>OX459038.1:16123952-16723952 GCA_949775005.1 Orthosia gothica
ATATAAAGACAAAATAATCTCAGACACTAACACTACAAAATTTTTAGGACTAGAGCTAGATAGAGATATGTCGTGGAAAACTCACACCGACAGTGTGTGTAAACGCCTGAGCCAGCATTCATATGCTTTACGCAATCTCGCAAAGGAGGTACACCAAAAAGTCTTGGTCACAGCGTACCATGCATATGTTACATCTACGCTACGCTACGGGATTATATATTGGGGTAACTCCACGAATATGGAGACGGTATTTAGAGCGCAAAAAAGATGTGTTCGGGCGATATGCGGTATTCATAACACGGAAAGCTGTAGACCTTTGTTTGCGTATTTTCGCATTTTAACAGTACCATGTCTGTACATATACGAAGTGGCTGTCTTTGTTAAAACAAACTTTCACCTGTTTGAAAAACTACATAGCGCAAGACACAGAAATAAAATAAGCGGTAGACAGCACAAAAAAGCAGTTTTTCATAAAAACTTTACAGGAATGGCTCCACAAATTTATAATAAACTACCAAATTCTTTGTTAAACATTAATGACATCAACATATTTAAAAAAACAATTGAATAATTTACTGCTAAGCAAGTCATACTACACAATACATGAGTACCTGTCAGACAGAAATTTATCTGTATAAGTGGTGTGATTGAGGTGGATACTTGGGTCCGACTTGTTTGCTTATTATTTTATTAATTACTATGACATTGTATAATCTGACATTACTTATCAATTTTAATTAATGATATTGTTTACATTTTAAGGTTGTAATATTAATTACTGGCATTGTATACATTTAAATTTTATCTATGACATAACATACATTTGATCTCTTTAATTAATGACATTCGTATAGTATTTTAAGTTAATTTATGATATTGGATACGTGTTAATTTTTGACATTGTAAGGGTTTTAAGTTCTGACATTGGATGCGTTTTAATTTTAAATTTATGACATTTTATACCTTTTCTTAATTTATGATATTTTTAACGATTTTTTAATTTATGACATTTTATACTATTTCTTAATTTATAACGTTTTATAAGATTTTTTAATTTATGACATTGAATACGTTTAAAAAAGTGTATTATTTTAGATATTATTGTAATTATAATTTTGCATGCCTAAATTGGTGGAACACGGTTGAATGCGCATTCACCTGACATCTAGAAGTGTATTTTTATGTACTGTGTTGAGCAATAAATGGATTTGAAATTGATCTAATATTGTGGCCAAAATCACACACGCAACACTTCCAAAATATCTCGGAATTGAATAATATTTTTTTAATTATCACTCCTGTATTAATGATATGCTTATCAATTTGAACAGTGCTGTTTGTAAATTAACACAGTTTAAATGTGAAATCTCGGTCACCGATGAAAAATAAATCTGCGGTCACCTGGTAATTAGTAACTTGACATGACACGTTATTCTTCAATAATTATGGATTTCAAGAAAAGGGTATAAAAGTTCAGAAGTATCTTTTTAACCCTCACACACTTTCCTACGGTGATAACTTCCTCGAGAATTTGCGTGAAGAAAACACAACACAAAGAGAAAATCAAAGAATGCAGAGAGGCCTTTCCCAATAATTGGAACAGCTCAGGCTAAAGCTTGTAACGTTACGTTTAGCTCCGGAGAGCTAAACGTAAGTCACGTTAATAAAAATAGATAAATATAAACTAAAATTAATAAAAAGGATACAGAAGTATAAAACTAAAGGGCCGGCTTATTTATTTATTTATTTATTTTATACTTCATGCACACATACGTACAGAGGCGGACTTAATGCCTTAGGCATTTTCTACCAGTCAACCTTTGGGTGATGCAGAGACAAATAGTGGTAGGTGCAATATTGAAAGTGAATCATGACAAGATGGGTTTATTCAAATACAAAGATCCATACTATAAAATACATACAATATATATTTAAACAAATAAACTAATTACACAAATAAACTAAATACATGAATATACTTAAACAGTTAGTAGTAGCAGTTATTTGGAAAACATTATAGCTGTGACGAAACTACTGCCAACTTCTACGAACGTGCTCGCGAGCTTTCACTTTGAATGCCAATCTGTTAGTTGCCATCCTGATTTCGTGGGGGAGCGCATTCCACAGAGAGATAGACTGAACGAAGAAAGAACAGTGAAAGAAGTCAGTGCGATGAGTGGGACATAGAAGAAGACGGTTATGCGAAGAGCGAAGATTTTTGTTGTGGTTGTCGCAAGTATATTGAAAGTGAAGGGCTAGATAACTAGGGGTATTGGAAGAGGTAAGAAATGAAAACAAGGTAGTTAGTGCCCTTAGCTCTCTGCGTTGACGTATGGGCAACCACTTTAAAAGTGACCGATGCGCAGAGACATGATCATATTTACGCAGGTTGAAAACGAATCGAATGTAGTAATTTAGAAGACGGTCAAGTTTGTTGAGGAGATCTGCATTCAGGTCATAATAGCACACGTCACCATAATCGATGATAGGAAAAATTAGGGCCTGCACAAGCATTGTCTTCGTTTTCGACGGCAAAATTTTTTTTAAACGGTACAGAGCTCGCAGAGTTCCAGTTACCTTCTGACTGACACTAGCAACTTGAGTACGCCAGTTAAGGGTACTATCGATGCGCAAGCCTAGGTCCTTCACGTCAGTGCTAAATGGAACAATCGTACCGTTGAACATAACAGGTGGCAAAGTTGCACTATCCACCTTAGCGATGCTGCGAGGACTCCCGATGATGATCGCCTGGCACTTATTGGGGTTTACAGCAACGCCAAACCTATCAGACCACACTTTTATCGCCATTAAGTCCCCATTTAACTTGCCGATAACGTCCGGTAGTTCGTCGACACTCCCTTGACAATACAACTGAAGGTCATCTGCATACAGATGATACGCACACTGAAGTTCGGAAGTAATGAAATTAATAAAAATAGAAAACAGAAGAGGAGATAGAATGCCGCCTTGAGGAACGCCAGTTTTCAAATCACACCAACGAAATGAAGAATCTCCAACGCGAACCGACTGCTGACGCCCCTGAAGGTAAGAGGTGAACCATTCCAATGCTTTGGGGGAGACCATCAAATAGGACAGCATGGCTAACAGGATTTCGTGACTGACGGTATTGAAGGCGTTCGAGAAATCAACCAACACCAGTACAGTGACTTTGGTATCTTCCAGTCCCGCCCTTATATCACCAGTTACTTTAAGAAGGGCGGATACAGTGCTGTGACCGGGCCTGAAGCCAGATTGTAGAGGGCTAATGAGTGAATTATTCTGCACAAAGTTTGAAAATTGTTTGTGGACACAGGCCTCAAGCACTTTGGATAGGAAGGGAAGGATAGAAATGGGGCGGAAGTGGGTTGGAAGAGTGGGATTGGAAACTTTGGGAAGTGGACGAACATAGGCTTTACGCCACAAAGAGGGGAATACTCCGGAATACAAGGAATAATTTACTATACGGGTGATGGGAGATAGAATTTGATCCAAGATAGTGATTACCATATCACGAGTGATATTATCATATCCCACCGCTTTGGATTTGATGGCGAGAATTATCTTTTTGATCTCACCCGGTTCAACTGGAACGAAACAAAAAGGATTAATGTGAGGACGCGTTGGACCAGAAAGAAGAGACAAAGTTTGTTCCTTAGTTAGGCAATCCATATTAGGCACAGTGGAGAAATGCCGATTGAGATCATCTAAGTCGATAGAATTAGGAAGGTCTAAATGTCGCGGTTTGCCGATACCAAGGGTTCCTAGGAACTTCCAAATATCGGCAGAAGAAGAAGAAGAAATATTTAGCAGAATGTGGCAGCGTTTAGCATTGCGTATCATCTGGTTACATCTGTTCCTTGCAGCCTTGAATAGCACCCAGTTTTCGTCAGTTCGATCCCTTTTAAATTTTCGTAAAGCACGATCCCTGCGTCGCATGGCCATCTGTATGCCACTTGTCATCCAAGGCGCAGGTGGACGCTTCAGTTTCACTTTTCTGATGGGAGCGTGGAGGTTATAAAGGTTCATTACAACATCGTTGAAGATTGCCACCTTATCGTCAACCGAAGAGGCCTCCGTCACAACCTCCCAATCGATAAGAGATGCATCCTTCTTGAGTTTCTCAACGTCCATCCTGGCAAAACAACGCCTGTACAGAACCCTGGGTTTAGGTTTTGGAGGTTTGAGGATATAGGAAAGATAAATCATGTCGTGATGAGAGAAGCCAGGAGCGTCATGTTGACCATGGGATGAGACAAGGGAGGGATTCGAGGTGAGGATAAGATCGAGCCAGGTGTCATCACCAGATTTGTTATAATGGGTCGCCTGGAGTGGCAACACGTGCAGACTAACTGACTCGATAAGATGGAGAAGCTTACGGGATCGAAGGGAGTTTTGAGAGAGGAGGTTTGTGTTGAAATCACCCATGATGATGTGGTGCGCATACTCTGAACCCAAAGATTCAAGAACTGATTCCAATTCAGTGAAGTAATCGACATTCGGCGGACAGTAGACAACACCGATAATGGTTTTGGCTCCTTTGACGCAAACTTCAAGGAAGATGAACTCAGCAGAGGCAGAATAATTTGAAGAGGAAGTAGCAAGTATTTTGTAAGTAAAATCACTGCGAAGGTATATGGCCACACCACCCCCACCCTTGCCAATCCGATCATTCCGTATGAGAACATAACCAGCAAGAGGATAGGTGGTGGACAGAAGATGCGGTTTGAGCCAAGTTTCGGAAATCAGGATAGCATGAAAGTTGCTGTTATTGAAGATATCATACAGCTCACTGTAGTGACTGGCAACACTCTGAGCGTTAATGTGACACACATTCACCAACCGACAAGACTCATCGTTGAAATTATGTAGAACAAAGTCACTAAGGGTATCACCAAGAGAACAAAAACTTGGTTCGCTTGAAGAGGCAGCAGATACGTTAGAAGAAAAATATGACTCATTGTCAGACATAAACAGATGAAGTCAAGAAGTAATAATATAACTATATAAAATAAATAGGAAGAATACTATTGCTAAACTGGTGCAAATAATGCTACTCTGCACCACCCGCCAGCTAACACCAACACTAAAATAATAACTATAAACAAGGTACACAGCACATAAAAAAAACTATTCCTATTAACTAAAAGTTGGATAAATAAAAAAAATTACAAAAAAGGAAATGATAAATAAAAAGAAAATCACATCACATAAACACAAAACAATGGCACACCCATAGATATAATGCGTAGCAAAAAAAAACTAAATTTATGGGCACACCCAACTTAAGCACACAGAGAAACAAAGCGCTACACTGAAAATTAGTTATACTCTTATACTCGACTATTACTAATTCCATGCAATCAATAGAAGAGTTTCTGAACGTAAACATTAATTTCATAAAATTTTGTACGTCAATTTGACAGGAGATAGATGCAATTTGTTTACAAAACGGTGACGAGGGTATCTTTTAAGTAATTAAGAAGTACACTTACATAGCAAACCGAAACAAGTAAACAAACAGTTGGGGCACACAACAGAAGAGGAATTATTATTATAAGACGGGAAAACAACACACTGGCTCGCAAAGGTTTAAAATAAAGGTTTGAAATCATGTAATCTTCAGGATGATCTCAACATATTGTCAATTAATAAAAATCGTTCATCTATTTACGTGTTTTCAGGCGCCCGGCGGCGTCCGCACTTCTTCCACCCGTTGTTGGAATCACGGCCGGCGCCTTGGAGTACTTAGCTAACAAGGGTTTCAGGTCGTCAGTTGATGTAACTTTGTGCCGACTCCCATCGGAGGCCTTGATGTAAATGACGCCATCCTGAGTCCAACACGACCGCATACCAAAGTGCTCACGCGCCTTCCCGAAGACCGTTTGCCGGGCCTTCGTCAAGAACTCCTTGACTGATATCTTAGTGCCTTCGCACGTCGTGGGCAGCTAACCAGGCAGCAGCTCGGACAGGAAGTCGTGGAATGTCCGAGGTAGGCTGGTGATCAAGCAGCAACGACGGACATGCAGGCAATCGGGCATGTAGGCAGGTCAGCAGACAGGACGCGGCACGGTGTGATAGTACGGCTGATGGTGCACTATCAGTGTGAGCACCTAGTCAGCAGGTCGGTAGATGAGTATTCAGCAGGAATCTGCGCGTGCTGAAACGGGCGCGCTGTGGTCTCGCGCGTCACCGTAGACTTGACTGCCACAAGGAGATAGATATGCAGCAAGGTGTTTCGGGGAATCAGACTGAGATGTTACACGCCGCAGATATGCAGGTACATGGTAGGCAAAATTATACACAGTATAACACACAATAGTAATATATATATAACTAGAGCACTTCATTAATTGTTACAGAAGCTAGATTTAAGGCTTTTAAAGAGTTTTAAGAATAGAAAATACACTTCGTAGTATAGTACTCAGTATCACCGTCTTTCGGCGTTCCGCCCAGATTCTCGACTCCAAAAAATCTGAAGCCCGTTTTTTATTCGATCTCCATTTCTTCTAAATTTCAAATTCAAATCTCAATAAGACCAGAACTAAAAAAAACGGCTTTACAAAAGCGGGTCACTCTGCACTGACCTTACAATAATGTACAACTAGCTTAAGGAAAGGCCTAGGTAGTCCATGGTACCTATGGTATGTCTATGGCTTTAAGAAAATAAAATAGACAGACAGATGTCTGTCAGATGAAAATGTCAGAGTATAAAAAATTCCATAATTTTGCAAATAAGCAATACAAATAAAGTTAAAGAATATAAATTAACCAGAAATAACTAAAAATATGCTTTACAGGTAATAAGAATACTTATAATAGAATTACAAAAATGTATACAATATCAAAAGATATGAAGATGGTTTGTGGAGTGTAATGAATGTAAGTAGATCTTGAATAAATACCACAAGCTTTGATAAAATAAAAAGTTTTCTAAATTACAGAAATAAATTAATAAAAACAATTGTTGCTCACTCCGACAAACGAATAAAACATTTTAGATACGTTCCTTATTCAAAGATAACTTTTTAATATCTTCAAAATGGGAATTAAAGATGAGTTTCATTTAACAGAAAGGCCCTTTGATAATTCTGATTGATTTCAATTTCCAATTCGGAGATTTTCACCTCGGTTTTTGCTTTCCAATACTATTATATCATAAAATGGTATTTGTTATTTCAATTTCAGCAATATTCTTATGCTTTTTTTTATGATATGTTTTTTTTTAAGTTTCAGATGATACTTTTATTTATCTTTATTTTACACCACACATAAGAGCGTTTTTCGTTTATAATCATAAAATATCAATATTTATCGCGTCTGCGGAGTTTTACTATTGAATTTAATTTTCTTCCGTATACTATAAACATAAGGACAAAGATAAAACTTAAGCTATGTGCAATGGGTGTTCTTATGGTACAAGGCGGTAATTAGTTTGTTTTGCTAGATTACTATCAATAAACTTTCAAGTATGTATCACACTAAGCACTCATAAAGTAATTGTAGGTAAACGACACTAAAGCTAACTTCTTGCCAGTTTCACTGCAGTAGCCTTTATCAGCGCAATAAAACTCAAGGACATTTTCAAATCAACCGCCAACCGTACTGTTTACGGCGCCATACTTGTAAATCTGTTTCCACTACACAGGTGACATTTTAACGTTGGCAACCGAGCCAAAACGTTTCATAGCCAAGAGTATGTGCCATGGTTCCAACAGTTTTAAATTGCCTGTATTTTATTTGGTGGTGCAACTAGTAGTGATCGTATCACAATGAAATGTGACTTGAAAGGTTACAGTGCGCTTATTTTGTTTAAGTATTTTGTAAGTATCTTGTGAATTTAAAGTGCACTTTTGCAGCATTTGTGCAGTGAACTTTGATAGGCGCGGTAAATTGTATTGAACGTTCAAATAAATTTGCCTCGCCTATCATTGCTCTCTGTAATTAATCGATCATGATAAGTTAAACTAGCGTCGACCGGACCCACTTGCTTAGAAATTTGCTTACTATACATTTTAAGGGTCCCAAGGTTAGAAAAGGGCAAACATGTCCCCAACCAAGAGACTTTCCATACCACTTTGAACAACCAGAAACAAATGTCAGAATTCGCAAGAAGAAGATAACTTAGTTAAGTTAACTTCGTAGTAAACATTTCACGTATCTTGTGTATATACATGTGAATATAACTTTGCCACATTAAAGTCAAAAATATTTAAATGCCGACGACCTTCACTGAGTTTTCATGCGAACTGAAACATTAAGTAAACTCCAAACTTCTGAAAATATTCTGAAAGTTTTCCCACAGAAAAGTGAAACTCCAAAAAATTCCGTCGGCAGTAAAATCACTTTTTCATGTTTTAATATTGTCGTAACACACCGAGTTTATAAAATTTCCAACGACTACCTAATTATTTATAAAGGTCCCTAAAACGGAGCCCATTTTGTCATGTCAATCTGTTCTGTCCTCACTGGGATAAAACGTAACAAAGTTAACCCTCCACTGCCCAGGGTTATCTACATTATAAAATGTTTGGTGTAAAAACAACAGAAAAATGAAAAAGAAGCTTTATTTATATTAACATAAAACTCAAATTGCGTAAAGTTATTTTAAGTGGTCGTGGTTACATAAATGAAAAAAGTTGATCCCACGTGCAGATTTCTTGCTTATTACGAGAAGTTCTTGACTTTCATCGTTTTGGTCTGTGATCTTGAAAAGTTCCAAAATATTTGACAAGCCTGTCAGGATTTAAGGAACCGGATCCCACGACATAAAACTTTTATTAAGTTTGTTTGTTCGAAAAGCCGGTCCAATAACGTCTTCGGTTTTATGGTTATTAATATAAAAAATTTAAAGACGAGCTTTTATAAAATGGTTGATATTAAAAAACGTTATTCTAAAAAGAAAAGACTTGATTGATGAGCGTGATGTGCATCTGTTTTTAAACTAGGTATGGTAATTGATATGTATCAATCATTTTGACTGTCAACGTTGGTTTAGACGGACAAAAAAATTATCAGCAGACTTTGTAAAAAACTTGTCTTTCAAAAATAAAGATAACTCGATGAGAAATAATATATCAAGGGTATTAATAATAAGGACATATTAAGTACTAATTTTGTTAAATATAAACTATGTATATCAAATATACTAATTATAGCGAATAAATTAATAACCAATAATAATTTATGGCAATTCGTCAGCAATTTTTCATGCTATGTCAGTACGTGGCGTTGCAAGGCCTCCCACCAGGTGGACCGATGACCCGGTGAAGGTTCCGCGGAGGCGCTGGATGCGGAACGCATGAGACTTGTCAATGTGGCGACGCTTGGGGGCGGCACATGTCCAGCAGTGGAAGTCTTTCGGCTGATATGATGATGATGATAAATAGTTTATAATTAGACATAAAATAAAAAGACATATACATATTAGTACATCAAACAAAATAAAAAACAGATAAATACGAAAAAGATAAATGAAATGGTAATAAGGAAAATATATTAAATATAAAGTGCTATTCTTCTCTCCTAGACACTGACTGTATCTAGAATGTTGCTGTGCCCGATAATTCTTTCTTTAACTTATATTTACCACCGGTATGTTCATTATGGATGCAATAAATTTAATTTGAATTTGTTTTATTTTAGTAACAATAAAATAAAACACAATCTGAACGGCATTTACTATCATCACCATTCGCTGCATTGCCCTTATCCTAATATATGTGGGTGCGGTAACGGTGCAAAGTATATTCTTCTACCTAGTTAAAATCAATTCTTTTCTCTTTAATGTTTTTTCTGATTCTATCTAATTTCTTCCATCATTATTCAAACCCTCTATAAGTTTGTGTAACATGTAATATTATATATGTATGTTTATGTGAAGTATTTTATATGGCTTTATTTTTTACATATTTATATTTAAAAGAGAGAGTAGCCCTTTGTTTGTTCTTAGTTCTGTTCATCTAAAGATTGTCTGGTAGATATCAATGTCAGCGATAAGACTGATGTTGTACCATATTGTATTTTTTTTATAAAAGAGATGTGTCGATGATGGTGTAACTTAAGCGAAATTAGATCATGCAAAGCGCATTACTGCTAAAATCTAAAAGCGCCGAAAAAAATGTGCAGCCTATCTTCATCTTTTTCCATCGTATAGCTACGATACGATCTAACCATGGTTGGTCATGGTGACATCGTATTAACTCTGAAGTTCTTAATTGTAATTACATATGGTGTACATTGTGTACAATAAATAGTAGGTATTCTGTCTACCTACTTATCTGGGACCATGGGATTAGATGGCATTAATTACTTAGAAGTAACATGCACTAGTATACTACGGAGGTATACCTCAGATCCGTCCATAAGTACAAAACCAAGGTATATCTCGGTTCTGCAGTATCAAAACAAAAGAAAGTACTTGTGTACTATAAACTCCCAGCCTCGCTTTAGAATCACGCGCCATCTCTACTGGGAGATTAACTAATCATCCTAATGCACATTCAGATTAAAAGCTTTTAGAACATTACCATCTCGATTCAACCCAAGGTGATCAGATTGACCCGTATTAACAGTCTCTATTTTATAATTTGATGTTTTAATTACTTTAATCCGTTTTCTTAAAATATGAATTTTAAATGAATAAAAAAATGTTTTTTTTTTTTTTTGTTATATTATAAAATGAATTTTATAACATGATAAATTAGTAATTAAATTTTAAAAAAATACAACCGACTTCCCAATAAAAAAGTACAAAGTAAAAATAACTTTAATTTTGGAAGTCGGTGTTCCTGTTTTTGATTCTTCGTTTTTTGACACCGGCTTATGGAATTAAAATAAATTTTCAGTTTGTAGTGTTTTTATTTGGAAATCAAGTGTATTTTTCTGGAAAAAGTTTTTCTCTTAGAGCGTATCAGCGTAATATTATGAAATGGGAAACAATGAAAATGCCTATATGCTATTATTATAGCTTATGTGCTATTCCAGACTATAATATATCTCTGTGCTAAATTTCATCTAGATGTGCTCAGCCATTCTTGCGTGATTGAGTAACAAACATGCATCCACACACGTTTATAATATATAAGGTTTATCAAACTTGCACATTGAAAAGTAAGATAAGATTTATTTTTAAGTGCCTGGGCAGTACCTACTGATAACTAGTCACTGACAAATTATGTGGAAATCAGTTGCAGCATGGTAAGAGCATTTGATGCGAAGCAATGAGGAAAGTTTTCATTATAAATATGGATGGCTTTAAGGCGATGCGCTATTTATAAATGGTAGACATCCCAGCCATACACATACGTTTTGGGAATACTTTTAACTGTGCGTACAGCTAAGGAGTGGAATTCCCTGCCGGAGTCTGTGTTCCCCAACAGCGACAACCTAGGGGTATTTAAGTCAAGACTGAATAGGTTACTTATAGGCAAGCGGTCATCACCGTCGACCAAATCATCGGTCCATCAAGCGCGAGCCTACCGATAATTAAAAAAAAATTCAATAGCAGTCAATACTTATTGCAGAAAAGTTTTCTGTGCAAAGAAAATTACAGACACATTACAATAATCGAGTTATTTTCACAGTTCAAAGTTCTATTTCAAGTTCTATTCTCTGGAGTCGTCTAACATTCTTCCGGACGTAATAACTTTGTCATAACTTATAATTTTCAAAGGTCATATATTGAAATTACCACTTTCCGGAAAGTTATAAGACCTTCACTTCCGAATTTATGTTCAAAAACATTTTAATCCATTTACAGTGTTCGTTTACATGTGGCCAATGGCCTACTTAAAATAATTGGTTTACTCGCTTGAAATTGAGGCTAGCGTGTACTTTAATGCGATTGTTAAGATTAGTGTACTAATACTATTAGCTGTCTTTATCTTTATACTTCCGTGCTTTGACATAAGCATTTTATTTTGTTTCATAATCGTCCTACTATTTATTTTAAATGTATATACAGAAATATTTGGATGTTGGGTAATCAATCACGCCTCAACAGCTAAATTCATTTTGATAAAATTAAGAGCACGGGTACTGGATTAGGTAGGACATAGAATACTTTTTACCCGACTGCAGGAGGGTAATATTTTTCGAGCGTATGTATGTATGTATCTTATCTTATGGCCGAGAAGCAACTTGGACACTTCGACCCATTGGGATCTATTGTGGTCAATGTATGTATGTAAGTAAGTAAATACCAGGCCCCTCAGAAAGTATTGCGAAAAAAAGTTTTTATATATGGGAGACTGGCCAGTTATAATGTTTTTCGAAAATATGATTATTTATAAGTAAAAATAAGTAAGTTCCAATTTCAAAATTTCCCTCCACATTTTTTGCGAGTTAATTCAAAGTATTGTGTCTCACTGAAATATAGATCTGCGCCGGGAACATTTTGGAGCTATGATTTTATACGATTTCAAGTGTCGCCTGAAACCGGATGAATCGTACGATAGACTTCAAATGGCATTCATGGATGAAGGCCCTTCCAAGGCAACCGTGTATCGTTGGTATAACGAATTCAAGCGCGGTCGACCAACTTTGGGGGATGACGAAAGAAGCGGTCGCCCTTTGACGGCTGTTACCGAAGAAAACGTGCTAGCAGTGAAAAATTTAATCCAAGACAATAGGCGAATTACATATCAGGAGATTCAACACATATTGAAGATTGGATCGGGAAGCGTTCACGAGATTCTACACAGCCATCTTCGCGTGAGGAGGATAGTATCACGCTGGGTGCCGCACAACCTCACCGATGCTCAGAAGCAGGCCCGGGTGGAATGGTGCCGTGATATGCTTAACAAATTTGAAGCAGGCTCGTCTCGGCGTGTTTACGACATCGTTACAGGTGATGAGTCCTGGATTTATCAATACGACCCAGAAACCAAGCGCCAGTCGACTGTTTGGGTGTTTCAAAATGAGCCAACGCCTACCAAAGTGAAGCGATCTAGAAGCGGGGGTAAGATTTTGATCGCTAGCTTTTTTAATTTGACTGGCCACTTGGTATCAATTCCCTTACGGGATCAAAGAAGCATTAATGCCGAATGGTATACTACCAAATGTTTGCCAGAAGTTTTCTCTGTTATAAGCAACAAGCGACCAAACACAGGGCTCCGCGGGCTACTGCTCCACCACGACAATGCACCTGCGCACACCGCACTCAAAACGAGGGACTTCCTGGACAGCACGCCAGTCAAACTCCTGGGTCACCCTCCTTACAGCCCTGATCTAGCACCGTGTGACTTCTTTTTATTCCCAAAAATAAAAAATCAGCTCAAAGGGATACAATTTTCGTCGCCGGAAGATGCGCTGGCTGCGTTCGAGCAGGCTGTAAACGAGGTGTCTGCGGCGGACTGGAAAAAGTGTTTTGAAAACTGGTTTAGGCGCATGAATCTTTGTATAGAGGCTGGTGGAAAGTACTTTGAAAAGATTTAATAAAAATATATGTACGTATAGAACAATTTTTTTTAGTTTCGCAAAACTTTCTGAGTGTCCCACGTATGTATGAATGTCGATTTCTATAGCACGCTCTACAGCCCAAACGGCTTGACAGATTATGTCATATGTGTGTGTGGATTTGTCTCAAAAAAGGGGGTGATACATTATTTTTTTCCTTGTCATAATTATCACGGGAGTATGTTTGCTTGGGGTAATAAAAACAATAAACAAGAGTGAAGCCGCAGGCATAAGTTAGTACTACTATAATTGTAAATGTGAAAGTCTGTAAGTTTGGATGTTTTTTAATCAATCAATGCTGAATGGATTCGGATGAAATTTAAAACACAGGTAGACTATGACCTGGATTAGTACATTACTTTTTGTCCCGCTAGTGTGTTTCCGTGGCTTTAATTTTGACTGTAAATGTATTTGAATAAAATTAAGAACACGGGTAAACCATGGCCAGAATTAGGACATAGGATTTTTTTATCTCGGTAGTATGTTTTCTTGAGGTAATAAAAACGAAAAACAAGAGTTCATCATCGTCAGCCTTTTAATGATCCCACTGCTGGGACACAGGCCTCCTCTCTGTGGAAGGGAATGGGCCGTTATCCAACACGCGGGCCCAGTGCGGGTTGTTAAATGTCACATGTCTTCGAATTTTTGGAACTTGGACATGCCGGTTTCCTCACGATGTTTTTCCTTTACCGTTTTGAGAGCAGTGGTGATGAAATATTTTACACTAAGTAAAGTGCATGCCTTGGTTCGCACCTACGACCTACAACTTGTAAGACGCGGCCGTTACAATGGGCCACAACTTGATTAGTACATTATTTTTTGTCACGGAATCATACTATTCCGTGGGATAAATTTTGACTTTCACACTGGCGAAGCCGCTGGAAAATTCTAGTATGTGTATAATTACGTATAGATAATTACTTACATGCCACGTGTACTTTATCGCTTGAGTAAATGTTCTTAATGAACCTGACTGTGCTGGTGACAGATTGATTAGAGCTTTGTATCGTATAGTAGAGAAACGAGTTCTTAAGGTACCATTGTTATGAGTTAAAAATAGTTGAAAACTATAAAAAAAATCACGAACGATACTCCTATTACTTTGTTTCGGCTTTTTATAATGTTGTGTTTTAATTTTCCCCTCCTTGAATTGCTTCTTTCATTCTAAAAATAAGTTTAGGTTAATGCATCAATAAACTAGTAATGTGCAACTTTGGTTTTGCCTTTCATATTATACTAAAGTTACTCACGCTTCTTATCACTTTTTCTGTAGTATATTACATCACGTTGCTGAATTCGCTTCGTTAGCATTGTCTGCGAAACATTTCCTGAACGTCTGACCTACCAAAACCAAACAGCCGTTGCATGTTTATTTTGATACGAACACCTTCACATTTCCTTTTGATAGACGCTACTCAAGCATAGCGTTTGACACCAAACCAAGAAATATCACGTCATCTCTTTCCCACATATGGGAATATTGAAAATATGGTGAGCTTTTTCAATCGTGCACCGGCTTCAGGAACGCAGGAAAGCTTTCAGTCCGCGTTTGAGCGGCAGGGCGCGCGGACGTGAGATCACGCCGCCCAGCGACTTGCCGCGATATTTGAACCGCTATCGTACGGACGATTTCTTTTGCTTGCTTTATTGGAGTTGCGAGTGTATATTTGAATATTACCCCATAGCTGCTGGTGACGGCACAGAACTTTTGTTACTCTAATAAAATTAAACTTACACGTCGATCGCTCGGTCGAAAGTGAATGCGTTTGTGATTTATTCGAAGTACAAAGTTTATTTTCGTCGCCTGAACCGTGTGTATGTGTATTCATTTTTCCAAACATAGCCAAATTTTAGAGTGAACTCTTAGTTTCCTGCACTAGACTTTACCCTTCGGTCCAAACAAGTGACTTATTAGCAACTGCTGATATCAATCCTTCATATCCTAACTTATTGTAAATATATTTTATAAGATTATGTGTATCTGGTTCGAGGACCAAAGTTCTGGATGATGTACTTAAAGGTTTAAGTGTAGTGCTTTGTGTAAATAATACATTTGTAATTCGAACATATCCATGCAGTGAGTGGTACTCCTGTAGAAGTTAACAACAACGAAGACTAATTGATATTGATTTTACTATACAAGGTAAGACTATTTATACATGTTTTTATATTATTCTACGGCTTCCCGTGTTTACATGAAACGGATAAAATGAATTAAAATTAGTTGGAGTTTACCCTGAACCTTCACAATCACGAGTATGTACCTTGAGCCGAGTTTCATGTTACAGCTAATGAAAATTGACAGTTTGTTCTAAGTTAATACATTATTCAGTGCTCTAGTTAAAAGGTTATTGAAGTTTTCGACAGGCACATTACTAACATTGTCTATACACTTATTACAAACATGTTTGAGAAATAAGTTGAA
This sequence comes from Orthosia gothica, assembly GCA_949775005.1. Lineage (NCBI taxonomy): Eukaryota > Metazoa > Arthropoda > Insecta > Lepidoptera > Noctuidae > Orthosia > Orthosia gothica. Next base: position 16,139,833 of record OX459038.1, read on the forward strand.
TGGTTCTCGATTTTTTTGAATTACGTCTATTATTAAGTTTCTTTTAAAAATTAACAACTGGTCTCATAAATTGAAATAAAGTAGGTTTTCCTAATTAGCTATTTCATATTAAGCTATTATTTCATTCGGTAACTAGGTCAGATTTTACCTGCCATAAATTGTTTCAAAAGTGACTTTTTGTTCTAGAAACATATTTTCTCTTGTTTACAAATTTATCTCTGTGATCTTCAATTAAGTGAAGGTTATTCACGGTTATTGCTCTTGTAATAGAGCGCAAAATTGCTTATCTCGGATTACAACGGATTATAATATTTTGACGAATATGTTATACAATATTGGAGGTGTGAGTATAATCCTTCTATAAATGCCACTCAATGATAAAATGCCAACCATATTGAACGTTGAGCTTATTGTAGACACATTTTAGAGTTCGATTTTGGTGATGAATCAAATGAAGGGTACAGTCAAAAAACAGGGAATATACAAAAAAAAAGATTTTGAGAAAAACGCAGTTAAAAGTTTAAAAGTATGTAAGTTTTATCCTCTTCTTTACCGGTATGTACCGGTATCTCATGGATATTCCCGGTTCTTTTCGTTTCGGCCATAAACAAAAATGACTTTTTGGCGCAATACGTTTACTTTTAAAAAAAGTTTGTGATTGGGAATAAAACTACCGTAGATAAAGATTTGCTTGCCAATAAAAAATAGAAAAATGAAAATTAACTCATAACAAGAACGATTTGGCATAGAATACTATAAGTAATGCAATGAATATCTCACTGTCCAAAGACATACAGCGCATTCTTCGTTGAGCTATTTTCGCTACAACCATTAATATTGTTAAACAAAAAGTGATGTTCCGACGTACCAGATAATATCACCACAATACACGACCTTGAATTCTGATCCATTATGTCCAATATTACGCCATATTTTCGTGTCCATTCTGTGGGACCGTTTGGAAATATCACGAAGGTCAGTTATGCTAAAATGGCGTCTTTGGCAGTGCTTGAAAAGCTTGACAGGGAGTTAGCATTTACCTGACCTTTTCTTGTTCAATTTTAGGTCGGTTACTCACAGGCGTTTAGGACACGAAGTTTCTGGTACCATCTATAAGGCAGTCTGATGGTAACACGCCTTACGATTCTTGATGTAAAGATATTTCGGTGGAAGTTAGTACCTACATCCAAAGAAATCTGACAACGTAAAGCTTTTAGTAAACGATTTTTTCATAAAAATCGTTGTTAATCGTCCTAACTATTAATATTAATGAACAGTTGTGCGACTGAAGAATCCATTCAGGTTGTGAATGATGAAACCTTTACATGAAAAGTTGATCACAAATCAATCCAAACAAATATATCGCTACTGAATTTCTACAAAGTTTTTCGGATGTGACATTAATTTATTAGGAACCTGCATTCCACTACGCCATATCATCCGTTGTCACAATACAATAGGACAAATAGGTAAATAAAAATATTCTTATTTGCAATTGTATAAAACTTAAAGTTATTAAAATATTCTTATATCCCCCAATGCTTACGCAGTACTGGCCGTGCGCCCGCTCGGAACCAGAATATCAATATTGAACCTCCTTTTGGACACTTTTGTTTCCAAAATATTCTTATATTTACATAATTATGCTATTTCAGATAAGAAGAAATTCTAGCCATAAAATTTTCTGTGTACAAATATTTTGAAACATTTATGTCGTTTTTTACTCCAGGAGTATCCAAAAGTAGCGAAAAAATATCGTTATGTTAATTATTTTTTTAAAGCAAAACTATTTGTTATACGAAAAAACTATGTTTCACAAATAATGAACATGAAACAATAATATATATATATTTTTTCAAACCTTTTAACCTAGCCGTTACTAAGGAGTATGCTTTAGAAAGTTACCGTTTTACGGCACTAAAGCGATGCCCTTAACGGAAAAATACAGCGTACTAACAACTCCATTCGTCTATTTGAAACAAACTCTTAATAAATAAAATAAAATACGTCTGAATATGAATTTTTCATAGATGACGGTTTTCCTACAACACACAGCTAGCGTTCGCGTGATAGGTAACTTTCGTGAATTATTTTCTACATTACTTTGGGTGTAAAGGTTCGGTATTAATTTGATACATTGTTATCGCTTGATACCAAATATGACGTGGTTTATCGTTGAATTAGCTGTTTTAACTTGTAGTTTAGTTTATAGTTGTGATAGTAGGTACTTTTTTTTAAAGTTTTTTTCACAATTTACTAAAAGAGTTATGATTATAAATGTGGATGATAATGTTATAATGAGAGTGATATTAAAGAAAAGGATAGGACGGTATGGAAGAAGAAAACGTGTTGCGCCGACCCCAAGTAACATGGGATATGGGCAGGAAGATGATGAGATGATGATGATAGTTGGTACTTTTAAATTAATTATAGAACGTGTGGACAATTTTATACTTGAGACTTTATTTTGTGGCATGCAAACGTGCTGATAGCAAGCACGTTTGCATGTCACAAAAAAGGTTTATTATATATTTAATACACTTGGTTAAGTCTTCTTTGACGAAGGGAATGTACTATTAAAAACATTGATAATGAATCACAAAGGGAGTAGGTAGGTACCAGCAGTGGTATTATCGATCAAATTAATAGGTACTTCAACAAATAACTTTAAATAGGTCCTGTCTCAGATTATCTAAAGGTAGTATTGTCTGGTCTTGAGATAAGTTCTGATGAAGTATGTTCCTTAAAGTTGACAAGTCAGCAAATGCTATGTGAGTTATTTTATCATTAATGATCCCGTTTAAATAAACCATTTACTTCTTGTGAATTCTAAAGATAAAATTATAATATAATTTTTCCGGAACCTGTATTTAAATATACCGTCAGGTTACAGTGATAGGCAATAATCCGACAATTCGAATATCCGTCAATTACACAAGTTTATTTTCATGGTTTTTCTACCTTATAAATGTTCATTTGGGCATTTTTTTTTATATAATAATAACATAATCTTTATTGCTTTTCTGGTATGCAAATAATATTTTCTACATAGTTTACAGCTAGTTCACCTTAAATTATTAATTTAATCTTACTAATAAACCTAATTATCAAATATTCAATTATTTGTACAGTAACGCCTAAAAGAAAGAAAGAAAGAAAGTAAAAATATTTATTAGTGACCCGCACACGAGAAATAAGCAAAAAGGCAAAAAGGCATAGGCAAGAACAACTAATAGTTTGATAGCCTTACATCCAAATCGTTTTAACAAGATGAAGATAAATTGACTGTGAAAGTAGCGGGTGCACGATTTTGAAGAATTATTCCACACCATTTGTTACAATGCTGAACTGAAATAGAGGTTAGGAGTGGTAGCATTAGGATTCAGATTTGATGTTATTTAATGTAAGTAGATATATCTTATATTGCGTTTGACAGGTTGGTCGGTGCAGTAGTTGAAAGGCCGGCCATTTCAGCCGTGATGTACCGTGAAACATCTATAGCCGCGTTGTACGATTTTTGGTAGGGGCAAAACTTATGGGTTCGTGTAACCAATATGCTAATGTGACTGCGTCACCGACATAGGTAGGTAGGTAGGTCAGTATAGACCAGAGCATTTACTTGTAACAAAACAATAAGCGTTCGCTGTTTTTAAAAACCAACGAGCGTTTTAGTTTAACACCTTATCGGGCGAAGGCACGAGCGCGAGTGACGTGGAGTGAGGTCAATACCGTGTCCGATTCTATTAAAAATAATGGTTTAGTGTTGACTTGAAGATTACGAAATACTAGCTTCTGTCTGCGACTTCGACAGCATAGACGTCAATTTTACCACAAAACATGGCGCTCGGCAATAGTGTGAAGGCCTGTGAACTGCCGGCGATTTCTCTTCAAAATTATAAAAACAAATAACTCTTTAAAATAAAAGTTTCGTCACTGCAGGCACGACTTAGTTAGATGGAGGTGCTCCAGTGACCCGCAGTGTGACGTACGTCCCAAACAATGCCTCACCTCCTAACGTGCTCTGTGCAACAACACCTGCGCCCTGAAGGACCTTTGTGAGGCAGATGTAAACGCTGTTGCCATGGCTGAATTCTGGTCAAAACGTATATAATTAAGGCATCCTCGATACGACGCAGAATAAAAGTTTAGATGTATGTACAGTCAGGGAATAAGTGTGATGATCACATTGACTAATCACGACAATTTTCCGTTTTCAAGCATTTTTGAACGGCTATAGCTGATGGTTGTTATTTGAAATTTAAGTTAAAAGGCAATTTGCTTATCAATCAAGTTCAATGAATTGGCAATATTGCTGTGTATAACATTAACCTTGTGATTTTCTTGTCCGTCGTGAAACTTCTATTTTGACAGGCACTTCATAATAAAATATACTTACATAACTATTCAAGCTTGCATTTTAAACACATTTTTCAACCGTTTTTTTGCCGTAGAGGACTCTACGCTACGCTTAAACAAAAACATAACATAAACATTAAATAATAAAAAAAAAAAACATCATTATTTATTTCTAATTGATAAATTATTAATGTTTGTTTAGATCTTTACTTACGTTTTAAGTGCCTAAAACAAATTATTATTATTTTAATCCTGGTTTATCAATCGCAATTTTTCTTGAAGAAATTAAATTGGCTTCAGACTGACAGCTTACGAAGGATATTGATGGAATCTCTGGTGAAGACAGGGCCAGAGGCTAAAGCTAATATAACAAAGGTACCTAGAAGGAATATATATATCTATCTACCTCTGTGCATATCTATTTCACTAAATAATGACGTGGCGTTCACAAAATATGTATCACCCTAATTTCTGAAGGAGATTTCCGTATGAATGCCTGACATTACTATAAATGCTGTCAAAATCAATTATAATTTGTGTAATTTATTCATTTTCATGACTAAATTAGAATAACACAATTGAGTAGTGTGTTATTGCTATTGTGAAAAATTCTCGCCATGAAATCTTAGGTGAAGTGAGCTGCCAAATTATCCAATCGGGGTGAAATGAACCCAACACCAAATTTTCACGGTGAAATTTTTCAGAATATAACGGCTGCGCAACCACTCAACATTGCGAAAAATATTGATATGAGCTACTGACTGCTACTGACTTCAGCACTAAAGAGTTGTGAATGCTCATCAAACTTAAATTGAAATAAATTTATTCATTAAAAAAAAAACTTTTCTTCTCAGCAAACCCTTTCATTTGATACCCATATTATAGCAGTGCACAAATAATAACTAGTCCGCCGTCTTGGGCCGTCCGCTATATTAGATTTAGAATAACGTCATTTGGCTAACCATGCATTGTCATCCAAACTAAACGTGCATGCAAAATTTCATCTTAATCGGTGGAGGATAAGTGCTTTAAAATTCAGTTGCAAGATTTGACCTGAACATACTTACATACATATATTGCAAGTTAAATAAAATTAAAGCTTGTAATAAGTCAGCTTTTGTATACTAGCTATGTATAGAACTGATTAGCAGACAAACCTCCAGAATATGATGAACAGGTAAAAGTTATCATGCGAACACAAACTAGAATTAATCCCTCAATCGTGTCTTTTGACACGTACGCGGCGGATCGGTTATTCTTAGCAAATGACACACGCCGGAAAGTGTGTGTTCATGCAAAGGAAATCATACGTATTTTATTGAATTATGTGGCAGCTTTCCATATCATCTATTTACTGTAACGACGACATATTTCTGTTACTATTCTTTACAATTTATTACATTATACATTTTTATTGCACCTGACAACTACTTTATTGTTCTCTTGATGACGTTGCAATATTTTACGTTAGACATCTGGATATTTTACGGACTTGATCGATTACTTAGTATTAGACGTGGACTGACCTTTTTTTACGCCTTTTAGTATTTTATATTCATCATTATTATTCACGACAGTTTAGGCTTCTCTTAATCTCTTCGTCGTAATTCCTTTCCTGTGTTATTTCAACCTTAATCAAGTCTTTCAGACAAGCTTAATTTGATCGTCGACCCATTTCAACATCAATCTTTCTACGACTCAATTTACTCATTATAAGTTAGTCATTTATATGCATAGAATAGCCATAAAAAAGTCGTGTAATTTTCGAATAACTCCTCAATAATTTCTTTTTCATTTTAGGTAGAGTACGTACTTTCTATTATTTTCTTAACGTGATTTACTATGTCAAGGTTACTGTTACATGGTGTTTCTCGCGAAAAGCAAATGATAATAATAGCCATTACACTAACGGTGTAATATTAGTGTTCTACAAAAACCGCTACCGACGAAATTATCACAAATGAGTAGTAATTCATTTAATCACCACTCATTTTTCGTGTGAAATGAGAGAAAAACCTGAAATTAACACTTCGTATGTTGTTAAGCTTTTTGTTATTTTATTGTTACTAGGTGCTGAAAGTTCCTTTTCACAAGCTGTTATTTAACTTACCTATGGTTTGATGAAGCTCAAATTGTGCTTACCTACACGTTTGGTTTGGGTGAAAATACACGGTTAACTAAAACGCTTGTTTGAAAAAGGTTTTTTTTAATAAAATTAATATTAACAAAAGTATACTTAACTGGCTAGTTAGTGGGAAATCTTGCAAATGAATTTTAAAACAGTTATCCCCGACTGATCGATGTTTTTTTAAACAATAATTATGATGACTTAACAGTTTTCTTTTAGAACTTAATTTTTGGCCTATATGGTTTTGCTGTTACCCCCGGTTTCTGAATTAAGAATCTGAATTTCAGCATTTATCTAATCTAATTTAGCCTAAAAACCTGTCAAACTTTGACATTAAATTATAATCCAAAAATCAGGTAGAACTCTCTCGCTTCACATAATAGATTAATAATTTTGTTTAAACCGCGGAGTCGCTGCCACGTCGTTTTGTAATTACAAATCAATTGATAACAATCTACATATTTGTTTACTTTAATTTAGTAAATTTAGAATTCACAGGTGGATACTTAAAATCCATCATTAACTTAACATTTCAGTTAGAATTTCGCGTGTAGACAATATTCAATCCGGTATTTACCAGACTTTTGGCACCTAACCCACCCGGTTGCAGTCTACCGAAGATAACTAACCAACGTCCGCTAATACCAATACGTCGCGTCGCAACGTTAACATCATACTTTGATCACCGATTTGTCAGTCAGCGTGACAACTAGGTATGGCTGCCTGCCATGCATTAAGGTTGCACTAGTCGATCGTTGCAAACGTAGTCTGGCAATTAATTCACTGTTTTACGATGTACGTTCAAAATAAAAAATATATATAAATTTGTCTCATCTAGCCCTGTATGGAAGCAAAAAAGTTAAAATAGAAATGTTTGAAAGTTATGAGCGTCGAAAGTTCCATATTTCAACACTAATTTTAACGCATCTTTGGGCGTAAATAAATACCATAAGAAGAAGGAAAATTGCAAAACGGCTACCATATTGGGATAGACTAGTAGTTCGACAATGCAATTAATTTATTTTGAAAATATACATTGGGTCGTTTTTTCATGATATCTAGACTCCCAAAGGTCTGTTAATAAAATTACGCGCGCTAGTTTTCGTCCTAAATCATCATCCATTTCGCTACAAACTTGCAAAAGTGCTAATTCGTACGCGAACTAGATTCTTACAGCTCATCACAGCATCTGTCTCTTTCGCACGTGTTGTCGGATGAGATAGCATGCATTTAAATGATATTCACAATATAGTTCGTGCCGTTGACTAGGGAAACCTTAAACATGGGATGTATCCTATTATTGGTGACTATAATGGTGTATTTATTTTTAATCATAACAAATTTTATAAACTTCTCCGGTTTGTGTCTGTCTGTGGGCTCGCATTTATCTTAACGGATTTTGTTGCGGAGTTCACCCTTACTAAAATAATTTAAACCGATTTTTTTTTCTTGTAGATGTACTTTTATGTGTTTAATTTGTTTATATTGAACCGATATGTTATACTCATAAATGTTGCGATATTAGTAGATTGCATCTGTGTGAAGCGCAACCAGGTCGCTAATCGGCTTATAAAGTTGAAAACCTTTTAGTACTGACATTTTTAGGCGGTGGCCGTGGTTTGTTTTAAAATATTGTTGTTTTAATGGCAAAAATTAAAAAAATCGATAAAATCATATCATCATAAATTTGTCTCTAGAGGCTCAACAGCTATCTGTTGGGCCTCTAGAGACAAATTTTATTAAAAGTCTTTTGCAACATGTTTAATTAGATACAAAAATAATGAACCTGCTTTTCTTTTAGTTTCTGAAAAAAGTAAATTATATTTTGACTTTTAATGCTTCGTCTATCTGCGTATCCGGGTTCTTAGCAGCACTTCACAGTGATTCACCACCCCTTAAGTAAATTATTTGGTGGTGTATGAGTATAAAATGTTGTTTGTTAAAATATACTTTTCTTTGACATACCTATTCTCTTTATACACATTTTCATAGTGTGTCTTGTCATTCTGTGTTAGTGAAAAGGTCAACGAAGGGGAAATAAAACATTGTGTAAAAGTCCTATTTATCATGGATGATAATTTCAGAAACAACACACATTATGTACCTATAGATTTCTTAGTACATCGTAGTATAACTATAAATTATTTTAAACTAACGAAGAATAGCAACTGAGCCGTAGGTATTTTTTACGACCTAGAAAAAATTTGCCGCCTTACAAATACTAAAATGTCTAAATACAAAACAAGTTTTCTATATTCAACACATACATTATTTTATGAATATTTATAGTATGATATATATTTTTTTTAAGAATTCTTTGAAAACCATTGAAACAAATTTTCCATTTTATAACACATGAATGGTTAAAGCCGAAGTATTTTCTATTTACATCGATAGACGTGTGCCCTTGGGTCAAAGAAGTCGTTAACATACAACGAGTATTGAACCAGCCGGTGTTCCACTGAACTTTATTGCTGTCGATAAATAAATTACAGTTAGTACAATCGGTAGCATTCGTTGAAAGGTCACAGCTGATCGATCGATTATCTACCCCGAAATGTGTCAATGTGTAACTGGTGACAAAGAAAGTTATAAATTGGAATGTGATTTAAATATCGAGATTGATAGTACATTTTTCATTCTTATCCAGCTGAAATAGATCTACTGCCAAATTCTCTTGTTTTATCTTACATTTATCTTAACGAATTTACGTTTAGCGTTTTCTGATATTCCGTCTATCTTTGTACCAGCTCCCGTATCGTCTTCTGTGACTTGTTTGTCCTTTAACCCCCGACGGACAAAAGAGGGTGTTATAAGTTTGACGTGTGTTGCTGTGTATCTATCTGTGGCATCATAGCTCCTAAACGGATGAACCGATTATGATTTAGTTTTTTTTTAAAGGTGACTTTGTCAAGAGTGTTCTTAGCTATGTTTGATTGACAAAAAGGCTTGGGATTGAGCTGCTCCAATTAATTTTGATTTTTTATATTTTGCACCGTGAATTTTGTTTTTGTTTTTAATTTTGATTTTTTTTTTTGTTTTCTTGCAATGACAAGAATATTTACTTTTTGAAGTATTATATTATTTTATTTTTATTATTGTGAATGTGAAGATTATGTGGATTTTTGTTTTTTATTATAACTTAGTTAGTTTTTACTCATGGTCTGGCAGTTTGAGTAGTTTATGCGGCCTACCCGAATGTCCTTTCTTTGGTATTGTTCGTCGAATCGTTGAGCTCCGTAAATTCTGAGTTGAGCTGCTCGGTTATTGACAAATGCGTGCACTGACTGGACAGGTCCACTCAATCTGGCTGGTTCTTTCCTCAAAAGACCATTTCAGACATATGTCTACATGGTCTTCACATGATATAACCAAGTTTTTGTCAAGACTTCAAAAGAGACTGTGACCTCTGAGTTTGTTTCGGCCTTTCTTCTCAGAGTAGTCAGATAGGAAACGCCGACCTCATCTAGTTTTAAAAAATATGATCGACATGTAAAAGTGTTTGTACAAACCAACTTACAGAAATAAAATCATTTATCATTTATCATTTATCATTTATCATTTATCATCGGTTCAACCCTTAAAAAGTAATTCGCATTTTACTCTTTGAATCTGGGTCTTTTTGCAAGTTATGATGTCATAATTACGTGTTTAAATAGATAAAAAAAAAAAACGATCGAAGCGTGTCTGCGACTAGGTATATTAAATATAGTTCAAAAGCATGAAATAAGAATAAGTTTAAAATAAAAACCTCTAACAAGCAAAAAATAAACCTCGTACTCGCGTCGGGGAACCGTATATAAAATAAACTGCTGTAAACTTTGGCGGTTCCCCGACGCGAGAACGTGGCTTATTTTTGCTTTTTAGAGGTTTGTATGTCGTGGGTTTTTTGGTATAATTGATAGTATCAAGTGGTTTGTCAAATAGTTAGATGTCGTAGACCAAGATTTAATAGATAACTGTTGGAGTGAGAAATTGGAAAGAAAGACCGAAATAAAATAGGTTACTGTAGATGAAAATACTTTACCACGGTAATTCCACCAGCGGCCGTAATGCCATAGATAAAGATACTCTTGCAACCCAGAAACAAGACATTGATTGACAAGGGGTTCCGTAAATAACCAGTCACGGAAGGTTAGATGGGCAGTCACTCCAAGTAAAATACAGGTATGCAGCTGTATTCGGTTTGACTAGAACCCAATCCTAAATTGGGTTCTTGAATTTAAAAAAAAATACGATTTTTTTAATTTATTTCGAAACTTTTCATAACTAAAATTATATTGTCGTTTCAAAAAACTCTTAAATATTTTTTTTTCAATTTACTATAAGCAATTGAAAATCGATAAAATTTTGAATAGAACCACGTGACTACAAACGGGCCACAATTGGTCGCCATGTTGATGACGTCATAACGTTCAAAGAAATCATGATACTATAGTGTCAACTACACGTAGATTGACTAAAAATATCCGAAAATTAGCGCAAAAATATTAATAAACAACAAATTTTATTTAGTCTCAACAAGTTTATGTGTGATAAAGGATTTATAAAGGCTAATGTCGATAATATACCCACCTGATGGACGAATTGGAAGTTTTGAGCTTAAATAAAGTAGTCGTAATAAATAATACGTGAGAGTGGACCGGTCTTAGATAATGTTGTTTACCAGGTACATTAGGAAACATAATTGTCATAATGTAATCGTTTTTACATATAGGTAGGTGATATCGGTGTAAAATAAAAAGTAAACAAACACGATTGGCGCGAAACTTTGACTTTGGTTAACAAAAAACTTCATTAGATACCACTAAATATGATACACATACACATATTTTTTTTTGGCACCTTATTCCCATTATTTACATATCCCATAGTAGAGGAGCTCGTGGCGTGGCTAACTAACAACAGCCGCACTGTTCGATCATCAAGGTTAAGCAACGCTTGACGAGGTCGGTCTGTGAATGGGTGACCATTTCAACATACAGTGTTTCCTCCGTGCCTTGGAAAGCACATTAAGCCGTTGGTCCCGGCTGTCATTTGAAGATCTTTGACAGTCGTTACGGGTAGACAGAAGCTTGAGATCTGACCCCAGTCTTGCCAAGGGCTACCGTGTTACCCAGTTACTGGGTTAAAGGCTAGGCAGATTGACAATATCCCTTAATAATATTGAACACTAATGTCTATATTATATATTTACAAACACTAAAAAGTTTGTAGAACAGAAACGTAAAAATATTAACTTGGTACTTAGATTTTCGTTACACTAATTCTTCAGTAAATATCTCTTAAATACGTCGATCGATTCTCACAATTCAAACAGAAATGTTAGTTTTACGCCTATATCTGTCATTTAAGTATAAAATAATGAATTAATTAATTAACTTGAAAAACTCATATTTTCAAGTTACGTAATTATACAACAATGTCAACTTTGCTCGAAAGTTCCCTTAAAAATTTACTATTATCAGTCTTTAATGATCAAAGTAAGAATTTAATACGAATCTTATACTAAATTAGAACAAGATAACAACAGAATTAACACATTATAATTGGAATCTAGTTAGACATAGAACATTGCTTAAATTTAGTAGATTGCTAGGTACTAGGCTATTGCGCGAAACACATATAATTGGGATCTTTTTGTAGTATTCGTACATAATGGTACGAAGCAAGCACGATAACTTTTAAAGTTCGATATGTATGATCAATATATTCGATATTCATCAATATATTGACGATAATAACAAGATTGTCGGTTAAAAGTCAAAACAATGTATCAGCTATGTGCTACAACGAGTAGAAATGAACGTTGTGACGTCACACGGGCTCGGATTTGTTCGGCAAACTATCGGGGTGTTTTCGGTACTGGATTCAAAAATATATTTTCAATTGGATTTTACTTTGTAATTACAGTGAAAAAATAAAAAATAAAAATAGTTTTGTACGGAAACTTATATATGATCTTTTCATTTTTTACAAAAACAAAATTGGTTCAACAAACCAATTGCCAAATAAAGTTGGGAGAAGGTAAGTAGGGCTTGGCAGATTGGGTGGAACCAGGATGCCAATGATAATGATGATACGGTAGTACAGCATGAAACAAACCGATACCAATTAATTATTTTATCACGGGTCGTATCGAGTACGTTGTTGACCGATATAATTAAGGAGCTGCTCCTGTAGCAACTTAAGTGCTAAAACAAATTGGCCTTGACCAAAAAGCCCCAGTTTTTGTGTTATGAGGGTTAGGTAAGACGTTAAGCTTATTAGTGCATAAAATGTATACTATGGGTCGTCTTAAACATCTAGTCTTAAATATTAGGAGTGAAGTTTGACATTATTATGTATTGACCGCGGTTATATTGTGGTGAACATGCGCTGCGGATAAATTTTATTGAGATTGTCAGTAATCAGGTCCATCTATTGCGTTGCTATATGAGTGAGTTGAAGAGCCTAAAAGTTCCATTATAAGCGGCTTTTGAAACGTACCTGACCTGATTAAAAAGTATCCAATACTGAAATAAAAATATGTTGTATTTGTAAGCCCAATTCAAAATAAATCATTCAGCCGTTTTATGCGTGATGGAAGATGTGATGTATGTACATACACAAACTTTCGCACTTAAAATAATTCAGCAAGAATCACATAAAAATCGATTTTGTTAGTAACATCTCTAGGAAACTAATTTATATCGTATCATAGCTATCGGGTGTCCTCACTCTATTAATGTTAGAACTTCTCAACTTTATGCAAGTTCGCGTTTGGATATTGCATCCGTAGTTAGAAGTTCCTGTTATCCTAACAGCTCCGATTAACTAATACCGATAGTATTCATTTACACAACAGTCTTAGATTTGAGAAGCACGTTGCCAATTCTGTGAAGAATTGTTTCTATCGACTAAAACTTCTGTACAAAATGAGGCCTTTCCTGTTTAAAAAGCTACGCGAGCAGCTAGTCGAAACCCTTGTTCTTTCTAAACTAAATTACGCTGATACGGTTTACGGCCCTCGCTTGCTGGCTCGAACTGATAGGCTTATACAGAGAGTCCAAAATTCATGTGCTCGTTTCTGTTACTCAGTTCCCCCTAGAAGTCATGTCACCCCCTTTCTAAACAAACACTGCTTACTTAAAATGAAGTCGAGGCGTAAGTTGCACCTAGCTTGTCTTCTTTTTGGTGTGATTAGGACACAGAAACCGAGGTACTTGTACGACAAGCTCAGTTGGATGGCTAGTAGACGGGAATGTGCGCCCAGGCTTTGTGCTCAGCAGCTCTCAACTTAGTCTCATAGGACGGCAGCTTTCAGGGGCAGTTTTCGATACGCTGCATCTAAGGTGTGGAATAATATTCCACCACCATTAAGAGTGTTAGGCACCATCCATACTTTCAGATCACGTTTACGGCGGTATCTGATAGATGCCCAACGGAAATTGGATATGGTTACAGGTAATGTGTCAATTTTATAAAATGCCTAAAATATTTACCGTTTCCATCTAAGTCTCACAAAATACATCCGTTTTACTGCTCTCGTGTCACCTGTGTCACCAGTCCGTGGGAGCTGAATATATATATATATATATATATATATATGTATTTTTTATTTAATATAATATTTACTATGTCTGTTACTATATATATTAACTATATACACGTTTAAGTACTAATCTATAACTATAAAGACTGAACTTTTGTTTTGGACACTAGTGTTTCGTATTTGTTTTTACTCATTTATTTGTTTATTTTATTTATAAGTGGAATATGTTCGCTCCGTCACTTGCCCTTAAGGTTTAATTGTTTCGGCGTCACCCAGTCGACACCGGCTATCGCTGAAAACCAGCGCTGTGGCTCTGTCTTGCACCCGAGTCCCAGCATTATGCTAAGCGATGACCGTTTTGCGTAGTTGTGACGTATACTCTGTATTTGTATTTAAGCTTTCCTTTTATTTTTTATGGTATGCGTGGTGCCTGGCGCAAATAAACGTTTTTTCTTTCTTTCTTTTTGTTTCTTTCTTCCACGGGATAGGCTGATGGAAGCTCAGTTTCTGTTTATTTAGTTGTAAATATTATATGGTACAGTACCTTAGTAAGGAGATATTCACGTAATTAATAACACCGCCTTAATAAGGCAGTCTCTTTTCACCGCTCCTCTTTTTAATCGTTGTTGACGGAATTTTGTTCGCATTTTCGACAACAAGCGCCACGGGATAGAGTGGGGATTATCCAACGTTTTAGAGGACTTGGATTACGCCGATGACACATTGACCCATGCCTGCTGAGTCATACCCACGCTGATATGCAAGCTAAATTGGAAGATTTAAGTCAAGAAGCGGCAGAAACGGGACTAAAAATAAACAACTGGAAAACCCAAGAGATGAGATCTGGTGTGAAGAATACTTCACCTTGCTGATTGGCACGGAGGCAGTGGAACGCGTCCACAAGTTCACTTACCTCGGGAGCGTCGTGTCAGAAACTGGAGGTAGTGAAGATGACATCGCTTCAAGGATAACCAAAGCACGAGCTACCTTCGCGCAGCTGAGACCCGTTTGGCGGCATCGCGGAAACTGACCCGAAGGATTAAACTCAAAATCTTCGGGTCAAATGTCAAATCCGTGCTGCTTTACGGGTGCGAAACATGGAAGGTCACAAAAGACATCTCACGCCAGATCCAAGTCGTCGTCAACCGCTGTCTTCGTCGCATACTCGGCATTTACTGGCCCGAGATCAACACCAACGTAGATCTGTTGGAGCAATGCCACGTGAGCCCGATCGACCGCCAGATCAAGCATCGCAAGTGGAGTTGGATTGGCCACACGCTGCGAAGAGATTCTGATCATATACCGAAGCAAGCGCTGGATTGGAAACCCCAAGGCAAAAGAGGCCACGCTTTCTTTTTCTTTCGGTTCCCGTCAAACCTAGCGCCACACCGTGTTGGCGGAAGCGACGAGCATCGGTATGACGTGGAGCGAGGTGAAGCATGAAGCTCAGGACCGATCGCGATGGAGGACTACTGTGGACGCCCTTTGCTTTGCTTTCCCCATCCAGGGGACGTAGGACATTAAGTCAAGTAAGTCTTAATAAGGTACCTACAGTATAGCATTAGGTCGCTCAACGAACTATGGAAAGAGATATGCTATGAGTTTTTCTAAGGGAACGAATCCAAAACCAGGTGATTCGCCAGAGAACCAAAGTTTTCGACATAGCTAACAGAATTAGCAAGCTGAAGTATCAATGGGCTGTCCATATTAGCTGTAGAACCGATGACTGTTGGGTAGACGTGTTTTTGAGTGGTGATCACAAATCGGTAAACGTAAGGTAGGATGCCTCCAGGCTAGGTGGAGCGACAATCTTCACAGGGTGACTCGTAGCAGCTGGATGAGAGTTAGTGAAATTCGAAATAAAATGCGTGCTATTGGAGAGGTCTATGCATATGTCCAACACTGGACTCCTGTAGGCTGAGGATAATGATCATAATTTATTGTACTATTAGCTCGTACCTACATACTTATGTATCAATTGGTTCTTTCAGTACTAATCTGACCCAAATAGAAAGACCAGACTTTCCAAATAATTCCAAAATTAAACCAATACCTACTGTAATATATTTAGCGTATAAATACAATATAAATAGTCGTAAAAAGTAAAGAGTGGGCGTTTATATTGAAACAGACACGCTGGTTCTCTTCAAATAATGCTCAACAAAACGTTTACTATAAATCTTAGTCCATCTACAACAACAAAGATAAATAATGTCCATGGTTATTAACTACGAATGTTTGAATAAGACGGATTTGAATTGGAAGTAATTGCTAGAAGGCGTTGAAATTTTCGGACTGAAGTCTATGAAAACAAGCTATTACGGTACTTCTATCGTTTTCTTGGAATTTGCTGGTATCCGCTGTGGGAAACATAAAACTGAGTTCACGAGGGCCATTATTAACGGCACACACACGGTGTTGATTCACCGCAGATACATTTTATTTAAACTTTTAGTACACAATACTAACTAATATTAGCTTCACTTTGTGTCCAGGCAATGACTGTCGATACATGGTTACCTGGCAGAGATCGCGTAATGCGATAAGGCCGCCTATTGTATGTGCTATAAGTTTTAAGTTTCCATCAAATGTCACTAAATTATAAGTATATACTTATATAAAGATAAGATAAAATTATTTCTAAATCTTAAAGGTAGAACGCATTTAGTCTCACAAGAATGTAAGTATGGAATACTCATATTTCACACCATATCTCCAGAGAGTTTAGCAGAAGGAACGAAGCTTCGAACTTCAAGCAAATATAAAATCTGACTGAATAAGTATGGTACGCAGATATTTGTACTGAATACTTTACAGTATTTCACACAAGTTTGAACTTACTTTGATACCTGTAACGTGGGTATGGAATACATAATATGATAGCTGTCTTAAGCATGTTTTTAGATAGGCAATTGGGACAAAAATACTTATATTATATCCTTGTTATATTGATGAAGATGAATATATTTACAAAATAGCCTCAAACAATTCTAAAAAGAAATTGCAAGATATAAAGTGGTTAAACGTATAGGACGTTTTAGCTGAAAACAAAACAGTATAAATCGATGGGAAGCCTCACTTCAATCAAATCAAGGGATTTCCGTCTACTCTGGAGAAGAAAAATGTACACTACATACTCATACATACGTTCGTACACATTCCATTGTGTTTTTATCGCAGTGTATTTGAGGTCATCCTTAAATAACGTTGTTCCAACAAAGTACGAGATTGTGCGAAATAAGAAATGATTGTGTCGAAAGGTACTAGGATCTGCGACTTTTTTGTAGCCCAATACTGTGTTGTGTGTTTTCGTGGTACAAGATGTAAACTGATTGATAAACACATAATTATTAGGAAAAAATATTAATATGACTTTTAAGAATAAGGCAAATAGGCATGTCAGTTTCTGTGGTAATAAATACTTTTTAATTCGGGCTACCTATGTAAAGTCAGCAACAAAAGTAGATTCAGATTCTTATTTTACATGCTATTTAAATAGGCTCAAACAATTTGATACACTACTTTCCATTATATATAACAGCTAAGACGTTTCGGGATTTGAATTTACAATATTTAAAACAATTTTTATAGACTTTCGTTGCACACTGTACCAAGTATCATAATGTGTCAACCTACACCGCTATCTGTTACCAAATAGGTTAGAGAAAAGAAATATAAATGCGAGACCTCAATTCACTTTTTCGGGCACCATCACTTTTCAACGAGGTACACACCCTGAGCCTTCCCAAGGGCGTCGTAAGAATCAACTAAGCGATTACACAGGGCTGTGGGCACACCTGTCGGCTAATAACATCATTTGTAATCGTATATAGGTAGTATGTTGATGTAGATAGCGTCAAAAGTATAGCGATGAACAGAGAGTTTCAAAATTCACGGAACTGGGTTTAAAATTGACAAAGTATGCTGTATATAAATTAGATATTGAATTTTTGTTTTTTTTTATAATATTAATGGGTATATATTTTTTTTTATTTTTTTTTATTTTTCTATAGGCTCGCGTTTGACCACTATCTCGCCTGATGGTAAGTGATGATGTTATCGACGGTGAAGCACGCTTGCCTAGAAGTAACCTATTCACTCTTGACTTAAAGACCCCAAGGTTGTAGCTATCATGAAACAAAGACTCCACCCATGGAAACTAAACGAGCTAAGAAGTGGAATGTGTTTCTGATTCCTGAAAGCCATAACCTGGTGGTCCTTAAGTCAAGAGTGAATTGGTTTCTTTTAGGTAAGCAAGCTACATCGTCGACTACATCATCGCTTACCATCAAGTGAGATAGTAGTCAAGCGCGAGCCTATCAATAATTAAAATAATTAATTTATCATTAATTTTGGGGGCCGAGTCACCCACGTCCGTAGGTGTGTACCCCTTTTTTGATTCCCTACACGTGGTCCCCGGGTGGTGCAAATCAGGTGACACTAACTGGTGGTAGGCTTCGGCCGAAGGCTTGTGACCACCCACCGGGCAAAGACGTACCGCCAAGCAGCCTAGCCGTGTTCCGGTACGATGCTCGGTGTAGCCAACTAGAGGAGTTGGGTCGAGATAGCTGTTCCACTGCAGGCTGATCAGTCTGACGCGCGCTGTTAGGGATGTATCGGGAGACTAGTCGTGGAGGGTAGCGGGATCCGAGGCACGGTGCACCGCTGGCCGACCGCAGGTAGTTGGGGGCCCAAGTAGTGTGCCAGCCACACACGAAAGGCTGCCCCGCCAACTGTCGAAAAATCCCGGAATGCACCATCGTGCTGGTTGGCGACCAGACGGGAGGGCCCGATGGACATTCCGGGGGGGCTCGGGCGTCCCCGCAGTCTCCAGACTAGTGCCCCAATGATGCTGTCCTTTCAGTGCGTGTCTGTAGGTTAGCAGCGTGAAAACTCGTCTCACTTCCTACTCCTCTACTCCATTCACTCCTTTATATTATGATGAAAAGGAAAAAGAATACTGGAGATAAACAGCGGCTGCACCCCCTCCCCCACAAAGTGCACCTCACCAATATTCGAGGTCTGCACTCAAATATCACTGCAGTCCACTACCATCTGGAGGCTGGGAAACCAGCGCTCTTTTTCCTTACGGAGACGCAGATAGCGAATCCGTCAGAGTTGTCGTACTTGTCTTACCCAGGGTTCACCCTGGAGCACAATTTTAGACCACGGGCGGGCGTATGTATGTATGCCCGTGACGACATTTGCTATCGGCGTCTCCGTAACCTTGAGGACTCCAGATTCTCAACGCTCTGGGCTCTGGTGGACACAGGTTTGGATAAAGTTATCTACGCCTGTGTCTACCGTTCGCACAGTGGAGATCAGGAGACATCCAGGCTCACAGAGTACCTCAGTGAGGCGGCTGATGCGGCACAGCAGCGGTACCCTTCCGCCCAATTAGTGTTACTGGGGGACTTTAATGCCCACCACCAGGAGTGGCTCTTCCCATACCAGTGCACTGACCATGCTGGACGGGAGATGCGTAAGCTTGCGCTTGCGCTAAACCTCACCCAGCTGGTCCAGGGGGCAACGAGGGTACCGGATGTTGATTCGCACACAGCGAATTGCTTGGACCTTCTGCTGACAACAGATCCGGACAGATACTCTGTGTCGATAGCTTCACCTTTGGGTAGTTCCGAACACTGTCTGGTGAAGTCTGTGTCCGTCTATTCCCCGCCCGATCCCAGCCCAAGAGGCACCCGGCGGGTTTGGCGGTAAAGGTCGGCAGATTGGGATGGTATGCGATCATTCTTCGCATGCTATCCTTGGCAGCCTACTTGCTTTTTTTCGACTGATCCATCGTCGTGCGCAGACGCCGTGACCGATGTGTTGCGTCAGGGAATGGAGTACTACATTCCGTTCTCTGACGTAACAATGTCCAGCGTTGACCGGCCATGGTTTGGCGCCGAATGTAGGCGCGCTGACGCGCTTAAACATGAGGCGTACCTGGCTTGGGTCGAAGCTCGATCGCGCAAGGCGAGTGACGTGGCTCGGAAGAAGAAGGCCTTCAACAGGGCTGCCAAGTCCTGCAAGCTGGTGTTGCGACGGGCTCGGTTCGATCACATTGGCCGAATAGGGGCCAAACTTGCTTCTTACCCAGCAGGAAGTAAAGCGTTTTGGTCCCTGGCTAAGTCGGTCGAGTCGAACTTTTGCCTCACTACCACCACTGCTGAAACCCGATGGGTCGCTGGCACACTCCGCTGAGGAGAAGGCAAATTTATTTGCCTCTCTTTTTGCGGCATCTTCACGTCTGAATCCTGGTGACGCGCGGCCCCCTCCTTCTCCTGATGGATGCGAGACGAGTATGTCGGACATTCGTATCCACCAAAAGGACGTCCGTAGGGTGCTGAGCCAACTCGACGTGAACAAGGCTAGCGGCCCTGATGGCATTCCAGCAATTGTTCTTAGAACCTGTGCGCCTGAACTGTCTCCGATCTTGACACGCCTATTCCGCCTTTCGTATGAGGCTGGAAAAGTGCCGAATGCTTGGAAGCAAGCTAACGTACAGCCCGTGCCCAAGAAGGGCAGTCGAGCTGACCCGGCCAACTACAGACCCATATCTGTAACCTCCATACTCTGTAAGAGTATGGAACGTGTACTTAATATAAAGCTCCTGGCATACCTAGAAGCTAACGATATCCTTAGTGACCGCCAATACGGCTTCCGCCGTAATCGGTCTACTGGGGATCTTCTAGCGTATGCCATTCACATCTGGAGTGAGGCCATCGAGAAGCACGGGGAAGCGCTTGCCGTCTCCCTCGACATCTCGAAGGCTTTTGATAGGGTCTGGCACGAAAGCCTTATTGGTAAGCTTCCTTCATTCGGTTTGCCCGGTGGTCTGTGTGATTGGATTGCAGACTTCCTGAGAGATCGGTCCATTCGAGTGGTTATCGATGGCTGCTCGTCGGACCAATTGGATATCAATGCCGGGGTCCCTCAGGGGTCGGTACTCTCAGCAACTTTATTCTTGCTGCATATTAACGATCTGCTAAAACCCGGCACCTTTGGGTATGCAGACGACAGCACTGTTGCTGAGAGATAGATGTCCAACGCTCGAGCTACCGGACCTCAGATCCAGTCTCTGCGGGAGGCCATGGTAGAGCGCTTGAACCTGTCCTTGCAGGCAGTCTCCGAATGGGGCGATGCCAATCTGGTCAGGTTTAATGCTGCTAAAACCCAGGCGTGTCTTTTTTCCGCTAAAAAGAGCCAATTTCAACCGGCTCCAACTTTCCGAGATGTGTTCGTGCCAATAACTGACCATCTTGAGCTTCTTGGCGTTACGTTGACATCGACTCTTAATTTTGGCCCATACATTGAGGCAAAGGCTCAGCTGGCTGCCAAAAAGCTGGGGATCCTTGCAAAGGTTAGAAGGTACTTCACGCCAGAACAGCTGCTCAGCTTGTATCAAGCGCAAGTTCGATCATGCATGGAGTACTGTTCTCATCTCTGGGACGGATCCGCCAAATACCAGCTTGATGCACTAGAGTCGATCGAAAAGCGGGCCAAAAGGCTCATCGGCGATGAGGCACTGGTTAAGTCAAAGCTCCAGAGCCTTGAACATCGTCGCCGAGTTGCCAGCTTGTCGGTCTTTTATCGGTTGCATTTCGGGGTGTGTGCGATGGAATTGCATGATCTAATTCCACCAAGCCCGTTTTATCATCGGACTACAAGACGTACGGCGATGCGCCATCGCTACATGGTAGACATACCACCCATACGCACTAAACGTTTTGGAAATACTTTCATTATGCGTACAGCTAAGGAGTGGAATTCCCTGCCGGAGTCTGTGTTTCCCGATAGCTACAATCTAGGAGTCTTTAAGTCAAGAGTGAATAGGTAACTTCTAGGCAAGCGTGCTTCACCGTCGACCACATCATCGCTTACCATCAGGTGAGATAGTGGTCAAGCGCGAGCCTATAATATATAAAAAAAAAAAAAAAAAAACACAACTCAAGAACACATCTATCCAAACGGTTATCGGTTCTACGGCTGATATGGCCGGTCCATTGCCATTTCAGCTTGCGTCAATATGTGTACGTGCGCGTATTTTCTAAGAAAATTTAAAGATCAAATCGGTCGAATTACATAATATTGAGTCCATGTGAACGTAATTCCAATTTCGGTTAGTAAAAATCGATTATCGTTGTGATATAATTCGAATAGCGTCGAGGCATCAGGAAGGTCCTTACAAACACGTCCGAACTTTAGATGGATGTAGATGTAAAAGAAAAGACAAACCAATAAAACAAAAGTGCCATTCGATCTTTTGTTGATAAGGAAAAGATGGATAGACTGTATGACAAAAAAGTCGGTGTCTTTCGTAGGTCCCAATTTTTTTGCGTTATGTACACCAACTTTTAAAAAGAAAGTTATTTTTCACTTTTTTATTTGGAAGTCGGTAGTATTTTTTTTGTGAAAAAGTTTTTTATATTTTCACTTTTTAGTTATCCCTAATAGGCAAGTTGTTTAGTGCGGTACCTATAATGCCAGAATAGATTACCCGAATATCATGAAACATGAACATTATCGGTGAAATGAGAGTGTACCAAGGTGAACTGTACACATCTACGTACCCGAAATGACTCTAAAGTTTTAATTATTATGTCAATTACAATTAATTATCCTATAAATGCCCATTCCAAGTCGAGGTTGGAGCTAACAAAGAAGAAAACTCTGAGGTGACGACTTGTAGTGAAGTATAGAGATAAAGAACGTGGTCCACCAATTCCAAAGAAACTGTTAGGTGTAAGATCAATAGGATGATGGATAACGCAGCGATCAATCCATGAAAGGCTCTTTTGACAAAAAAAATGTTTTGGCTCAAAGCCTTTTATTATTATGGTTAGTGATGATGAACCACGCTCACCTATAAGAATCCAATTCACACTTAACTGAAAGTTTCCTAGAGGTAAGTTACCAGGAGTACAGACTACTACACGGAATTCCATTCAACGGTTAGTATAATGGAAAACAGTTTTCAACCATTATACTTCATATTCGGGCCAGCACCGACATGGATATCAAGTTATACTTAGAACAAGCCAAATAGTAACGGCCCTAACTATACCCACTTTACGAGGCCTTTGACGTCAGTCCACCATCTATTGTATCTACGTCTATATTTAACTAAACACGGCTGATTATTTCATGGGACCTGAATTAGCTGATACATCCTTCATGACAGCGCTATATTTCGGCAATTTTTGAAATGTGGTTAGATTATTTTACCACACCCCGTAACCAAACATATGAATAATTTCTCATTTACTGGTATTAAGGGCGAATTTCACCAATTAAACTCAAAGTGAAAACTTAGGTTAAGTGAACATGAAGTGAGCTGCCAATCCCGAGCATAAAAAAGCCAATCATATCTCAAAATCATCTTTATTTTTCTTCTATAAATAACACTTATCAACTAAAAACTCAAAAAACGGAAACATACATACATACATACATAAACTCACGCCTTTTTCCCATGGGGGTAGGCAGAAACTACAGAACGCCACCTGCTACGATCCTTACATACTTCTTTTGCTTCACACACATTCATACATCTAGTCATACACACACGCCGGTTATGGGTACTGCGCACTTGGCCTTTCTGAAGAACATCACCTATAAGGTCTATGTATGTCTTTCTAGGCCGGCGTTTCCATTCACGTCTGCCTTGTAAATTAACCTTTCGTAAGTCGACTTTCATTCATCCTCTCAACATGGCCAAACCATCTTAACATACCCTTTTCAATTTTAGTCACTACATCTTCTTTTAAACCACAACGTTGTCTTATTACCTCATTCCTCAATCTATCAGTTAAAGTTACACCACACATACTCCGCAAGGAGCGCATTTCTACTGCATTAATCCTACTTTCATGTCTTTTTTGCCATACCCAGCCTTCACTTCCATACATAAGTGTAGGCACCAGCACGCTGTTGTGAACGTCTAGTCGAGCTTCCGGAGACATCGACTTGCTGGTCACAACTGCATGCATAGACAACAACTGCATACACCATTCACTTTATTCTCTGCATTCACTCTCCTTTCCACATCCTCTTCAATCTTTCCATCCCTTGTGAACATACTTCCCAGATATATAAACTCGTTCACTTGCTCCACACTCTTATCATTTATTTTCACTTCACACTTCGATACACCTTCTTCTCTTTCAAACACCATTACCTTAGTCTTGTTCACATTTATACTCATCCCTTTTAACTTAAAAGCTTCATTCATCACAGTCACCATGTCTTGCAACTGTTCTGCTGACGATGCAAGTAGAACTTGATCATCTGCATAGAGAAGGCATTTGACAGGCAACTCATTCATCCTCAATCCGCACTCATGCTCTTTCAAACCTATCAGACAACTATCCATGTACAAGTTGAACAACCACGGTGACGCTACACAGCCCTGTCTAACACCCCTTGAAATGGAAAACCAGTTCGTATACGCCCCATTAATCCTAATACAAGCACTGGAATCCCTATATAGAGATTTCAGTGCCCGTACCAAGTGCCAGTCCACACCGTACCCGGATAGCGTCGACCACAGTTCATCCCTCCACACACTGTCATAGGCCTTCTCCAAGTCCACGAAAGCACAGTAGACTTTTTTGTGCTTAGCCAGATGTTTTTCAGCTATGCTCCTCAAGGAGAAGATCTGATCCATACAGCCCATTCCCTCTCTAAATCCTGCTTGCACGTCCCATAATTGTTCATCCGTCACTTTTACCACTCTATTTATTAAAACTTTCGCATATAATTTGCCGACAACACTCAAAAGACTAATGCCGCGGTAGTTTTTACACTCCTGCTGTGAGCCTTTTCCCTTATATAGTGGTACGATTACAGCCTTGCACCAGTCATCCGGCACGCGGCCATATCTCCAACACATATTAAAGATCCGGCACAACAGGCTTGCAACCACCCCGTCACCGCCCTTCAGCATTTCAACAGAAACTCGGTCATTCATTCTATTTTGGGCCTTACAGGCTAACACATTAAGCCAAGCCTCTTTCTTCTTCTTCACCACCTCTTTTACTTCATCATCTACCCAAATATCATTCGTACTACTACCACGTTTCCTCTTCGCTATACCACATAACTTTGCGGCTACGTTCACCATACTACTTTTCACTATTTCCCACACATCCTCTAAACTGAAATCATTCATACCATCAAATATCTCATCCGTCTTCTGTTTTACTTGCCTCTTATATTCCTCCTTTACTTTTAGTTCTTGTAATCTTTCTACTTTTATTCTTTCTAACGCGGTCACAGGAACTTGAACTCGATGACGCCAATGCTTGAACAGACCAGCCACCCGACACATAACCAGATAGTGATCAGTCCCCACATTAGCACCCCGATAGGCTCTTGTATCTGTAACTTTGCTCTTCAATCTTTCATCTACAATAACAAAATCAATCATACTTCTACTGTCTTGCCTTTCCCACGTATACCTATGGATCTTTCTATGATCAAACATAGTGTTCATTACACACAGGCCCTTCTCTACACATACTTCTAGTAAATTCCTCCCATTCTCATTCACTCTATTATCCCCGAATGACCCTAATACTCTTTCGAACCCATTCCTCTTCACACCAACCCAACTATTAAAGTCGCCGAGCATAACAATCTTCTCGTTAGACCTACATTCATTCACTATATTTCCTAGACTTCCCCAGAATTCTTCTCTCTCAGAAAGTGAGCATCCCATATCGGGTGCATACACGCACAAAATAAAAATAGGGTGTAGGCCCACCTTAATTCTCACCCAAAGAATCCTAGGGCTCACACAAGCGTAATCTTTTACACAGCTCATCATCCGCTCTGAGATGATAATCCCCACACCCTGACAGGCCCTCTGTGTCTCTTGAACACTAGACCAGATAGCGGTTAGGGACCCGTGTTTAGACATATCCACTCCCTTTCTTTTTGTCTCATTCACACATAACACATCTATCCTTTTGTCCTTCACTATTTCACATACTTCATCCATCTTATCTATTATCCCTCCCTGCACATTCAGCGTAGCTAAGCGACACTCCGCAGCTCGCTTTTCGCCCCATGAGAACAATTGACGTGGTGTGTGGCGAGCATCACCGCCGTCGCCGAGTAAATTATTTAGCCTCATTTTGTTCCCACGAATAGCAAGGGCAACTATGTCCACGCTCTACAGAGCCCCGCTTGTAGAGGTAAGGCTGGATAGTGCCTGGGGGCGCCCGGTCCCAGACAGCAGGCACGCTCGCAACTTAGGCTCTCCCCTAGCCATGCAGCTCTCGGCACGGCGACCTTAGCTTGGGGGTGAGCTGTTCGTACCGCACAGAAGGAAACAGAAGTGTCCTCTGGCATTTATTCCCTTAGTCGCCTTTTACGACACCCACGGGATGAGATGGGGTGGTGTAATTCTACGGCCCAGACACCACACGGGGCAAAAACGGGACAAAAACGGAAAAAAAAAAAAAATAACGATATGTCACATACGCCGATATGTAGCATGTTATTTGCGGGAGACTGGTGCCTGAGCTAATACGTAACTTGTATTTCAGGACACCTGAGACTCCTCCCTACAGGAAAAAAAAATATTACACATATCATCAAAAACTACTACTATACTTAGATAGGTATCGCTTAGCAAAAGTTACATTTTTATGTTACAGATAGTTGTTCCGGCTATGGGTGTTGTGTATGTGAGTTTATAGGTTTGTAAACGTTTTTTTATTTAAAAAAAAAGAACTTAATTGGAAGGTTTTATTTCTTTTACATTTTTTTATAATGTGAAGTCAAGAGTGTGAGCGAAATAAACTGACTTCTAAAGCAAAACACTAAAAACTGCAAAAATAATTTTCGTTTCGGCAGTCGGTGTTGAAAAACGATAAAAACCAGAGGTAACAAAGGCACCAACTTCCGAAACGAAAGTTATTTTGGTATTGACAAACGATAAAAACAAGAGGTAACAAAGACACCGACTTGACTTCCGAAATGCAAGTTGTTTTTGCAGATTTTATTGTTCTGCTTTAATTTTCACTAGCGATATTCAGTTTTAGCATGAAATAAAATAAGCAGAACTAATCGTATGCCTACCTATCTAACATTTTTTATTTTCATTTAACGGAATATTTAAGCATATTACCAATATGTATTACATTTCTAAAATGATATAAATGACACAGTGTATACTCGTATAGCTCGCTCTTACCTGTATAATACATTCCTAAAATGGGAACGCATTACACGGATTAATCGTGACAAGGGAGATTGATATCGTATACCTAATCAATGTTGCGATGTTTTGTATGTCGTGAACGGAATTCTAAATCGTGTGATTAAGTGCGTTTAATCGTTGCGAATATCAAGCGTTAAGAGCTTTCTTGGCTTTCAGATAAGCATTTGCATAAAATGAAATAAAGCTGCGGAAATAATTTAAAAATTTTTTTTTTGTTAAAATAACTATGTACAGTCAATGGTCAAAAGTGCAGTCTTTCTCTCCCAAAACTCAAATGTCTACTTTTTGTTGAAGAAGTTAAATTATCCACAACTGATTTAACATGTTGCATAGAAATTAAAGTATAGATTATACCTAGTAACCGTGTAAAGTTGAAATTCCTCTACCTAAAAAAATTGGCGCTGCTGTTTTGGTAGAATGTGACTACATTTTTGACCTTTAACTGTACAAAGGAGCTCATGGCTAAATAATAAGATTGCAGGCTCCGGCTGTCCTTTGCAGCTTTTGGACAGTAGTTACAGAGAATCAGACTCCAGGAATTCTGACATCAATCTTGCCAAGAGGTATCGTGTTTCCCAGTTACTGGGTTGTGGAGTTGCTACCTGTACAATACTGATACTCTGCTGCATCTGGCCGGCTCTGTCGACCTCGACAGTGTTTTGCACTGATATTTTAGAAGATACAGTGAGGTGATTGTTTAGAACTTTTTAACCGACTTCAAAAAAAGAAGGTGGTAATCAATTCGACTCTTATGTATGCAATATTGTTAGAACTGCACTATATTCACACATTTTATTCTATATGGGCTTCTAAACAAGTGTACCAACTTTCATAAGTGTATGTTTGTGTGTTTGTATGTTTTTATGTATGTATGTTTGTCCACGAATTTCTCCAAAACCACGTATCGGCTCGTAATCATTATTTTATTGTTGGATTGAATATCTCTCAACTTAGAGAATAGTGCAAGTTTCATCAAAATCGGTCCAACAGTTTTTAAGATATTTATGGAGCATACAGCCGAACTCCTTATCGATACGATGGTGTAAATTGAGTTATTATGGGTACTTTTTCAATCCTTTAGGTTTCATTCTATAGAAATTGCTCATTTTTAGTGATGGTGTACTAAAATAATTTTGCACTTTTTAGTGTTTTGCTTTGAAGTCAGTTTATTGTTTTGTGAAAAAGTTTTTAAAATATTTGAACAATTACCGAATGTTTTCACACACAAATAAATCTACCTACCTACTTGCATCACGAAATGGTTTTCCAACGTTTATTCCCACATTGTTCGGCATAAAATATGCAAACAAATTACATTTTAATGATC
Source organism: Orthosia gothica (assembly GCA_949775005.1). NCBI lineage: Eukaryota > Metazoa > Arthropoda > Insecta > Lepidoptera > Noctuidae > Orthosia > Orthosia gothica. The sequence goes on from OX459038.1 coordinate 16,168,409, forward strand.
ATAAATTAAGAATGCCCGCATGCTATTCATATATTTTTCATAGCATTCCGCAGTATGGTTCACGTTGTACCTATAAATCTGCACTAAACGCGTCGACACGTCACAATTTATATTTTCAGTCACACTTGTAAATACGTCAACACATACATTATGTTCTGTTTATAATAAAAGTCTGCGAAATATCACAATGCAACATTTTAGCGGTGTTCTATACCTACAGCTGTAAAATGCTTCATTGAAGTGTTCGATTCTTTTGTGTTTTTTTAGGCTTTACATTGTGTGGCCTCGTCTCGTTCTCGCATTGTTCTAGTTTTGAAAAACACCTTTTATTGTTTGGTATCCTATAACAGGTCAAGTGCTTAGTTTTTTCAAGACGAATGATTAATAAAACTTACCTTGATATTGAAATTCTTATTTTGGTTTTCAATTATTGGGCAGATTTGAGCTGGTCTAGATTTTTAATGGGTGCTGTACGGTGCACGTACATGGGTTTTATAATTGTTAAGTAAGTAAGGAGTTGTGCAATAAGTAGGCTAGTACCTTTGCACTCACTCATGCAGCAGCAGCAAGCAGAGCATTGATGATGCATTTGTATCAATATTTAATTTAGTGTTCTAATAGACGCGGTTTTGATCGGACAACTTGCATTTTTATTTCGCGATTACAGCCCGTTGGCACTCATTAACATTTAACATTACACTGACATTTGCATTGCATTTACAATAATTCATGTTAAGGTGCTTGCATTTGCACCCTACAGGTACCGACTTTTAAAGTCATGTCATGTTCCTTAAAATTTCTTACAGAAATCTAGACATCGAGACTTGTTTTTTCTTTTTATTAATTTTTATTTTAGTATAGTTTACCTTTTGCGATATCAGGTTTATTGAGTATTTAACCGACTTTCCAAAAAAACCGGCAAAGTGCGAGTCGGACTCGCGCACTAAGGTTTTCGTACCATTTTCGCAAAAAACGGCACAAAAATCACATTTGTTGTATGGTAGCCCTCCTTAAATATTAATTGTATTCCGTTTTTAGTATTTGTTGTTATAGCGGCCACATAAATACATCATCTGTGAAAATTTCAAATGTCTAGCTATCACGGTTCATGAGGTACAGCCTGGTGACAGACAGACAGACAGACAGACGGACCGCGGAGTCTTAGTAATAGGGTCCCGTTTTTACCCTTTGGGTACGGAACCCTAAAAAGGAGGAGGTTTCAATTCGGATGTTTATATATATGTATATATATATGTCACGTCGAAGTACCTATGAATCGTAGAATCGCCATCTTTAACCCCAATGTCTAGAGGCAATTCCTTTATTCTTGACTGGAGCGGGTTACTTCAATAACACACAACACTGGATTGAAACTCAAGAGTGTTTATTTGATTTAGTTACAGGCACTTTGAGTTTTCAAATGAACTTGAAGCTAAAACCACATCGTGTGGCTTGCTAGATCGCAAAGCCCTTGTCGATCGCTGGAGGAGATCTAGCAAGAAACTCCAGGACACTCTTTTTAAATGTTTTTATAGATTACACAATCACTTTATGACAATTAATTAGGTTTTCAAACATCTATTCGATTACATTTATTAATCAGTTCTTATTTTTCACACATAGTCCGCGCGATGCGCGTTCTAAGTGGGCGGAACTTCCATATTGTTTTTGTTTAGACACTAATTACTTGGATAGTTGAGTAAAGTTAGCAAACAATACTAAAATGCTGATCAGTTAATTATTTTAACATTAAACAACCTCAATACTCACAAATACAAAGTGGTTTGTAGTTTATTATTGAAATAGTCATCTAATAACAAAACTATTCAAGTTTCCGGTGATCTAACAATCTTACTAATTAGAAAGTTTCTCATTATTACATAGCTGTGTAAAATAGTCTTATGACTTCTTAGTATTTAATCATTTACTCAAATTTGTTTAGTTCTCGTATTAAATTATTAAATCTGGTTATTGGTCATAGAAATTATAACATCCGCCATTGTTTGACAACTTAATAAGAATAACATAATGAAACACATTTACTTCGTCAAATGTGCAATAGTTAAAATGAGAACAAATCCAAAAGTCCTACAATAAGTGTTCCTGTTTAATTTAAACATCTCGTATTAATTAAACATTGAAATTAGCATATGAATTATGAATCAATACTGATTCCACAGTGAGCCAATAGATGGCGCTGAACTCAAAACCCAACTTAAATAGACATAGACACTTAAAACGATTAGTTAGGATAATAAATTAGCAAATTCACGCCTACGCGGCGACACGGCCATTGTGATCGGAGGCTCGTGCTCTGGGCCTTCCGGTGTCCTCAGTCTCTGTGTTTCTTGGTTGTTATCTGTAATAGCGGAGAAATATTTGTCGGCAGATTATTGTTGTTTATCATCCTACAGTATTAATTAAGTTTAGAATCTGATAACAACTGATTTTATTTATCATTGACAGCTTGTAATAAATCTAAGCTGAGTATGCCTTATTTTGGAAATATTGAATGTATTTTTACACCCACAGCTATATGCTTTAGGTATTCTACTTGCTATATGGTAAAGACCAATGTTGTTAGGAAACAACTAACTGCTACATGTCATGTCAATGAAGGCATACAATTTCTATTTCAGATTTTTAACATGGAATAATCAGTTGCTAGCTTATTTAGTCCAATTTGAATCTTGTTTGCAGAATGTTATTGTTTGTATTATCTTACAATATTCATTGATTTGTAATAGGTAATAGTCAGTTTAAGTTATCAATTTATCACTGAATACTTATGAAATTAGGTAACTATTAAGTTTATCTCAAATGAAAATATTTGATGCATTAATGAGCACATACCTACTTATAAGAAGGCTTACATAGCAGCCTTGTATTTGGTAAGTATAGTGTAGGTAGTGTAGAAGTATTGTGATCAGCTGTTTTTTGTTTAGTTTCATTCTCACGGGACGGTAATGCTCTGTGATAGACACAAAGTCTTTGATTTGACAGGATTTAAGGATAGGATCAGGAACACCGCTCTGTGATAGACACAAAGTCTTTGATTTGACAGGATTAAAGGTTAAGGAGTTTAGGATCATTGCTCCGTGACAGGCACGAAGTCTTTGATTTGACAGGATATAAGGAACCAGGCTCTGGGTGGTCTTGTACACCGTGGACCCAGCAGGATAACATGAGAGATTTGTTCATTAGCGGCCTCCACGCCTAACCAATGGATATTAAATCTTTATTAGTTGCTTCCACAGCAAACCAATAGATTGTGTGTTGTATTATCACTATTAGTTTCCTCCACGGATTACTAACAGACAGCTTATTGTGTTATCATTATTAGTTGCTTCCACAGCATACCAACAGGATAGTTTATTGTGTTATCATTATTAGTTGCTTCCACAGCATACCAACAAGATAGTTGTGTTATCATTATTACTTGATTCCACAGCATACCAATAGGATAGTTTGTTGTGTTATCAATCTTAGTTGCTTCCACAGCATAATAAGATAGTTTATTGTGTTCTCATTATTACCTCAAATCCATCTCCATGGATGCTGATAGTTTGGTGTTGATATAACCGATTATTTTATTAAGTGCCTCCAGAGCTATAGGTTATTGGACATCTCAATAATTAGAGCTTGTTTTATTATTCATTTTTATAATTGACTAAATATGACAATAGAATAGCATAAACTGAAACGAGTTACAAAAACATAATAATAACAGTAGTCCTCCTGACTGTTGAGCCATCTGCATAAGGAGGTACTATGGTGCACAAGGCCAATGGCTCAACATGCTTTTTGAAGCATGGGGGTTCACCAATTTCAAAACTCTGGGCTGCTACAGAGGAATCCCTATTGGAAAAACCCCATAAACAAATTTTGCCCAACCTAGGAATTGAACCCAGGAATAATAATTTAAAAGTACTTTGTTGCATGGTAGTATCATGCACAAGCGTCATGTAGTTATTCGACATGGCTATTGTGTTGAGCCTTCTGATACAACAACACCGTATCAGTTAGCGAGGTGAGTAGAAGATAGTTTGAAAACTTCTCACCTTTTACTTTAGTTATGTTGGGCTGGAAGTCATTTTTCAGCTGACCTCTATTTGGTGGCTTGTATGTATGTTGGTAGCTTCTAAGGTCCTGACCCGGCGACACGGTCACTTGCAAACCAGGTATTTTTAGTTTTGTTTCCACATCCTTGATAATACTTGACTATGTAGGTAACCATTTTGATTTTTGATATGACACAGGAATCTGGAATGTGAGAAGGTATACAGATAAATAATAATAAAAGAAAAGATGATCCTATTAATATTTAAATAAGTAGGAGTTAGTACTGATAACAATTAAATTATGTTATTGTTTTGAAATAGTAAGTGAGTAATTCAAAGTTAACTAGAATCTGATGACACTGAAATGAATAACTATGAAGATTGCTGCATTACTTATGACGGTGTTTGCACTAGCTAAAGATTAATGTTAAAACATGTTGAAAACTACTTTTAATGATGCATGTTTGCATACCACACACGCAACAACCTATTTACACACCTATTACAAACCTATTTCATTACAAAACATTTATGTGTGAACAAGTTTGAATACAAGCTAGGTAAAAAGTTGCAAAAAGAAAAGAAAGTTATTGAATGCTAAAAGTGACAAATTATCAAAAAACAAACCTGTCTTTTGATTGTTTTTATTCTGTGCAAGTGCATCCAATAACAAGCTTTGAAATCTGTCAGAAATTACTAATCTATTTACACCCATGTACCATAACAAGTAAAATTCAACTAAACCCATTGTGAGATTTAATTCATTAGGAAGGTTCTCAAATATTGAATGATTAAATAAACTTTATTATAACAAACTTAACTTGAACAAGCATAAATCTTAGAGCTTATAAAAGGCCCCATCAGTATCCAACTGACAGTCTGAACCAAGAATGTAGGGTCAGACAATTTTTTAATTAGATTTAACTTATAGCGCTATCACTGTCAAGAACCCCATAGCCAAAACAAATCTACCAGATCATGTAGACAGATAAGATGGAACACAGTAATCACATTAGATTCACTCAAATATGTCTTACATACACAGGACCATTAATTTACCAAAATTCACAAGGTCCATACATAATAGGTTACTCACACATACTAAGCGTACCTACTTGTAAATTAAAAGTTACCAGGTGGCTAGCAGCTTATGACTATTTATTATTATATTATGATTATGCATGAACTGAAGCTCTGCTGATACTTACCCTGATTATAAAGTTTGTAATGACTCACCCAGGTGTATCACAACCCTTTCACCCATTCATACAAATACATTTATATTAGATGCATACTCACTCTACAAAAACCTCTAGATAATATTTTAAATATTGTTTAGTCTTGTAACCAAACAATTATTCTCACCCCAGCTACTTAAATGCAAATCGTTGTAAGTATTTTCTTGAGCACACTATAATTTTATTTTTATTTGTTGTGCTTTTCATGTTTAAGGAATGTGTTAATACATTTTCTTATCTTACTTTACTTTAAAAAAAGTATGACATGCAACGGGTTCCACATTATTCAATAATAAACCCCGTTTGGTAGTCGGGTAAAAACAATAAATTGCAAAAATGCCAATTAGTGCGTCAACATGAATATGTCATGGCACTTTCTGCCAAATGTTTACTACTTCTGTTGCACATACATTCTGTAACTTACTTAACTTATTTACCTACTAAACTTTTGTTTTAGCTACCTAAATGTAATGAATGCTATAAAAATAAGTTGTTACTTTTTGTCCGGTACAAAACTCAACGTAGGTACTTTGAATTGTTTAACATTCATACACTCACACCTTGTCCCCATGGGGATAGGCAGCAACCACAGATTGCCACTTGCTACGATCCTTACATACTCCTCAAATAAAATAAAATTTCTCAAATAACTGAGCCATTGCAATTCTTAAGACAAAAGAACCATATTTAAACAATAACATTGAGTTCCTAGTCAGCTGTCTTATTTTATGGAGTAATTTAAGCCGTTTCATTCATTTTAATTCCACAAATTGCCACACAAACAACAGCAGGGACCACTCAGTCAGTAAGGGGTATTGTGTTACCCAGTTACTGGGTTTTGGTTGCTCCATGTAAAGCACTGGTACTCAGCTGAATCCAGTTAGAATGGAAGCTGTCCCGGACTTGGTTGGGAAAAGACTAGGCAGATTGATTAAAATTGTCACACAAAAGGTCACTGACCTTGCCTTGTATGATGAAAATAATTAAGAATGTTAAGTTACATAAATAAAAAAAAAACAGAATACTCCCCTCAACCATGATGGAATCTATCAATGGACAGATCAAGTTGTTCGCTTAGCTGCTTCGGTCATTCTGTGCTGTATAAAGTTTTGGCCACAATGGTGTAGGACAGCATCCATGCCACTAGTCAGTAGCTTCTTCTGTCGTTTCAATAGAGTTCAGATCGTTCACGTAAAAATATTCCAGTTATTTTCGCCTATGTCTGGGCATCGCTTACTCTTGGAAATTATCATAGGAAAATCTTTTGCCATACCCTCGGCGCTGGCGATGTTGTACAAAATTCTTCGGATGGCTTTCATAGCATGGGCAGAAGGCGATAGTGGGAGCTGAGCCCAATTCTGATGTCACGTCGAAGTACCTATGAATCGTAGAATCGCCATCTTTAACCCCAATGTCTAGAGGCAATTCCTTTATTCTTGACTGGAGCGGGTTACTTCAATAACACACAACACTGGATTGAAACTCAAGAGTGTTTATTTGATTTAGTTACAGGCACTTTGAGTTTTCAAATGAACTTGAAGCTAAAACCACATCGTGTGGCTTGCTAGATCGCAAAGCCCTTGTCGATCGCTGGAGGAGATCTAGCAAGAAACTCCAGGACACTCTTTTTAAATGTTTTTATAGATTACACAATCACTTTATGACAATTAATTAGGTTTTCAAACATCTATTCGATTACATTTATTAATCAGTTCTTATTTTTCACACATAGTCCGCGCGATGCGCGTTCTAAGTGGGCGGAACTTCCATATTGTTTTTGTTTAGACACTAATTACTTGGATAGTTGAGTAAAGTTAGCAAACAATACTAAAATGCTGATCAGTTAATTATTTTAACATTAAACAACCTCAATACTCACAAATACAAAGTGGTTTGTAGTTTATTATTGAAATAGTCATCTAATAACAAAACTATTCAAGTTTCCGGTGATCTAACAATCTTACTAATTAGAAAGTTTCTCATTATTACATAGCTGTGTAAAATAGTCTTATGACTTCTTAGTATTTAATCATTTACTCAAATTTGTTTAGTTCTCGTATTAAATTATTAAATCTGGTTATTGGTCATAGAAATTATAACATCCGCCATTGTTTGACAACTTAATAAGAATAACATAATGAAACACATTTACTTCGTCAAATGTGCAATAGTTAAAATGAGAACAAATCCAAAAGTCCTACAATAAGTGTTCCTGTTTAATTTAAACATCTCGTATTAATTAAACATTGAAATTAGCATATGAATTATGAATCAATACTGATTCCACAGTGAGCCAATAGATGGCGCTGAACTCAAAACCCAACTTAAATAGACATAGACACTTAAAACGATTAGTTAGGATAATAAATTAGCAAATTCACGCCTACGCGGCGACATATATGTTTTTTATGTATGTTCGGGCATAACTCCGTCATATATAAACGGATTTACAAAATTGTTTTTTGTTCGAATAAAATTTATTTCGAAATGGTTCCATTTAAATTTGGTAAAGATCTGATGAAGAACTTCGGAGATATATAACAGAACTCTTCAATAAATTACGGCAAATCTTTTGGGATTGCTGCACTCGCATGTCTGTTTATTGTATACACCATTTCATAACATACCATCACGCCAGTATGCTCTAAACGGGTACGCAGATGTATTCAGTTTGCCCTGGTACACTCTCATTCCACCGGTTATGTTCAAGTTAAATGTTATTCAGGTAGTCTATTCTGGCATCACTGTGGGCATTATGGGTACCTTACTATAGAACTTGTCAATTATGTACCACTAAAAAGGAAAAATTAAAAACAAAGTTGGTGTCTTTGGTACCTGCTGTAATTCGTTTTTATTAGACACCGACTTCGGAAAAAAAATATTTCTTTGTAGTGTTTTGTTTTTAACCCCCGCCGGAAAAAGAGGGGTGTTATAAGTTTCACATGTGTTGCTGTGTATCTGTGTGTCTGTGTATCTGTGTATCTGTGTGTCTGTCTGTGGCATCATAGCGCCTAAACGGATAAACCGAATTCGATTTCGTTTTTTTTTTTGAAAGGTAATTTTGTCGAGAGTGTTCTTAGCTATGTTTGAATGAAATCGGTTCAGCAGTTCAAAAGTAATGGGCGTTTTACTGTTAGAATCCGGGTGTTTTCGCAAGATAAATGGGTCGGGGGTTTTTTAAATTTTGAAATTTTACTTGTAGAAGGCAGTCGTTATGAGTTAGCTAAAAGCAGACACCAATTCGATTTTCATTCCATATTTTACTAATATTAAAGCCCAGGGCTTAACAAATTTCCCAACATTCACAGATAACTTTTTTCCCTCATAAGTATTTTACATGTCGTCTACAAGGTTTTCGAAACTTTCTGTTTCAGCACTTAAAAACAAAGTTAAGACGACTCGTCAATAGACGAATGTTTGATAGCGTGACTAAAAGCTTTTAAAAGGGAATCCGCTCAACTTTGCTCAACTTCACTAACAGTTCAAAGACAATGAATCAAAGAAGCGATCAGTGAATCGAAAGTTTGACGTGAAGAATTGGCAAAGGTTATAAAAATCTATATGAAATTCTATACTTAGTTGATTTTTTATGAAGTATATTTCTGTGTGAGGTACAGAATCATTACCAACTGCGAATATATTTTTCTCTTGCAGCTGAACGATATCACCATTATTGAAAAAAAAATGTGCCTATGTGCTAAATAATTTTATATTGTTTCTTTATTTATAAAATCGCTCATAAGTGTTTGGTAATTGATTAAAAGATTTTAAATTAAAATTTTGTATGGAACATTTTTTAACTAACCGGTTGAAATTTTTGGAAGTACTAATAAATGACTTAAAAAACATTAAGCTTAAATTGACTCCTTTCGATAGAGAAAACTGATTTATATTGTTATGTAGGTAAATAATTTTCCAAAACTTAGAATCACAAATTATTTTTCAGACTCACCTATGTCAAGTTATTTAGGAACTTATGAAGCAGTACATCCTGATTACTTATGTATTTGTATACATTATCCATTAGGGAAACTACTGGAATCAGGTAGGTTAAATAGACAGGACCGCGGTTAAACGGACTGGCTAGAGGTGAGCCACGCTATTAGGTGGCTGCCTGCTCAACCCTAATGATCAGGTCGGAGCAGTTTATACAAATGGATCGAACCGAAATTACGACTAATAGAAATCATTGAATGGTAAGGATTGAGAAACCGTTTATTTTCTCGTGACTACAGTCAAAACTATAATGAAAATGTTGGAATTGAACGAATAACATAATAATCTTTCATCTACTAATATTATAATAGAAAAGTCTGTATGCATGTATGTATGTGTGTTATGCGCCTATTGGGTATATTTTCATTATGCGTACAGCTAAGGCCTGGAATTAACTGCCGGCATCTGTGTTTACCGATAGCTACAATCTAGGGGTCTTTAAGTCAAGAGTGAATAGGTTACTTCTAGGCAAGCGTGCTTCACCGTCGACCACATCATTGCCTACCATCAGGTGAGATAGTGGTTAAGGCCGAGCATATTTTAAATAATCACATAAATTAAGGATTTGAATTGGAACACAGGTAGATCATAGTCTGGATTAGGACTTACATATATGCCTTTCACCCTGGCTCTGGTGAGTGAATCCGGTGGCTAAAGCTATCTATAAAACAATAACAGAATTTCTAACTTGTTTGTAGGTACTGACGAAATTACGCTCCACCGGATTCATTTGGTTGATACAAAGACGAAATATTAATGAGAACTTCCAAAATCATTGATATCTACAAGATTCTTCGAGATGATAAAATCTTTGATTATTAATTTCAGACAAATAGGTATTATAAAGTCGCTCCGTGATCATGGCCCTTGTAAAAGCGTCGAAGCTCGATTCAGCAAAATTTCACTTACTGAAGAACTCTCCTTCATGACAAAGTAAGTGTGGGTACTTATTTAATATCTTCAGAAGTTATTTTCAGAGCTTTATCATTATTATGTTGGTATATTTTGATTATACTTACTGCTAAGTAATTATATAATAAACGCTGACGTCACGAACGTCGTTCAGTAGTTATTTAATTATTGGATAGATGGAATAATTACTGAGTTTTTTTTTTTATCTGCCATTTTCAACAAAATTTAGAATCGTTTATATCTTTATAGTTTGTCGAGCGAAAATTGTGTCGCGTTAGTTCGGCGCTCAAAAGTTTTGTCGTGAAAAAAATTAGTCGCACTAAACTGTCGCATCATTGATGGTCGACAATACTATATAGTATTGTCGCTCGAACATTTATCGCGTATTTGTTTGTCGCAACTCTGATGCAGAGTTATTTCAGATGTCGTTTCGACGTCTTCAAGCATGTAAGATTTTAACTATCATGCAAACACTAGCGTGAATGTCCGCAGGTTGCGTGTACACGAGATGATACCTACACGTAATATACCGTATTTGGATACTCGCAGAATTCCTGAATGATCTACATTGAAAACAATTGATTAGATTAATCGACAAAAAAATAAAAAAAGAAGAAAAAAGAAGTTTTTACATTTGGACTTAAAACACTGTTAATAGTAATCTAATGGCATAGAATATTTCTCATATTGACCTAATTTTTATACCCTAACCACTTAACCGTCCGGCCCGCAGATGTTTTGTTCTTTAGGCTAAAAAATAAACAAAAAATCTTACCTCAGTTTTTATTGACAAGCACAGCCGAAACCTCAGAACAGTAAAAGTTCTGAGTGATAGACTTAGTTTTTATTAAAGTTATTCTCAAGAGGCACGAAACCCATTTCGAAAATGATTTTATCACTGAAAGGTTCCAAGAAAGACAAATTCTAGGAACAGTCCATTATTCTTTGATATATTGGAAAATAATAACACTAAAACTGAAAATCTATAACACGGTATATTCAATGCAGTATTTTAGAAGTCATAAAGTTCGGAAACTTTATAGACTATAATAGAAGTACTATAATGATATTCACAGCCCCATGTAACGGACCGTCAATTTAACCTGCATCCTATTGAAAGAATCTCCAATAAAATTGACACACGTCAAGCATACATTAAAACAGACTTTAGAGCTCAAGGTATTCTGGCCAGCTGTTCACTGGGTATAAAGATTTTGTAGGTCAGTTTCTCAGATAGCATTTTGCTGGAAGCCACTATTGAGCTAGAGCTTGCCGTAACGAGACGATAAAGGGACCATAAGGGACTTAGGTTTCCTCTTTAGTAGCACTGTAATGCCTTTATTCCAGAACTTGCAGCTGTGGCATCGCGTTAATCTGGAAACAAAATGGGACAAGGCATAAATAGCTTGGTTTAAATATATAATTTAGATGAGTGTACATTTTTGTGTAGCATGAAAGAAGACTGGCCATGAAAAGCAGTGAATTTTGTAATATTGTAAATGATAGCACTAGGTGTAGTAATAACCTTTACGAAGGTTAAACAACGGCACAGTTACAAATATGGTAGATATGCACTGTCAGGGAAATTATTTATTCCTCAGCTTAAGATGATGACTGAAAATTAGTTTTTGCGAGATTAATAAAAATATTGGACACGTATTTATTCTTTTACCACGTAAACATAAAGTGAGGACGATATAATGCGTTGAAATATCGTGTGACGTCACGTCCTTAGTAGTCTTTATACGGATATAGTGACGTCACAAGCTCCCACTTCTGAACTTTGTTGCACTTTATCTTTGTCATTTTTTATTGATTTGGTAGAACAAAAAATACGTGTCTAATATAATTATAATTCTAATTAATCTCACTGACGTACCTAACGTCAGTGAGATTAATTAGAATTATAATTTTTCTACTACTACTACAAAGAACTTCGGATACTATTACAAAGTTAAATAAAACTTTTTTTTTCGTCTAGCCATTACTGCGTAAATACCGACCCCGAGTCCTTCCAGCCAGACATTATTTTCCCGCGCCTTCAATAACCAGCTCTCATGAGTAAAACTTACTCGTCATAAACAAAGAGCTATTTGTCCAGTTAGAAAGTTACCTGACCATTGTGAATTTTCAATTTACTTGGAAATGTTGTCAATATGTTAAATTATGAATATTTCTCTATTATCAAAAATAAAAGGAATACCTGTTATACAATTAAGTATGTATTTTCTGACTGTTAAAACATCTGCATTCAGTATTTTTCGTTAAAAAAAATTAGCCATACTTATCACGGTTAACTTTTCGTAAGACTTTATATGTCACCTTTTTGACAGTGAAAACTGAAACCTTTTCTTTTGTTGATAATAAAAAGACAAAGTTAATTATATAAATGATTAAATATTTCCAGAAGTTTGCTTAGGTAGAGCTGTTACCTTTTTATTATAATAATATATAATAAAATGGTAACAGGTATAATAAAAACTATAATAAGGGGCTTACGGTTTTTGATAACTTTATTCTGTTCATGATTATTAAAATTTTATTTTTGTATGTAGTATTTACGTGAAGAAAACCTAAACAAACATTTTATTGCAATGATTACAGCGAGAAAGCTGTTCAATCTGCCTAGCCTTTTTCCCAACTATATAGGGGTCAGCTTCCAGTCTAACCGGATTTAGCTGAGTACCAGTGTTTTACATGGAGCAACTGCCTATCTGACCTCCACAACCCAGTAACTAGGTAACACCGTACCCCTTGGCAAGCCTGGAGTCAGATCTCAAGCTTCTGACTACCCGTAACGACTGTCAAATATCTTCAAATGTCAGCCGGGACCAACGGTTTAACGTGCTTGCCGAGGCACGGAGGAAACTCGGTATGTTGAAAATGGTCACCCATCCACGGACCAAACTCGTCAAGTGTTGCTTATCCTTGAAAATCGACCCGTGCGGCTGTTATTATTTAGCCACGAGCTCCTCAGCGAGAAAGCTGTTGTTAACAAAAAATCTGAAGAAGGTACTATAAGGACTCGTATGTGAAATATACCTATTATTAATTTTCTGCATTCTAAAATTGTATTATTTTTACATTATCTAATTGTAAATATTTTCGAAGCATTCATAAAAAAGCGAAATATACTCTTGAAAAATAGTAATATTATGTGCTTATATTGAGAGAGCTTTTATTAGAATTTTCAAGCAAACTTCTTTACCCGATCCTTTACACAATTGTTGGACCTTTTTCAAAGAATATTGTAATATTCTTACTAAGGGTTTTTACAATATTGTGTTTGCGATGAACCTTTTTGCGTAGGTACCCAAATCTCATAAGTAGTGAGTGCACAATATCGTGAAAAATATTATGTTTAGAAACGTTAAAGCATCGTTGTGTATAAATTATCATCAATACATATAATAAATCTGTAGAAAAGTCGTTTTGTTACATCGAAAATATTTCCAAAAAAATAGCCAGTGTGTTTTCAGAACCCATTTCCAGCATTTTTTGGAATTTTTTAGTGTTTTTCAGTTCTTCTGTTGGTCTGTTTATTTGTGCTCGCATTATGTAAATTGTAGGAAACTAATGTAGATAACTCCACATAAAATTGTGCGTAACTTGAAGTATTACTTAGTTTAGGTTTCATCGCAATCGGTGCACGCTATCAAAAGTTAGATAAATTTAAAGCGTTCAAGAAGTAAAGTTATCACAACACACGCAATTCAGATACTCGGCTAGTTGAACTCTATATTCGATAGATGGCGTTGTGCATTTGAAGTCATTTTCTGAAGTGCGGGGTTAAGATTCTCCGCGAAAGAATGATGATCCTAGAAAAATAATGGTAGGTAGGTAAGTAAGTTAGGCAGTCAGTTGACGGGCGCTAAGCCGCGGGCACAGCTAGTCCATACTAATATTATGAATGTGAAAGTAACTCTGTCTGTCTGTCTGTTACCTTTTCACGCTTAATCCGCTGAACAGAATTAGATGAAAGTTAGTATGAAGATAGTTTGAGACCTGGCAAAGGACATAGGTCATTTTTTTTTTAAAACGATAAGGATCTCCCCCTTCCCTAACCTCAGTGGGAGGTTGGATAGTTTTTTGTAAAACTTTGGCTATAACTCCAGAACGCATTTGCTACTCCATTTTGCATTCGTTGGAAAGGTCTCGGGCCCCGTGAGGTTTATAGGTATGGTAGGGTAGGGTAGGGTAGGGTAGGGTATGGTAGGGTAGGGTAGGGTATGGTAGTGTAGGGTAGGGTAGGATAGGGTAGGGTAGGGCAGGGTATGGTAGGGTAGGGTAGGGAAGGGTAGGGTAGTGTAGGGTAGGGTAGTGTAGGGTCGGGTAGGTTAGGGTAGGGTAGGGTAGGGTAGGGTAGGGTAGTGTAGGGTAGGGTAGGGTAGGGTAGGGTAGGGTAATGTAGGGTCGGGTAGGGTAGGGTAGGGTAGTGTAGGGTAGGGTAGGGTAGGGTAGATAAATGTTTGGTCTTTTTATGGCAAAAAAAAGTTTGCCGGGTCAGCTAATAAATAATAAATCTAAAAACATTCACATGATTAATGCTTGTGTCTCGTGTGAAGGTCCTTTACCTTGCAGTGGGGCAGTAACAGGCTCATATTATTATGACATTCATTCACGGTGTAAGTTATTAATTGACCTACAGGTGCCTTATCTATAAAATCCCTAACTGTACGATATAACGTCATCATCATCTATCTGCCCTTATCCCATGTTACTCAGGGTCGGCGCAACACGTTTTCTTCTTCAATACCGTCCTGTCCCGGGATCACTGACTCCCTTTTCTTATATAGAATACTAGGTGACCCGGCAAACTTTGTTTTGCCATAAAAATACCAAACATTTATCTACCCTACCCTACCCGACCCTACACTACCCTATACTTCCCTTCCCTACCCTACCCTACCCTACCCTACGCTACCCGACCCTACCCTACCCTACAAAATATAAAATACTTACCAAATAATGTATTAGAAATAGTAAATTGTAATATAATATAAGGAAGTTTGTAATACCTACATTGTAATAAAGATAAGTCTCCATGGTCAGCAGACTCCGCCTTGCGCGGAGAGGAAGGCGCCAAAAAAAAAAAGACCCTACCCTACACTACCCTAAAATATAATATGTTAATAAACATTGACCTTAACTTTATTTCACCTGAAAGGTGCAATATCATCTATTTACAAAAACTTCGCCAAGAAAAATCTTCTCTAACTAATGTTGTAAATAGTAAAGTCGGCTTGTTTGTTATTCACGTCTCGACGGAACAACAGCGGATGTTGAAAGAACTTTGCTCGGAAAAACTTTACGTGAAGGAAAGTCTATAGAGTTTTTAGTCTCTACTGGACAGTCCTCTAGGGATTGGGAATGCAATTTCATTATTTTTTTTTTATACTTCGCTGGTTTTTTTTTTGTTAAAACTTGTTTTTATATTACTGAGCTTTTGACGTTGAATTACCGGTGCGCGGCACTTACATTGATTTTTTATTTTGTTTCAAAAATTGTTGACGGAATAATGAAAATGATTTTATAAGTGTCAGTGACATGGTTTGGGACCAAACCATACAAC
This sequence comes from Orthosia gothica, assembly GCA_949775005.1. Lineage (NCBI taxonomy): Eukaryota > Metazoa > Arthropoda > Insecta > Lepidoptera > Noctuidae > Orthosia > Orthosia gothica. The sequence goes on from OX459038.1 coordinate 16,184,188, forward strand.
ATTAATGAAGAAATTGGGCATTTAATCATATGTTTTTTAATCACTTCGTTGATTTAAGTCTCTCACGTAGGAAGTGACCGAAAAGACAACATTTTTAAAACGCTTTTATTAGCTTGGTATGTATGTATCTATGTAACGGAATCTTTGAACGTCGGATTAATTTGAAACTTTGCACACCTATCAAGCACCGATGACAATGCAATAATTTAAATATATTGTCCCATTATCTTTACCAGAATGTTCAGGATAAGCGATTTAACTTAATAAATAAGAGTAAAAAAAAACAAAAAAGACTCGCTTTAATAGAAAACCAAACTAAAAAGTAGATAAAAAATCTTTTTTTGCAAAAAAATACTACCGACTTCCAAATGAAAAACTACAAAGTGAAAAGTTACTTTATTTTTGGAAGTCGGTGTCTTTCTTTTTTACCGTTTTTTGCGATATGGACACCGACTTCCAAAAATAAAGTTATTTTTCACTTTGTAGTTTTTAATTTGGAAGTCGGTAGTATTTTTTTGCAAAAAAAGATTTTTTATTTTTCCCTTTTTAGTTGTACTTTCCTAAAATAGGCAAGTTGTTTAGTAAGGAACCTATAACGCCAGAATTGATTACCCGAATAACATAAAACTTGAACATAACCGGTGAAATGAGAGATCTGCGTACCCCTTTATAGTGTACTGGCGTGATGTTATGTTATGAAATGGTATAAACAATAAACAGACATGCAATTGCATCAATCCCGAATGATTTGCCGTTATTTATTGAAGAGTTCTGTTGTATACCTCCGAAGTTCTTCATCAGATCTTCACCAAATTAAAATGGGACCAATGTCAAAACATACTTTTTCAAACAAAAAAAAAAATTCATAATCGGTCCACAATTGACGGAGATATCGGTGAAAATACATAACGAAAAAAAAAAAAAAAGAAGTCAAACATAGAGCCTCCTCCTTTTTGGTAAGTCGGTTAAAAATAATTTTCAATGAATTTAAATTATGAATAGTTAAAAAAAAAAATTATAGTTTAATAGAAATTAACAAAAAAAAATGTTATTGTAAAAAGCGTGGGGTGGTTGATGTTAATTGTTATAATATTTTACTGACAGATAATGGTAAAAGCAGAGTCATTTTGAAAATATTTTAAAAATCACCACGCATTTTACAATATATATTTTTTTGTTAATCACATTATTCTTATTTTAAATTTATTGAAAATGATTATGTACTTTTTAGTTTGGTTTTCTATTAAAGCGTGATTTTTGTTTTTTTGAAACTCTTATTTATTTAATGAATAAATACAGTCTTTGCATTATTTCGCCGCACTTGTCTGTGTAAGTCGTTAGAGTGGGTTATCTAAAGCTGGCTTTCGAATTTTCTATTCGAATTATAAACGTTATCGTTTGATCATGTTCCGGAATCAGAATATATCAGTATCAAAGAAAGGGGTGACGTCAACCACTGATAATGTTTGACGTCAAAATGATGTCATAATCTGTAAACAACTATGTTGCCCTAAGTGCGTTATAATAATGAATAGTTGCGACGGTGAACATCACACTCGACTTAATATTGTATTACCTATTACATTGGTAGAGTGTACAAAAACTCACCTTGTAGATATACTTAAAGCGTATGGCATTTGTAAACTATTCAATATATTATAACATCACGCCTGCTTTTCCGAAGGGTTAGGTAGAGATGACCTATAATACACTCACATTTACATTACATTATTTTCATACTTAACATTCGCGGCACAAAACATAAATTTAAACCAATAGCCAAATTATTCGACTTCGTCAATGGAGCAGCCCTACCTAGACAAGACTGAGGTGGAGGTGGCCGATGAACCATAAAGATGATGATTGCAATATATCGCGATGGATAAAGGAGATGTTCCAGAAATGTATGGAACCTGGGCCAGCTCTATGTACACTTTATGTAAAAATTGCTGTATAATATAGTAACTGTTTTTTATTGTTAATTTTCTTTAATTTCACTTCGTTTCAATGTAAACTCAAATTAACTCTGTCAAGTAGAGTAACACAATTTACAATTAAACATGGTGGCTCAGATCGGCTATAAGCAAAAAAAAGTCATTTTGACAATGACAGTATGCGAAGAATGTCTTTTTGACAATGACAGTATGCGCAGAATGTAATTATGACAATGACATTTGTTTGACGTGTCATCGTAATATCTGCGTCATTATAAACAACACTAATTCAATTGCAATCGAGAAGCAATCAATTAATGTCCGTAGTAGTAAAACAATCACTGAAAACTCCGAAACATATCCAATTCAAAGTCAAAGCAAAGAATGACTCAAAGAAGTCACTTCTTAAAACTGTCAAAGTCGTCAGACGTCATGTCAAACACAACTGTCATGGCTGCCCTAAAAATAGGGTTATCTAATTAAAAAACTATAAATCGACGATGAAGTGACAAGAACTCCTAACTGACATTTTTGCGATTTTACTTTTTTTTACGTAGATAGACTTTAAATAATTGTTTGCGTGAGCAGGCAATAGCAGCTAGCTTCATATCTTATTTTTTAACGAGTTATTAATAACTGACAATAACTATTAAGCAAATGTGCATCAATCTACGTAAAAAAAGTAAAATCGCAAAAATGTCAGTTAGGAGTTCTTGTCACTTCATCGTCGAAATGATCATTTTTGTTACTCCTGTACCCTGCTTTAAATTAATTTGTTAGTATTTTTAAGGAATTCCCCTATTTTTTTCCTATTTATCTATGTAATGTACATAGTGATGGCCCAAAATCGAACATATCGTTTGCTTGATTTATAAGAAAATTAATCAATAATTTGACAGAATGTAGTAACATATTATTTTCTATTGTAGTTTCTTGGTACTTAAAAATAAAAATAATAAACCCATATGTTACTGGTTATATTTTAGTTCCCGTGTAATAGGGCTTGCCTATTTCCAAACTAAAGGTCCTTGTCGTAAACTATTTCACATTCAAATCAACTTCGACGCAGCCTCTCTCATTCAAATTGACAGTTATAGCACAAAGTACGTAAGCAGCGGCGCGCCGCAGACAGAAGGGCCACTACGAACAAAGTGTCATTTTGCACACACGCTTTGACATTGCGGTTTTACAGCGAATATTGTGCAATATTGGACCGAGCTCAGTCGCGGCTGTCATGAGTGCTTTGTGCGGGCGCTTGTCACGTCATTCATACATTAAGTACTGTAACGAGGTTGATTGCATTGGATGGGTTACCTTTATCATTTGTTACAGACCGAATTTCCTTTTTTGTTTTTGATTCTTGCTTTCAATAATTTTTTAGTTATAAAGGTCATTAAATATTTCAAGATGACAAATTATAAATTCAATAACTAGGATTATAATAGATTATTTTGAGTCCATAGACGAAATTGGGAACTTATCATAATAATAAGGTTCAGCTTACAAATATGTTTCTTCCGACTGCACAGCATAATTTTCTTCTTGTTTAAGATCATCTTTGGTTTTTTGATTTTATTAGGTACCTGTTTATTCACATTTATATTTTTGTCGAGCTTGGTGCTTTTCACAATAATGTTTTAAGTGGGATCATTATTACACTATTACCACGTCTTGTTACTCTCTAATCTTCATCTTATGTGGCGTAATATTAAATGTTTCGTAATATTAAATGGATATTTGATGCCCTGTCTACCCTCTAAGGCATGCAAGCATGATATGCTGTATGTTTCGACGAATCGATGAATTCATGTTTGTAACTTATACAACCTACTCTTTTTTGAAATTCGGAATCAATATACTAGCATTCCTAGTGAACCTGTCAAGCTTAGCTGTCAATTTTCTAAACGGCGGGAGTGGCCCTTCTGTATACTTACTATTTTGTGGTTATAGCATGATATTAATTGACTTTGATGACCTCCATTCGAGAGTTCTTACCGTTGTCATGGCGACTAACTCAATTAGAGGAAGTTTGAACGTCTTCTTTATTACTGTCGTAGTCAGATGAAATCATAATTATGCTAAAGATGGATACAACAACACAGCAACGTTCTTTTGCATGTATGTTTGTTCCTACTCTTTGGTTCACAACTTACAACTATCCCAAGATTTCAACGCGCATTTACCTCCAAAATTACCTAGGTAAGCCGACAATATGTCTAAAGATAAAAAAGCCCGGGGGCGTAGGATCACTCGTAACTCGGCCTACTCGAGATATTTCAGTGTCTGCCGGATTATAACAAGGGTCGGTCAGACACTTGACCGCGTTGTAGAATAAAGCCTCGTTTACATAGTAAACAAACGTTGCACAACAATTTTAATAAAGACTCAGTTGCTTAATCATTCTTAAGAGATAACTTAAGTATCAAAAGGTGAAATAGAATCTTAATTACAGTACAAATTGAAGAAAAAGACTGATGGAGAGTAAAATCAAAATTTTAATCTAGTTTGTATGGACGACTGGGGTGACTTGGTTGTATTGGAGACTTAGTGTATATAAATTATAATTCCCCTAAACATCTTCGGTTGATGTAAAAATCAAAACTAACTCTACTCTTCCCCGGCTTTACTACTTTAGTAGACTTGATATTACCATTCTAAAACAATTTGAGATGCAAAGTAACTTTATTGTTTTGGAAAAACCAAGTCTTCCGTAGGATCAAATCTCCCTAGTCTCACCTACCAACCTAAACGATGACTAAATCGTATAAAATATATTTTATAATGTTTACGAATAAAAATAATTTTAATACCTTTCTCTTGTTCTTATCAGAGTAGTTTCGAAAGGTACGATGACTGAACCGTGGGAAATTAAAGTTCTTGGCATCAAAATAAAATTTTGTAGCTTTTCTCATTATCAAAGTAGTATCGAAAAGTTCTGCAGAAAGGTTCTGGAGTGGCGACCGCGAACCGAAAGACGTTGCGTTGAAAGGCCTCACAAGGTGGACCGATGACCTGGTGAAGGTTGCGGGGATCCGCTGGATGCGGGACGCACGGGAGTGATCAATGAGGGGATGCTTGAGGGAGGCCTATGTTCAGCAGTGGCCGGTTTTCAGCTGATATGATGATGATGATCGAAAAGTGTTAAAATTACCAAAACCTTTCGAAAATTATAAATTAATATCGACAAGAAGTCAACAAGTATAAAAAATATCGATATTTCTCCGATAGTGAGTTTCGCTATATCGTTGAAAACGAATGTATATCGCTCACTCCTCGGTTTATTTATCCACATCATTAATAGAGCGCATAGTTGCAATAATCTGTCTGCACTGGCTTCTATTGACTGAATCTATGTATTTGCATTCACGGAATAATAACGCTCTGTTTATTGACTAATAAATCTGGATGCATTATTATTCTGCGCATCCATGGCGTATATTGCCGTATAATATTTGATGACGCATTTTATACTCATATCATCATACATTATATATCACGCCATTTTCCCATGGGATTATGCTGATAATACAGAACTCACATAAGAATTTCTCATATGAGTTTCCAGAATTAATTGTTTTGTTTAGTAAGAACTCATTGCTCCAAACAAAAACCCAAGTTTTATATTCTATAACTGAAAGATAGCCCAATTTACAGTGTTCTTTCGTTCCATTTTCTCATTTGTATCTATCGAGATTTGGTTAGTAACAACAAAGATTTCTCAAAAAGCAAAACATGCTTGCCATGCTCTTAAAAAAATCTGTTCACATGTTTTCCTACTTTTGAATAAAGTCTTCAATTGTTTTCCTCTTTAGTTTATTTCGGTTTAACCCAGTTACAAGGGAAAGGTACATGGTAGGGTGTGTTTTTGGGGTCAAGGGGTGTAGGTATGATGTTATGACGCCATTTAGGCACGTCATCGTGATCGATTGTAAGTCTTTGCCTTTATTCCAATATTCGGTTTTCTATACAACTTATAATAAGAAATTGGTTAAAATCTATACAGATTGTTTATGGATGTGACGGACGAAAATTGAATTGGTTTAATGATTACCATCATATTTCAGTTAGCCAACACAAGTACATATCTGCCAACTACATTTTATTTGTAATTGGGGGCAAATCATCAACCGGTACCTGGAATTTTGGGGCAAAGACCAAGGAGTGTGAGATTTTCACCACACTAAAAACACTCCGGAACACACTCCGTGTAACGCCTGTTAGGGCATATCCCTAGGGAGGCTGAGGCTGCCCACTACCTACTAATCCAACTATCTATTTTCATACGTAATGCATATTGAGTTCATCCTGTTGTTATTAAAGAATTTGATATTTATCCTAGTGAAAGAAGTTTCATAAATCCTGCGAAGCTATAGTAAAGGAATTAGGTAGCATTTTATTTTACGAAATCAAATAATATGTAAGGCACAAGATTACATCATAAACATAATTTATGTATGAAATTCTCAACACTTAAATAATATTATAATATTTGGCCTTGAGCCCATAAGGCCATGAGCTTGTAACAAATGCGAAGGCTATTTTCTAAACATTGATATTATTATTATTTGGCCTGATTTCGAGGCGACGTACTAGAAAGCAACAAGTGAGGGTTCCTTGAATTATTAAACTTCGGACGTATTTTCAAATTTTTCGTTTAAACTTTTATAAGAGATCATTGTATTAAACAATTTTATACTGTCAGGCATTTTTGCAGTGATTTTCCATCAATTATTAGTATTATTCAATCGTCATTTTCGTTAAGTAAAACTTTAATGAATACCTGGTAGCTGAGCATAATATTTTCTTGGCCTTATTTGTTTTAGTACCTATTCATTATTCTGCAGATCATAAAAACTGAATAAATATTTCAACACCTAGTAAATCGAACAAACGAGAACAGATTTCTGAACTGCAAAAACTTGCCAAGTAAAATATAGCTCCTAATAATTGGGTGAAAATAAATTTCAAGGATTCATTAACACTGGACGTTTCTGTAATTAACGTTACCCCACGCAGTTACGGACGTAGTGAGGTCATAAACATAGAAAAAGGTTAGTTCCGTTTCCACTTCATATTGTCTTCGTAACTTACGGACTTTCTGGCTTTACTTGGTGTGATATTGTACAGAAACAATCACGTTACTAAAACCTTGATTACTTTTGAACATAACAGAATAAACCAAGTATTCATTCTTTAGCAGTTATTGTCTCTTGACTTATGAATATATGTATGACGTCGTTGACACTTCACAAAAGTGCAATGGAACTGCAAAATTTGATTCCTCCTAGCCTTTTCCTTCATGGAACTACAAGTCGTACGGCAATGTGCCATCAGTAAATGGTGGACATCCCACCCATACGCACAAAACCTTTTGCGAATACTTTAATTGTACGCACAGCTAAGGAGTGGAATTTCCTGCTTTGTTTCCTGATAGGTACAAACAAGGAGTCTTTAGGTCAAGAGTGAACAGGTTCCTTCTAGATAAGCGTGCTTCACCGTCGACCACATCATCACTTACCATCAGGCGAGATAGTGGTTAATAGGTGAAAATAAAGTTTATGTAAAAAGGCGAGCTTAACTCAAAGTAGAGTTTTCTACCAGCAGCAAGTTCAATATTATTCTGCAAAAGTTTTTCAACATGGTTAATCTTTTAACTATCCAACTGTGCACCTGGCTTTTCAATTATGTAATTCACAAAAATACAAGTTGTTATTTTTTGCATAATTATGTATTGTTTAAAAAATAACAGCAGAGGCAAACGAATTTGCATTTTTTTATATTATTTGCAGTCTCGCGCTTCTCAACTGATGGTACTACTCAACTGATGCTAGTACTAACTACTATCTCAACTGATGGTAAGCGATGATGTGGTCGTCGATGAAGCACGCTTGCCTAGAATATTCCAAATGACTCTTGACTTAAAGACTCCCAGGTTGTACGTTTAAAGACAAGCAAATTCTTCTTTCAATTTGGAGTAGTTTTCCTTTAACAGTTCGTTCTTTGAGTTACTACTCTGAATAACGTACCTACCTACAGCTGTGACCATTCAATCGCCCTTTGCTTCATTACCAGGAATCAAGTTTCACCGTGTACTGAACCCAAAAACCAGACGTTCTAATTGAAGAGGGGGCCACGTGACGTGAACGTTGTGCAAACATTATTGATCAAACGATGTGTATCAACGGCTCCGGCTATAGATATAGGGAACTGTGGCTCTAGACAAGTGCCATTAATGTTCGCGATGGCGATGTTTGTAATGCCAATATGTGTGGTATTGATCATGTGAAATTTTGATAAACCCACATTTTTTTTGTACTTTGATTGATAGATGGTCACTTGCCTAGATCCTTAGGACTGAACCAGGGAGGTCTTACTCCACAGTTTGGATACGATCGGCCGGCTCTCCGTGTGAAAAGGAGTATCGCAGTTGGTTGCCGCTTACCGCTCGGCTCGCACACTAGCCGAGTTATTATTTGTACTGTGATTTTTGCAAAGAACGAAGTCTTCTAAATGATCTTATAATGAGTTATATAAAAGACACAGTTGTGTTTACGGGTCTCTAAATATGGGAGAGAACAAAGAATCGATATCATCTTCTTCATAAAATTCCGAAAGATTTTGAAAGATAAGCTATTTTATAGTATTTAAATCATAAATACTCTATAACAGTCGGTAAGTAGGTGAATAATAAGAACTGAAGATTTTAATTAAAAAATAAGTATTTTTGGGGTGCCTAAAAGAATGAATAGGTGTGCGAAATACTAATAATTAGGTACCTAACTAAGTACGTACAACAACAAGGTAGATAGACTATGATTATTATAGTAGCAGCAGCAAGCCGACAACCCTAGCGCGTCACTCCGCCAGACAGCAATAGAGTTACGCATTAAAGAGAGCGGCAACGTTTAGGTGAATATCGCGTTAGGCACTTATGCGACCTGAATTGCACTTTATTGCTTACTAGCAAAAGTCTCTATTTCTATGATTTTTTGGCGAAATGACTCTTCTGTACTTGTACTATTATTTATTCTGTGATTTAACTAAGATGCTCTAAAGTCCGCGTTTCAGTACCACTAAACATTAGACGACAGCGTTTTATATCGCTAAAATATAAATCCAACCGACCAAGTAAAATTGCTCGTTAGTTTCGTGTTACACGTATGTTACATTAAGTTGATTGAATTTAGGATTAATTTTGTTGTTGATTGAATTGTCGCTACGTAACTTAATATAAGTTCTATAGGTAAATAAATATAACGACTGGGATTTTAGACAAGAGTCATTCGATGCTAGCGATGACGATTTAATCGAAATGCCAAAATGTCCAAAGGGTTTGATCATGATACATTTCGACAGCGTTTGACATTCCCATACATTTTTGACATTTTTCCAATAGCTATCACCACGTTAGATGTAGAAAGTCACTTATTTAGGAAATCAGAAGTCAATTTTGTGTCGTTAATGCTTAGTGCTTACTAAGCATTACTAACTGAAACAAAATTGACTTATCAGTAGAAAGAGTCAAAGCGAATATGCACCAAAAGTTGTCTCCTTTCTGTAAGTCTTAGTGAATAAAGTGTCACCGACAGCCAGTAACGAGGTCATAATAGAGTTATAGTAAAAGAAAACTCAGTCCGTAAAATCTCTTGGTTTCTCTCACACATTTCTGACCGTAGGTATTAACTTACAACAGACTGAAAACCCTTAGTCAAGTTTTCCATGTCTATGCTTGGTCCAAAATTATGTTGTTCTATCATCGTGAGTCACGTCATGAAATCATCTAACTAAGATTATATATGTGAAAGTTAAGATAGATGTGTGTGTGGATGTATGTTTTTAGGGTTCCGTACCCAAAGGGTAAAAACGGGACCCTATTACTAAGACTCCGTGGTCCGTCTGTCTGTCTGTCTGTCTGTCACCAGGCTGTATCTCATGAACCATGATAGCTAGACAGTTGAATTTTTCACAGATGATGTATTTCTGTTGCTGCAATAACAACAAATACTAAAAACAGAATAAAATAAATATTTAGGTGGTGCTCCCATACAACAAACGTACAATTTTGCCGATTAATGAAATGATGCCAGGTTTTGCGATAGTGGCACGGAACCGTACGTGCGCGAGTCCGACTCGCACTTGGCCGGTTTTTTTTACTCAATTGCACAAGGCTGAATGGATCTGGGTAAATTTTGGCACATGGGCTACTTTTTATGCCGGTATAATGTTCCCACTTGATGATAAACACTTTACACGCGGGCGAAGCAGAAGCTAGTGACTTATAAATGACTTACAAGAAATGCTAAATATAGAAATCCCGAATGTGGAAAAGTCGCAATTCTGGGAACCACTCACAGGTATTTGTAATATTCATTGATTACTTAAAAAAGATCTCAGGATACAGTAAAATAAAGACATCTTTTGTGATACAACTCGGAATATTTGAGCAAATATGTGTATCTTCTTTTATCGAGTAAAGAAAACTTCGTTTATAACAACAAACTAGAATATTCCACTGAAAAAGAATAACATGATTTATGAATACCGAACAGTAACAGATGTTTACAGCGTTTATATTAAATATTGAATAATATTATATCGTTACTTTTCTTTCATGTTGCTTGAAGAACACTTTACAAGTGTTTTTTGTTGTGTTTATATATCTTTTTGTATAGTTTTGATATGTTTTCTCTTGTTAATATATTTTTTTTATCAGAGAAATGATTTAAAAGATATTTAAATACCAAACTTAAATGCATCATTTTTTTTTTAATTTTCTGTGATATTGCTTCAAGACTATTACTAGACGTAAACAACACTTTTATTTGGGTTAATGAAGTTCCAGTATTAATAGAATAAACGAGGAAAATAATAACACAGTGTGGTACAATCGTCTGATCAAACCATAATTACTCACGCCTTCATAAAAAAAACTCATTAAGGAATGGTATGATCACATACCGCTTTCACCATAGCCCATAGAAGCATCTGGCCGACAGACAGTGGCTAAAGAAACTATTACTTGCAATATTTGTACCCAAGCGTGCGTTAAGCGTAAGTTTCGGCTCGAATAGACAATATTTTTATTTGTTTTTTAGGGTTCCGTACCCAAAGGGTAAAAACGGGATCCTATTACTAAGACTTTGTCTATAACCAGGCTGTATCTCATGAACCGTTATAGCTAGACAATTGAAAGTTTCAGAGATTTGTATTTCTGTTGCCGCTACAACAACAAGTACTAAAAACAGAATAAAATAAATATTGCGATACTGGTACACTACTACTACTGGTATGGTGCCGAGTCCGACTCGCACATGGCCGGTTTTTTTTATAAATGCGTTTGCTCTTGACTCTAGTCTAGGTCAGAGGTGACAGAGACAAAGTCGCCGATGGAGTGAGCTTACCCGAGAAGCGTTCGGTTACACAGATGCAGACAGTGAGTTCCACTCTTTTGCTGTGCGCATTATGAAGGATGTTTGGAAGAGCTTGCGCTACCCACCACTTCACTATCCACCAATTCATGCGAATTGGTGGATAGTGAATTGGTGGGTAGTGTTGTCTCAGGTCGTCAATTCCTATGACCAAAAGGTCTACTTCTTCTAAAGAGAAGACACAGATCCCAGAGGCTCTAGACAAGTGTCATTCGATGTCAGCGAAGGCGATGGTCAAAATGCCAAAATATAAAGGCTTGACACGTGACATTTCGATATTGCTATACATTTTTAACATTTATCCAATCGCTAAAGCAACGCTTTCTTTCATAGAATGTCATTTGTCTAGAGGCTCTGAGGCTCTATACAAATGGCATTCGAAATCAGCGAAGGCGATAGTCAAAATTTCAAAATGTAAGGGATTGATCACGTAATTTTTCGATATCGCTTTGTCATTGCTATCGACACATTTTTGATGATAGAATATCACTTGTCTAGGTCCTCTGTCATGAAATAGTCAGTGCCAATAGAGACGCCATCAGTTATAATACATAACGTAAAATTCGTGGCCACATAATTAGCGCTCAATGCAAGTTTGGACTGTCATAAACATTGTCAGAGCTGTCACGGGCTGCCAGTTCTTTTGAGTAAACGGTAACACCCACTGAAACGCTTGGTTACTATGGAAAATGTTGATAATACTGTCTCCAGCATTGGTCACCGACATGTCTCCATGCTCTGTGGCCTTCACAAAAGCCAGTAATTTCATTGGCATTACTACGACTTATTTCGGTGTCATTACGATCCGTATTTAGGACGCATATATTAAATTCGAATGAAATATAAAACGAACACGGGTACCGTATATTTAGAATTGAAGTGATTTCCTCGCAATCGATGAATTTATAGATTGTTTTACAATCGAAATGGCAATCTTTGTGTGCTTGTGTTCTGTGAAAGAAATTAGCGATGATGTGACTCAATTCAAATTATGACCGGATATTTTGATGATTTCGAGGTTACAGGAAGTAGATTGGTTCATGAGCTCTGACCACTGAGTGTTTGGTCGGAATGGTTTAAAATATTTTAAGAAATAAATGACTAACGCTGTAATAAAGTATCAGTAGTAGTCATCTTCGTCATCATTTCAGCGGCAAGACGTCCACTGCTGGACATAAGCCTCCCAAGTGTCGCCACAGATCTTGCATGTGAAATATATGTTATGAAAAATACTCTGATTCTGTTTTTGTTTTTAAGAAAAAGATTTGAAACAGTGATGATTAATAGCATGGACATTCAGTTGGGCAAGCGTAACTTACCTTTAAAAAAGACAGCAATCTTTATTATTTATATTTAGGTTTTATAATCTCATCCGTTAACTATATTTTTGTTGTTTAGTGCGACAACATCATCAACCGCGTTAATGGCTGTGTTGTCGCCAAAATTTGCATGCAATTGTGTACTATATTCTCATTGATAAAGGATTTAAATTAATATGAACTTGGATTTTTATTTTTAGCAGCTTTAACAGGGATTGATTTCCATTCTACATGGTCGAAAGGCGATATCTCAATAAGTGTTATCGTGTAAAAGACCGAAGCTGCAGATTAAAACCACAAAGCAATTTGAAAATTATACCTATGATCGAACTTTTTATCAGGTATTAGAAAGGATAGATAGAATATTTTTTAGTTAGCAAATTACAGTATCATAATTATATTTTTGAGCGTTGGTCAATTTTTTTTTTTGTTTTACTTATATTCATTGACAGCCCCGCTGTAGTACTTTCATCAGCTAGTTGTTGTAGCATTAGCTCTAAGCTCCGTGAATCTTCAGAAAACAGTATTAATTCATCGGCAAAGCGCAAATGGTTTAATTTTTGGCCATTGATTTTAAGACCTATATCTTCCCATTCAAGATTTCTCAAAATCATCTCTTCTAGAAACAATTTTGTTGAAATAGGATCTCCTTGACGAACTCCTCTTTGAACAGGGAATGGTTCTCCGTTTGCCTCGAGCTTTACTTGGGCTGTGCCTCTTGAGTAAATAATGTTCAGGATTCTGATGTATTTCACTTGAACACCTTGGCATTTCAGGGCTTCCCATATGTATCCATGTTCCAGGGAATCAAATGCTTTACGAAAATCTACAAACCCTATGTAGTACGTTTTCATGTATTCTCAATATTTTTGCAGGACCTGTCTAAGAATATGGACAGTCAGATTCAGATGTTGTAATGGTTAACGGGGAAGAAATACAGTATGTTAATGACATTTATTTAGGACAATTAATATTACTCCTTGATAACATGCATAAGGAAATAAATAGAAGATTAACAAACACATGGAAAACATTTTGGAACCTTAGTGAAATAATGAAAAATTATGAAATGTCTATAAAAATTAAAAGAACTGTATACAGGGTGTCCCAGAAATCGACGTCAAGCCGTAAATGGGTGATAGACCAATTTACAAAAAAAAATTTGACCAATTATTGAAAACGTAATCTAGCAAGTGTTACACCATTTTTGAATCCTTATTAAATGCGCCAATTTTTCATGTTACTTGCCAAACTAGCGTAGTACATTTTTTTTCAGTACAGTCAGTTAAAGTTGGGCGAAACAGTAAATTTGAATAATTTGGTTTTGAAAAAGTTTAATTTTCTTCTAAGTTGGAGGAGTTGGCTTTAAATTTTAGGCAAAAATCTACACAAGCATTATTCAAGATTACATAATAATAAAAAAAAAATGATAAATTATGGTATTTGTAGCAATTGGAGTTAAAGAACCATTACAGGGATTGATTTTTTTAGTAAATTTTTAAAGTGAACATAATTTTTTAAAAACATGAGATAGATTTTTTTTCGTATTTTTCTGAGAACTGTTATAACTTGGTCTATCACCCATTTACGGCTTGACGTCGATTTCTGGGACACCCTGTATAACACTTGCATACTTCCGTGCTTAACTTATGGATGTCAAACGTGGGCTATAACAGATCCTCTATCGAATAAAATAAAAGTGTGCCAGAACAGCATCGAACGAAGTGTAACAGGGGTAAACAGAAGTGACAGAGTGAATTTGGACACAATAAAAACCAAAACAAAATTCAAAAATGCGCATATCGTTAGGAGAAAGTTAAAATGCGTTGGGCAGGACATATGTAACGAGATACAAAAGATAAGTGGACAAAAATAATAACAGAGTGGTACCCTAGGGCCGATAAAAGAAACAACGGGAGACAGTGCAAGCGTTGGGAGGACGACTTCAGGCAATTGGCGGGCCCTAAGTGGATCCGAATAGCTAGAGATCGAGCTGCATGGAAGTCCTTGGAGAAGGCCTTTGTCGAGTGACAAGCTGCTACAGACAACTAAACCGATTATCCGGCATACTATAGAGACCATAATTAGGTGAAACAAGTATTTATGTAAATAGTGATTAGTATAACATGTAAGAATAAGATTGTAAAGAGTAACAGTAATAAAGGTTTATTTAAGTTTCACAGATATCATCATCAAGTTCCTGCTCATTTCATGCTTTTTTGGATTCGATGCATAATCGTCGATTATTTTTATACAGGGTGTCCTCCTGTCAACCGACACACCATCACTCACGCCATTTTCTTCCATGTGTTGCCTCACACGGTCCATCAAATTTTCTTTGGCCTACCTCATCCTCTGAATCTTTTCAGAGTCATAGACCTAACAATAAAAATTAGCTTAATATCTCTTTCTGGAACAAATCTGAAAAAAACACACTCCGAAATTTTTCTAAAGTTGCATATTGATTGCCTTCAAGGAGCTATACAAATAAAACCACGATACTTCCCGATAAATAAAGAAAAGAAAAACGAACGCAAACAACTGACACCATTTCATATCAAAGACGTCATTATAAAAGAAGGCTTTCAACATTACTACGGTTGCAGGAGTATAAATAGAATCGTGACCTCGCTTACTGCTTATCTCATTACAACCCACATGGAAAGGAAAAATAAAACGTTAACAGTGAAGTATAAATAGAACTGCTTTTTACCGCTCACTGGTTTTACATACGAACGTAGTAGCGCACACTTCAACTCCTGAACAGGGACGAAAATAGAAAATTATACACATGCCTATTACAATACCGTTTTGTGTTTTTCGCATTTCTTTTTTACCTATGTATGGCTTGTACCGTAACTATGTTCAAGTGTAGGCATATTGAAAACGGGACAAGAGTCTATAACACTTATCCAATGTAAACGCACGATTGAATTGCACGATTGAATTCCAACTGGCCAATTTCATTAAACGGACTATACGACGTACGGCGATGCGCTATTGGTGCACGGTGGTCGTCCCACCCAAACGTACTGAAAGTTTTGGCAATACTTCATTGTGCGTACAGCTAAAACGTGGAATTGCCTGCCGGAGTCTGACCTACGACCTTCTAGGCAAGCGTGTTTCACCGTCGACCACATCATCTCTTACATCTTGTGAGAAAGTGGTCAAACACGAGTCTATCAATAAATAAATAAAGTTAGATGAATCTGTAACTGATAGGAAATTCAGATACAGGGTAAAAAACAAAGCAAAAAGAGTGCGTAAGGATCGTAGCGGGCGGTTTTATTAATTGCTGCCTAATCCCATATTAAAAAGGCGTTATCGTGTGGCAGTCAACGGGCTTACTACGAGTAGGTACTTGGATATGATATGTGAAATCAAATTAAAAATGTTTATTTCTTTTTTAATGTAAGAAAACTGTTCTAAACAAATGAATACAATTTGACTGCGAGCACTATATTTGAAACAATTGTCCCATTCGGTTGATGTTGTAGGAAAGATTACTCAAAGCTGATATTTACGAAGCAAGACTAAAAAAATATATATCATTAGCTAAAATTGCCCATTCTGATTTATAAAGTTCATTTTACCTTTTACATTTTGATGAAGCAACCGAATTAACTCGCGTAAATAAAAATGGATCATTCAATATCAGCTTAATCTTTTGTTTCTGCACTTTTCAATCAAAATGATTCGTATCCAAAAAAATATGATGAAGATTATTACCGTATCAAAATTATTTTATCTATATCACGTGAATAAAATAATTTGATAATATTGTTGAATATTCGAAGACATGTGACATCCACCAACTAGCACTGGGCCTAAGTGGTGGGTTAAAGCCCATTCCCTCTCAAAGAGAGTGGGCCTGTATCCCAGTAGTGGTATTGATAAAAGCCGCTGATGATGATGACTCTTCCATGGCAAAATGAAATAAAAAACTAGCCAAGTGCGTGTCGGCCTTTGCACATTTAGGGTTCCGCACCAAAAGTGCGGCTTTTTCAATATATTGGTATTTCTTAGTAAACTATACGTAATAATAAACAGTATCATCTAATTTTAAATTCATAAGTCAACGGACAAACGACGGACAGACAGACGGACAGGCAGACGGACAGACAGACGGACAGACAGACGGACAGACAGACGGACAGACAGACGGACAGACAGACGGACAGACAGACGGACAGACAGACGGACAGACAGACGGACAGACAGACGGACAGACAGACGGACAGACAGACGGACAGACAGACGGATAGACAGACGGACAGACAGTTGAAACATACAGATGGACGTTGAATGACAGCAATAGGACTCCGTTTGGACCCTTCGGATAGGGAACCCTAAAAACTGCTCATCAACCCTTTAAAACCCATGCAAGTAAACTCCCTAAGGTTTACTACACAATTATATATGTATATAATCTCTTACTGACCTCATTTCTCAGTGCCTAATTAGTGGAATGGTGCCACAAGTTGAATCCCATAGGGAATGTTCTCGAGATCCATGTTACATTGAAGTTTCTCTTAGGAGGGGCATAATATCATTCTATTAAAGTGAGTTGTGGCTCAGGTACACAGAGTTTATTGCTTAGTATGGGCGATATTCTGAAAAAGGTAAAAATTGTAAATATGGTACAACTAGCGCCCGCTGTATTTCCCCCAAGATCCATAAATTATATGTCCTGGTGACCTTTGTGGTTTTCTAATGTATAACTTATAATACTACTAAGTTTGATGAAAATCCATTCAGCAGTTTTTACAAGAAAAAATAACAAACATCCATACTCACAAAAGTTTACATTAAAATTTAATGTAAACGTTTGTAGTATGGATGTTTGTTATTTTAATACAAATAATACTTAATATTATAATATAATATAGTAACTAGCTGACCCCCGCGGCTCCGCTCCCGTCAAAATTATAGCCTATGTTACTTGGGCATAATGTAGCTTCCATAGGTGAAAGAATTATTTAAATCGGTCCTGTAGTTTCGGAGCCTATTCGGTACAAACAAACAAAAAAATCATTCCTCTTTATAATATTGGTATAGATATTAAATACGGTTTGATACTCGCATGTCTCAATGAAAGAATTTAATTTAATTTAAATCAAACAGCGTTTTCGTGTTTCGGAAAATCGCTTGGCAAGTGTTGTTTTATTTTATTTTAGATAGATTCGCGGTCGAAGCTTTGCGTATATCTTGATTTTGTCCAATACCACTAGTTAAGTGTCGCTTACAAGTCTCACATATCGGTAAGCAAGAAACTGTCTACGTGTTCAGTTGTTTCTAATTTCCTCTGCTGTAACTGATTTGATTTAATTTAATAGTTAACGGTAGCGGGGAATTTAAAAAGTCATCCACTATATTTTTCTCATCATAAAATGTTAAGCTAATCCATCACAAACTTCTACGAGACTGATCAACTATCCTCTCGGGACACTGTAGAAGAATAATGCTGCAACACAATTTTACTGGAACGTTCTAATAATATACAGAATGATAAAAATATGCCACTTATGAAAATTATTTTTTTATTTTCAGCAGAATATTTTACCCCCTGTTTTTACTCCAATTTATCAATATTTAAATGATACGTGAATAATGCTAACAGCATTACAAAGTGAACTTCAATTAATATTCTGTTTTATGTAAAAAGTTTTCAAATCCAATGTTTATAATGAAGCTAGACGGTTAACAAACCGAGTGTCGTTTACCTCGATCGACTTTTTTAGCTGTGACCTACCCCAATCCTTTTGGGTGTGAATCAAAGTCGTGTGGATGATACTGATTACTCTCATACACAAGTAGTGTATTTTTAAACTTGAGGCATTGTATATTTGATGCTGAAAGATATAGACTGCTGAACATAGGCCTCCCCCAAACGTCGCCACACTGACCGGTCCCGTGCGTCTCGCATCCAGCGGATACCCGCAACCATCATCAGGTCATTGGTCCACCTGGTGGGAGGCCTTCCAACGTATCGTCTTCCGGTTCGCGGTCGCCGTTCCAAAACTTTTCTGCCCCATCGGCCAACCGTTCTGCGAGCAATGTGCCCAGCCCACTGCCACTTAAGTTTGACAATTCTTCGGGCTATGTCGGTGATTTTGGTTCTCTTACGGATCTCTACATTTCTGATTCGATCACGCAAGGAAACACCGAGCATAGACTTCTTCATTGCCCTTTGGGTGACTGTAATCTTTTTGATGAGACCCATCGTAAGCGAAACAAACATAAAAAGTGATAATTTTTCAAACACACATTACATAAAATTTTATAAAGTCACTAGCTGCCGCCCACAGCTCCGCCCGTCTGTTATCTATAAGTACTTCTCCCAAAATGTTTCTAAATTATAGTTTATTTGTTATTCTGGTGTAAAATATATATTTCTGTAAAGTTTCATCAAAATCCGATCTGTATTTTTTGCGTGAAAGAGTAACAAACATATATTTTTCCTCACAAACTTTCACGCTTATAATACAATTATGGTTTATTCAGTATTCTGAATAAACCATAATTATTAAACACATGTAAATGTGTTCATTAGATTCTGTGGATCAGAAAGTAAGAATAGATAGTAGAAAAAGATAAAGAGAAAGTAGATCAGAAAGTAGAAAAAGAGAATAGTATAGTAGGATTGAATTTCGTTTAATTTCTACGCACTGATCTAGTGGTAACAACCGCGACTTCCAAGTTGTTAGTCGAGGGTTTGAACCAAGACCGGCGCTTAACTTTGTGTAAATTATTTCATCATCACAGCTCTCAAAACGGTGAAGACAAACATTGTAGGAAGCCGGCATTTCCTAAAACCAAAAATTCGAAGTCATGTGACATGCGGAGGAATGCTCTTCTCTACGCAATATTTTTGACATGTTACTAGAGGCATATTTTAAAATGTCACCTAGAAAATAAAAATAAACTGGGCTTCCTAAATAGAGTGAAGCGATACTTTACGCCTGGATTTGACTCTTTACAAAACACAAGTCCGTTCTTGCATGGAGTATAGCAGCCACCTTTGAGATGGCTCAGCTAAATGAAACGCAGAGCTAAGAGGCTCATTGGCGCCGTTAAACTGGTGAATGCCAAGCTTCACAGCATGGCTCATCGCCGTAAGGTTACCAACGTGTCGGTCTTCTACAGACTATACTTCGGTGAGTGTGCTCAAGAACTCCACGATCTTATCCCACCGGCCCCTTTCTACCATCGGACATCTAGACGAACTGCAAGTTACCATCCTGACTTAGTCGCCATTCAACCAATCCGCACCAAGCGCTTCCAAACATCCTTCACAATGCGTACCGCAGAAGAGTGGAACTCAATAACCTGCGTCTGTGTTGTCGCCGAACGCATTCAACCCGAATCTCTTCAAAGTTAGAGTGAACAGGGTTCTCGTGGGTAAGCTCACTCCATCTCGTCGACTTTGTCTCTGTCACCTCTGACCTAGACTAGAGTCAAAAGCAAACCTATCTCAAATAAATTAAAAAAAACCAGCCCATGTTTTGGTATGCGATAGTACTGCAAACAGACAAATTGATTGAAGTAGCTTCATTGTCACAGCATCATGCCTCAAGTGTTTACCCTATCTTAACCTATAGTTATTCATAATTTGTATACCCACAGTATATTCAGAATACAAAACTATCTGACGCCCCACCGCATTTGTTTTTAATAACTCCCTCAATATTGGCATATCCCTCAATAAAGGAAAGTAGGGAGAAGATAAAACCGATCAACCCTTTAATAATAATTTTCCTTCTATCCAAAACACCACATTGAGCACAGTTCTATGTGTTCCGGAAACACTAGCGTCCTTTTATTGAGCTCTGCACATCCGCTAACACTCCAGATTGTCGGCACCATGTGGTCTATATGATTAAAAGAAATCAAGATGTGTAATTGTATACCAATGTTATTAATCTTTATGTCTAAAACAGGACCCTATTACTTAGACTCCACGATCCATCTGTCTGTCCGTTTATCACCAGGCTGTATCTCATGAACCATGATAGTTAAATAGATGATGTATTTCTGTTGCCACTATAACAACAAATACTAAGAACAGAATAACCCATACAATGCCATGTCTGCCATACAACATACGTGATCTTTTTGCCGTTTTTTGCGATAATGGTACGGAACCCTGCGTGCGCGAGTCGACTCGCACTTGACCGGTTTTTTAGGCGTGAGCAGGTTTTAGTTGATTATTTCTGCTGAGCATTACATTATTTTGACGACATTTACGCAAACGAAAACGCAACGGTGTGTGATAAGAATTCTGTGTTATAATGAGGATGAACTCATTAACATCAGTTTAAACTTGGAACGTTGAATAAGGTCCATATAATTATATAGCTGTCAAACGTTATTATAACGCGTACGGAAGAAAAGTTTGAATTCAAATCATTTCTCATGAGAAATTTTATTTAGACATGTGTTTAACACTAAATATAAAATCAGTTTTGCGCAGCCCTTTTTTTTCGAAAAAGAGAGAATTTTATTTTCCAAAATATAAAACTCTATTATAGCCGTGGTTGATAAATCCCGTACCTATCTTAATTTTCCATATTTGGGAAAACAATGTAAATAAACTTGCGCTAAAATTCAAAAACTATGAAATTTGACATTTTGGAGACCACACGCCACACCAACGCCCCTAGTGGCGAACTCATAAGCAGTAGCCCCTATTGGTTTTGGTCATTATGTAGTCACGGGAATTGTATGGAAACTTATCGGCAAACCAGTTATCTTCAGCGGCTTCGACGTTAACGTAAAAGTTCTATATTTTAATCCAAGTCGTAACCGTAAAGTAATCGTGAGCCAAATATCTTCCAAATCCATTCAGCTGATTATTTAATTAACTTACAGAATACAGAAGTTCACATTTATAAAATGAGTAGGACAAAACTTTGCCTCTCTCCTCTCCTAACTTGAACTACAGATTATAAAACAGCGCATGATGCGTCTAATGAACATCTGGAGTGGAACCCGGAATGTTCACGGAAAGAGATTCATTACTCGGGTAACTTTATATTGCATTGAATGCGCTGCGGCCGCTTTTCTTATTTTATTTCAGAGTCTGCTGGGGAATAAACACAATTATAAGTTATTGTAACGGTAGATTTTAATCGTATTTGTAATAAAGGGGTTCAAACTGGCTGGAAAGTATTGAATTTCCACTAACGAACAGCTCGTCAAAATGTCTGTACCAGGTTCGAAAAAAGAAGAAAACCGGGTGCTTCGTTTGCAATTAACTCTAACTATAGACGTCAATTTACTTTTACCTATGTATTTTAGTTTCGTCGTCGGTCTGCAAGCAAGCCAGGAATATTTTATCTGCTGTAAAACGACGATAGTTTTTTTAACGGTGGACATGTGGTACATTTGCGATTTTGTGGGATATAAAATACCAAAAATAGCTTTTTAACAAACTTTTTTTGCGATTAATTTTGTAGCATCTGCAGTTAATGTTTTTGCGTAACAACACTATGAGGTTTAATTAATTTCGCAGCTTATATTCATAAAATATCGTTTTATACGTCATATTCAAGTTAATTTAAGAAAAGTTTGTTTCCTCATCTTGATGTTTTTTTTTTGAAAGATAAGAGGAGGAGTAAATTTAAAAAAAATTAGATCCGTTTTGAAATTGAAAAGGTTTAAAGGTGATATATTAGTCTTTAATAATGTACAAGTTCAATCATCAATAAGTAAGGTTTAGCGTATGATAGGTTAAGGCTCCCACAGACATGTGCGTCGCGACTATGTTTATGCTTTTTATGGCATCCTTATATTTACCGGATAGAACTCAAAATCGGTTGAACGGACTGTAAAATGGGGTTGTAAAAATGTATTAAGATTTTAGAGTATATCTAACATAAAAACAAAATAGCTTAAAACCTTAATATAACAAGTAAAAGTACCAAAGTTTTTCACCGAATTCGATTCGTTGTTGACATTTTACTTAGAGTAAAAGCGTGCGACTGTAAAGAAATGGTTTTTGTAGATCGTATCAATATACATTTATCTTAACAGACTTAATGTACATTGTGTGTCGGTATTTTATACTTTTTTTCCTTTTCCAGTTGCTCGAGAGTAAATTCAGAGACGTGAGCAGTTGTGCCGAGTAAAATAAGGTGAGCTTGTTTAGTAGTACTTTGTATTATTCGAAAGGCTGCGTCACAGTAATCATTCTTAGATCTCAGAAGCGTAAAATGTTGCTTCAAATGTTTGAACCTGTTTTTGTGATATAAGAACAAATGTTTGGTTGCTTTATAAGTTTTGCAATCCGTTTGTATACCTCATTCTCTATCAGATTGTGATTGAAATAGTATCCACCATAACTAAATGTTTTATTGATACATTTTTCCACTTGTCAAGTGTCTCATGTTGATCGCGGACAAAATTTCAAGAGAGTTACCGCGGCCCTGGCACAAGCACGGTGGGTTTTAGTCAGTAAAAGTCCGACACGCCCTCCCGTTTCACCCAGAGCGGGAGACCGTGTCACAGGATAGATTCCTACCCAAAAAAAAAGTGTCACACGTTGTACCATCTTTTGATATAAAAGTGAGACTAATCTGCCATATATACTACATGCCTAAAGAGCTGTGAGCCAAAATATCCACTATATGGATCCCCGAAACAGCCAGAAGGCATCGTAAAAGACCACGAAAAAGATGGAGGGAAGAGCTAGACAAAATTAATGACCAATAATACAAACTATAAGTGATGAGGAAAGCTTTTGTCCAACTGTTGGATGCAAAGGGTGACAGTAACTAGTAACGTCTTATTTGAATAATAATAAACAAAATCATAGGGTAACCCGTTTAATTCCGTTTGTGAAGTTATTGAGCTCCTATCGTAGGAAAGTTATAAGCCCAGTTCTGCATTCAAGTGGGTTAGTTGGAGCTTTGTAAGCCAGTGGTTTCACTACGTCCTTCAACCGCAAACTAATGTTAAAAACTTTATGTAACTAAGTACTAAATTTTTTTTTTTTTAAAAGGTTTTTTCATATTATTCTCAGCAAACCCTTTTATTTGATACCAACATGGCAGTACACAAAAAATACCTAGACCGCCGTCTTTGGCCGTCCGCCATATTGGATTTAAAATGATGTCACTTAGTTAACCATGCATTGTAATCCAAACTAAACGTGTATGCAACATTTCATCTTAATCGGTGGAGGATAACTGCTTTAAAATTCAGTATCAAGATTTGGCCCGAGCACACTTACATACTACATACATCGCAAGTGAAATAAAATCTTGTAAAAAGTCGTTCTGGCAAGATTGAGTAACAAACATCCAAACTTTCGCATTCATAATTATTAATTAAGAGTAAGTTTAAATTATCGAGTTGCTGTCATTGAGCAGAACATAAAAATATCACAGTGAAGTAGACTAATGAAGGGGATCATCATCAGCCTTTTAATGTTCCCACTGCTGGGACACAGACCTACTCTCTGTGAGAGGAAATGGGCCTTAATCCACCACGCTGGCTCAGTGCGGGTTGGTGAATGAAGGGGATACTAAAACCTAACTCTAGGAGTGATAGGTACCTAGTTTAAAAACGATATAGAAAATATGTGTTATAATATAAATCTCAATTCAGACGCTACACAATTTTAAGGCAAAATTTTCTTCGAATTTAAATCATTTTCTGCAATACCAGTTTGAAGGAAACAGTTCAAACAATAAGTTAGCAAATTGCACTGTTTGCTTCGAATTTAAACTGGCAGCCATATTTAATTTACGAGTAACGACTCAATCTCACAACATGGCTTGCGATTTTCACTCTGAAATATTCGCTAATTGTATTTAAAATTAGTCGCAGCACCTGCACAAGTGTATAAGTGAGGATTAATTTAAAATTTGCTTCGCAAATCGGCAGGTAGTTTACGAAGTATGGTTGGGAGTAAATTATTTCGTGCTGGAAACTAATTAGCAGGTAACGGTAAATTATAGGCAGCATGTGTGAAATGTAGCTCTTAAGTTATGACGTATAAATTATATTTTACTACTTAGTACTTACGTAGACTTCTGACTTTGACAAATGGTTCATTAAGCAACGCGGTTACCATTGTTGTACTTAACTTGCAAGTTAGTTATGAAATTGAAATCGAATACTTAATGATTTCTCGCGCAGGTGAACTAAACTGAAGGGCAATCAGGTAATATAGTAATGCCTTTAATTTTGTCAATTCAACTATACTTTTTGCGTTATTTACGTGGTCGAACAGGCGGAATTTAAACATACAGGCATATGGGAAAAGGTGGACTTTTTTTCAAACATCCTTTTCATTGTGAAAGAGATACGCAATAAGGGTAGACAAATAGATTTCCTACACTTTTTCGACAATCTTAATTCCAAAAGGTTCTTTAAAATCTGCATAAATAAACTGAAAGCTGTGCTCAAGGCTGTGTATACAACAAAATATCTAACACATAAATGCATAGCAATTTACTAATAGGTAACCTTATTTCTTTGTGTAGAAAGTCACGATTAAACTGACTGTGACGGACAAGGGATAAATTTATAGGGGTCCCTGAAAGCCCGAAAGGATCATGACACGATACGAATGGTATAGATTCAAGAGATCCTGAATGAATGGCGCCTTGTTGATTGACTTTCAATGAAGTTCAAGTCAACTCAGGTTGGGCAAGCATGTTGGTAAATCAGTAATTGGGTAGCACAAGGCATTTTAACATACCAAATCATCAGTCCTGTAATGTCTAAAGACTAAGGAGAGGTGTACCTATATATATAGTACCTACATAAACATGTCACCAGTTATGTTTAAGTTCCATGTTAAGAGGGTAAAGGGGGGAGGCATGTTAGGGTGGTCGGGTTATTGTCTTCTAACTGAACACAACAAATTCAAAAACGAAAACCCGACTACTGAAAAATCACGCTCTAAAAAGTATGTAACTAAAAAATATTCTCATCTGAAATTGTTACGTACACACTATCTATACCAATATTATAAAGAGGAAAGATTTTTTTGTTTGTACCAAATAGGCTACTGGACCGATTTTAAAAATTCTTTCACCAATAGAAAGCTACATTATTCCTGGGTGACATAGGCTATTTTTTTTATCCCGAAAACGGGTCCGGTGGGGTGGCCCACGGGAGCGAAGCCGCGGGGAACAGCTAGTTCGATATATATCGAATATTAAATAAACAACTTAAATGTAATAAATATTTTATTGTATTGAATTCGTATATTATACATATTCGTATTGGTGTTCAGAGTATAACCGTGTTCGTATGCCACCTACAATACATTCTGCAAAGTGGCATACGACCAACTCATTTGTCAAATTATGTTAAGTAGTTTAGAAGTTATAAGGGAACAGATAAGCATATATACATACATACTTACATACGCACATACCGGTCAAAAACATAACCCTCCCTTTTGCTTCATCGTAGTCGGGAAAATAGAGAAGTGGTGGCCTGGTGGTAACGGCCGCAACTTACAAGTTGTAGGTCGTGGGTTCGAACCCATGCATAGGCAGGCGCTTTACTTTGTGTGTGTTATTTCATCACCACTGCTCTCAAAACAGTGAAGGAATCGGGCATGTCCTAAAACCAAAATTTTCAAAGACAGTGGACATCTACCAATCCGCACTGGGCCCGCGTGGTGGATTATAGCCCACTCCCTCTCTATGAGAGGAGGCTTGTGTCCCAGCAGTGGGAACATTAGGTTGATGATGATGAGCATAAATAGATATGTCACGATTTTACTCCAGCGAATAGAGTATAGGTGATTTTACTATTAATACTTAAACATATTTAAAGATTTACACACAAAGTATTCTTTTATTTGTAACGTAAAAGAAAAATCTAGGTCTAATAGCATTAAGAGACGACTACAAGCACTTATCGAGCTTCTTTCCTTAAGTGGTTTCTTTTATTTAAGTATACAAAAGCCTTGGTCTAGTGGTTGCAAGTGCTACTGTACTGAGGTCCTGGGTTCAATTCCCGGGCAGGTCAAAGTGTTATTGGGATTTTCTGTTTGGAATTTCTAAGAAGAACCCCGGAGTCTGAATTTGTGCTTGATGACAATAGACTACCTACCATTACATGGAACTTTAATATAACCGGGTGAAATTTGGGTTTACTGTTGGTGTATCTGCCTAGTCCTTCGAGGAATACAGGCTTAATGTTGTGTTATGTTAAGAATAGAAAAGACAAAACCGCTTCTGCCAGCGAATCCCACTGAACTCCCGTTCAAAAGCCACAATGAACAGTAATCGTCTCCTAACCCAATTTCGACTCGGTCTGATTTGGCAGAGATCTTAGCTCGGCATGTCACCTGTCTGGTTAGCAGACAGAAGCTGCTTCGTCGATTCCCCAGGCTTTAGTAGGTTGGTTATTTTATAAGATCACTAGCTTCTGTCAGCGGCTTCGCCTGCGTGAAAAGTATTTTATTATCCCAAGGGAACATTATATCGGGATAAAAGTAGCCTATATGCTATTCCAGACTATAATCTATATCTGTGCCAAATTTCCGTTCAGTATTTTTGCGTGAAATAGTAACAAACGTACAAACACACACACTCACAAAGTTTTGCCTTTATAATATTATTGTGATATAAGTAAGATTAGTAAGATAAGATTATCTGTTAAGATTTTTATGTTTCGTACACAAACTGCTCTGCTTCTAGAAATATATGGAACCATCGTCAAATATGTATGAAAGGCCCACTTTCTACCGTTGTTCTTGTGAAATATTACATCAGGTGTTTTATTTACTGTTTCTGAAGTACGTAAGGCTTATTTCCGTGATTTATTATTATTTTTTCGTCGTACACTGCGCCGTTTTGTTTGAGTGCTATAGAGACCATTTTCGTCATAAACACTTTTGCGTGAGGTATGATTCCATTTTTGTATTCACGTTTTGTTTATGTGTCGTTGCGAGTGTTCTTATTATAAAATGTAATGGTATATTGTTTACAACATTAACCATATTTTACTTATAAATCATATCAGTTTTTGAGAGCAAATTTATTTTATAAGAAACTAGCTTCTGCCCGTGGCTTCGCCCACGTTAATAGTTAAAAAAAAATCGCCACCAAACTTAACAATATTATACGATTATCCGCTGCGTCAATCTAAAGATTGTCTGAAAATTTAATTAAAATCGGTCCAGTCGTTTCGGAGTGTAAAAGGATCATATATACATTCGTTCTCTTTTACACATGTAGATTTTATAAGCTATATTTCTGTTTTATTAAACCTAATTAATTATAGACAAAGGAAACACGAATATTTAAAAGAACTTACATTTTTTTCAATTACTTCACAATAAAATATTTTGTCTGTAAAAATATTTCCACTTCCAAAAAGTAATTCAAAAGAATAAACATTGCTATAGTACCCTTTTTAATATAAATGCAGATAGCAAATCATTTGCTCGTGAACATTTGAGCGACGTTCAAACACTCTGAATGAGCAATTACGTAACCACGACTGTTTGTAAGACGACTGTGATTGATGTTTCCGATGATCATTATTAACATTGAGTTGCCTGTGTTTTGGAGTATTCAATGATCAAAATATCCACCCGAAAATATTTTTACAATGCATGTCCTCGAAAAGAGCGGTTTTCCAAGCAGCCAAACTGTGCGGAAAGTATCACTTTTTTTCACTAGTGCTTTTAACTTTCCTGTACTTTTTTAATTTTTAACTCCAACGTCAGCCCGACGCATAGAGTCTATAATATTTGAGAAAAGGTTTAAAAATTAGTTATGTACAGATTATCATTCATATAAAAAACTAAAACTTTATTTTAGGCGTTTTTTATTACTCTAGATTTAGATTTTGATCAATAAATTAATTTTAAATATTCATTAAATATGTTTGGCAGAACGTATATTTTGCTCGTGCCTTATTGCGTTACGATGTGACAGCTATTCGCACATGCGCAGTAGATATGCCCGAGGAACTATTAGTTAATCTGTGGATATGCTGAACGCGCTTGAATAAGTCCGCCATTTTATTAATTTCATTTTATTTATTTATTTATTTTCTCGCACAATGCATAGTAAAATGTTGTATGATACACGTACGTAAGATGATTTCCGACTTGTGTCGATTTATCCACTCACTCGCTTCGCTCGCTCGTGAATAAAAATGCCACTCGTCGGAAATCACCTACCTTCCGCACTTGTAGCATAAATAACTATTACAATGCATGCCCTCGAAAAGAGCGGTTTTCCAAGCAGCCAAACTGTGCGGAAAGTGTCACCTTTTTTTCACTAGTGCTTTTTACTTTCCTGTACTTTTTTAATTTTTAACTCCAACGTCAGCCCGACGCATAGAGTTTTTATTATTTGAGAAAAGTTTTAAAAATTAGTTATGTACAGATTATCATTCATATAAAAGGTAAAATAAAACTAATACTTTATTTTAGGCATTTTTAATTACTCTAGATTTAGATTTTGATCAGTAAATTAATTTAAATATTCATTAAATATGTTTGTCAGAACGTATATTTTGCTCGTGCCTTATTGCGTTACGATGTGACAGCTATTCGCACATGCGCAGTAGATATGCCCGAGGAACTATTAGTTAATCTATGGATATGTTGAACGCGCTTGAATAAGCCCGCCATTTTATTAATTTCATTTTATTAATTTTGTTTCATTTCCTCGCACAATGCATAGTAAAATATTGTATGATACACGTACGTAAGATGATTTCCGCCATGTGTCGATTTATCCACTCAATCGCTTCGCTCGCTCGTGAATAAAAATGCCACTCATCGGAAATCACCTACCTTCCGAACTTGTAGCATAAATAACTATTATAGTTTGAGTTAACAAAGTCAGATGTTTTAATGGTTGTATTTAACAGTAAGTACCTGGGCAATCGAGCTCTGCTCGTGTGCAAATAGAAAAAACAACTATGTTATTTTCGAATGTTCCCCAATATGCTAGATTGAGTTATCGCTCCTGAAAACTCCTATATTGTAAACTTTATCGAAATCCTTAGAGCCATCTTCGAGATCGTGATTAAAAATATATATGTTATAGTTAAAACCAGTTTTTAGACAGAATGCGTTTTCCCTAAACCCTGCGAGTGTCATAGGCTACATTAAATTGAACAATAGAAAAATGGCGGATTTTGGGTGGCAAATTTTTCCTTTCTTCCAAACCCGTCGTGTGGGGTATCAAAATAAAGGGTTTCAAGAGGTGATTCCAAAAATATATAACACTTATATGTTTAAATGTATCTAATTCGAATAAAAACTAACTAAAAAGTTATAAATAAAAAAACTTAATTCAAAATATCAAAAATCCCGACTGCTTCAAAAGCGAACTAAAAATCGTAAACAAGGCAAAAATCATGCTGTGCAGGCGGAGGATACACCAGATTTTGTTCAGCCAGCCCGCGAATATGCGAAATTTTTGCCTTGTTTAGGACTTTTTAGTTCTCTTTTGAAGCAGTCGGGATTTTTGATTTTTTGAATTAAGTTTATTTACTAAATGCCTTTGTTAAAACTAGAATATTTGTATTTATATATCACAGTTGGTACCCGTTTTTCGTTAGAACTCGTTTTCCCTAATTAAAACTAGTATAAGATACAAAAGTATAAGATAAGATAATATAAGATAAATTTTGAGATATAATTGAAAAATTATATTTATGTGTTAACATTATAAAGTAAACCATTATTTAACACTTAATATTATAAATGCGAAAATAACTCCATCTGTCTTTATGTTAACTTTTCACTTCTTAACACTAACAAGTAGAATTGCCTGAATTAGGACATACAGTGCTTTTTATCTCGAGGGTATTTTTCGTTGGATTGACTTCCAAAATGCAACGATGCCATAAAAATAGTTAGCCTCACACGCTCTTCTTAATCCCAGTTAGCTAGTTAGGTATCGAGAACACTTAATTTCAAAGTTATGTTGTTCAGGGTTTCAAAGCGAAAAGTGTTCTAACAATACGATTCGTTTCAATAGAGAAGTCACTCTTTGCATCAAGCCCTTGACCCAACTTCCTAACGAGAGCCTCTTCAGGTGATGGTCAAGGCTCTTGACAATAGGAGCATGGTTGTAGTTTAATTGGCACTTGGTGTGATTGTCAATACAAGAGACGCTATTTTTGTTCTTGTTTAACAAGGTGTGGAATCTTATCACACACACACATAATACAGAATCAGCAGACTTGTTAATTCGAAGACATATAACATCCACTAATACGCACTGGGCTCTCGTGGTGGATTTAGACCAGACTTCTCTCGCAGAGAGGAGGCCTGTGTCCCAGCAGTGGAAACATTAAAGAGCTGATGATGAAACTCGTAGAATAAGGGTTGGCAGACTAACAGGAAGATGTATGAATGGCATTCAGAAGATCGCGAACAAGGCCTAATCAAGATTCGTACAGACCAATGAAGCGAAGTATGTTAGGATTGTTATTCAGCAGAAGTGGGTGGAACAAATTTGGCAATGATGTTGATTGTGATAATGAATCTGACTTGAACATAACTGACGACATGTTACCCTGCTGTCGAGCCTCTGTTTGGCTGATAAACCTGTAAGGACTGATTTTTCAATCGTCCGACAATTTCTCATATTTTCTTAAAATAAAGGTCTTAGCAACATACAGAGAATAAACAAAACACTTGAGCCTGGATGTAATCTTCAGATGAACGGATAAACCGCAAGAAAGGGAAGCGACAAACTAATATCCTACCACAAATGGATATTGCTTCTTGTGTTTCACGTCAAAGACATTTTCAAATATGACTATGAATAGAATGATTGTAGCTACTTATTTACTCTTAGGGCAGTTGCGCACTATACGTCCTTGATTTGGGTACCGAGTTTATAATCGCATGTAGTGCGTGACCGCTCTTAAGGACCTTCCCGAAGAAAATTTAAAGTATAAAGCGGTCGTAAATTTATCGCATTGCGTTCATGTGTACTTTCAATTTAATGATGTAATAATCACTTATCATGTCAAGGGGTAAAAGGTTATTTCTTTGAAGCGACATTTTTGACGATATTGAGTAGTATTCGGATTCAGCCTTTTTTTCCTGCGTCGGATGAGCCGAGTTTTGTACAATCCTGAGCGCAATTTTGACGCTTAAGACAATGTAATTTTAGAACATAATGTAAATTCTCAAACATGACATCACATTTGCCATATTTTTTTAGAACCTCATTTAAGCTGTGCACCAAAATAGAAAATCGGAGCTTAAGCCGTAATTTTTGTCCTTAAACTTCAATTGAATGGCAGATAAAGCGGTTTTTGATATAGCAAACTCTAGATGAAAAGTCCCTTCTTACATTTCGCTTTCCACTACTAGCACTACGCAATGATGCTTCAACCAATTTGCCGTCTGTCAATATTATCTTATATAAACAACCATTTGTTGATAAAATCCTTTTGAAACATGACTAATCAAACGACTCATTATGAATTTTCATCGTTACTTAAGTTAAATTATCTGTATCGTTAACAAAACCCAATTGGTAGGTTAAATATAATAGTTTATTCTTAATTTATCGTTGATTAAAGTCGATTCATTCAATTTGTTTTCTATACTGCATAAGCACTGTATGGTCACTTAAACCATTTTGCCTACTGCTGATTGGAGACTATGTTGGAAGTTGAATAATTATTATTTACTCTAAAAACAAGGTGATTATTATTTTGTATTATCAACAGATTATTTTGTATTATCTTGGAACTCAAAACTGTTTTTTTTTTGTTGACAATTATACTAAAACATTAACATTTGCAATAAAGATATCCCATCCCCCTTAAAGTATGAGCAGTAGTTTTTATAACGTTTTTTTTTTTTAATTTTGTATCTTTAAATGACTCTTGTAAAATTCTTAAAATTTCGCTTTAAACAAATAGCCTTTCACCCCTTGTGTGATACAATCAAATAGCGTTAAGGCATCAGGAAGATCACTTAGGGTTCATACAGTAAATACTGAATTAAAAAGCGAACTTGACTCTCTTTATTCTTATAACTAGCAGACGCCTTGCGATTTCACCCGAGTAGTTCCCGTTTCCCATGAGAATACGGGAATAAAAAAAACTTTTTTGCAAAAAAATACTACCGACTTCCAAATGAAAAACTACAAAGTGAAAAATAACTTAACTTTTGGAAGTCGGTGTCCATATCGCAAAAAAATGGTACCTACGAAAGACACCGACTTCCAAAAGTTAAGTTATTTTTCACTTTGTAGTTTTTCATTTGGAAGTCGGTAGTATTTTTTTGCAAAAAAGTTTTTTTATTTTGCGATATGGACACCGACTTCCAAAAGTTAAGTTATTTTTCACTTTGTAGTTTTTCATTTGGAAGTCGGTAGTATTTTTTTGCAAAAAAGTTTTTTTATTTTTCCCTTTTTTGGTTTTACCTACCTAATAGCAAGTTGTTTATTAAGGTCCCTATAACTCCAGAATAGATTAACCGAATAATATGAAACTTGAACATAACCGGTGAAATGAGAGATCTGTGTACCCCTTTAGAGCGTACTGGCGTGATGTTATGTTATGTAATGGTATAAACAACAAACAGACATGCGATTGCAGCAATCCCGAGAGTTTTGCCGTTATTTATTGAAGAGTTCTGTTGTGTATCTCCGAAGTTCTTCATCAGACCTTCACCAAATTAAAATGGGACCAATTTCGAAACATACTCTTTCAAACAAAAAAATAATTTTCATAATCGGTCCACAATTGACAGAGATATCGGTGAACATACACAAAAAAAAAAAAAAAAAAAAACAAACATAAAGTCGAACATAGAACCTCCTCCTTTTTTTGTAAGTCGGTTAAAAAGTAGCTTATCACCCAGTAATAGTGTAGCTTCCCAATCCCAACGGTCCAAAGAATTCTTGAAATCAGTCCAGTAGTTTTAAGTTTATTCATTACATACAAACCTTTCCTCTTTATAATATAATATACTTATAATTTGATAACCGAATTAGAAGTAAATTTAAAGCAAAGTAATTAATATCAACTTTTGTGGCTGCCACTACAAAAGGTGCTCATAATTATTTTTGTTTTGTGTCGAAATGATTTTCATTAATATAGGTTAGGAATTTTTAAGTTACAGAGTTCCACAAATTCGGCTGGAATTATTTCCAAATTATTATTCAAAGTTTATTAGAATGATGTAATAATATTGCAGTTGTAAATGTAGAATTTTGTGCAGTTAACTTTGTAATACAAGTTTTCGCAGTTGTGGTGTATAAATGTATAAATTTAAATATGATGTAAACAATACTTGGCAAAAAATGAAATGAAAATGAGCCTGAACTAGACTAGGCTGCGTTAGTTTTTTTCTACACAGGGTGTAACGGAAAAGTGTGATCATATTTTTAAAACTACTTCTTCCTATGTAAATGAAAAAGATCATAGGAAATATCCAAAAACAAAATTGCCTTTTCCATACAAAATTGTCGTCAGTTGACCAACATGTTTATGGGAGATACAATAGAGGCATGCACAAATAATTTCACATAAAGTACCTTTATTCACCAATAATAGAATAAAGGAACACAATAAAAGACCAATTACAATGAAATCCGTTTCAAAATCAGATGGATTTTCATTGTTCAACGAATTGTGAGTTCGTTAACTAATTCAGTTCGTTTCAAAGTCCACTTATTATAAAACTCGAAGTTACTCAACTGAATAGATAAATACGAAAGTTTTGAACAGAATTTAAAAATATATTCAACTGGAATGTTCTAATTATGGAGGTGAGAGAGTTTTCACATCATTATTTTATGAAACCTCGGTGTTGGTAACTTTTACTGGAGTGTTTTAATATTTTAACGTGGTCGAACTATTTTGTTTGTGAATGAGGTTTTGTTTATTCAGGTGGATTATTATCCTCCTGCGATTAGTTGTTTTTGGATATGAAACTATAGAAGCGCTAGATGGCAGAATATCTTGAAATGCATAACTAATCGGATATATAGTATGGAAACGACTACTTAAAATTAAAAACTTAAAACTTACTGTAGATACATGAATTATTCTAGTCTATTAATAAGTTATCAACTAAACTAACGAGTTAAAGTGCGAACCGGCTTACCATACAACGTCAGTATGAGTACTGCGTTGTTTTGATAAGCCGGTCCGCAATAACTACCTACTTTATAACTGTAGTTATGTAGATATGAATACAATTCTAGTCTTAAAAATATTAAATTGGGCGATTCCGGAACTGTGGGTTTTACGATCGATCCAAAAGTGCAATCCACACTAACATTCCGTAAATATACACATGATTCTTTAATCAGATATATATACTAAATTGGTGGAGGCCGGAATTGCGTCCATTCCATAATATCCAACACCTAGGTAAATCTGCATCCGAATACCCCATCTGTAGTTACTAGATAGGCATTGAAAATCTGGTCGGGATCTTTAATTTATTATTATTATTAGTTTTTCGCCTAGTGCGATAAGACCGCTCATTGTACACTTGTGTTTGTGAATGTTTGTCCTGTATGTATTTTCGTGGTGTACAATAAAGTATGTAATAAATAAATAATAAAGACTCATATGATTTGTTATTGTTAGTAAAATGATAAAACCCCAAAGATTTCGCAATTTTAGTCCCACATTAAGTTGAAAACGAATCTAGCGATGATTATTCAAAGAACGTTC
The DNA here is from genome assembly GCA_949775005.1 of Orthosia gothica. NCBI lineage: Eukaryota > Metazoa > Arthropoda > Insecta > Lepidoptera > Noctuidae > Orthosia > Orthosia gothica. The sequence continues at coordinate 16,219,525 of OX459038.1, forward strand.
CTCAATCTTAGACTTTATGCCGAGTTACTTGACACGAGTTGATTAGTGAAATTAGAGAATTTTAACGAAGTTAAATTACAATTTTCAGTTAGTGATAGGGCTTAGATGTTTGTTTTAACGAAAGCAATAAGTAATTAATTCAGTTTCTTAACTAAAACTGAATTAATTAGATAGGCAATCTAAGTAACAGATATAATGTTTTAGATAACTTTGATTATGATTAAAGTAAACAAAACTAATATGATAGAATGAAGTCTAGACTTAATATTTAGATTTTAGTTTCAAAGATAAATTAAGTGAAAATTTGACTTAATGTGAATAAAGATATTTAAACTGAACTTATATTTTAAAATTAAAATCAATCTGTTTACAATCATCGACATTATTCAGCTGAAATATTTATTATGGTAAATATTTAAGTATCTAGTATCTGAATTAAAAATGAAATAAACTGATATAAAGGCAGGATGACGATGCGGATTGGTCAAGTCAAGCTTGGGAGCATCTGCTACTAGATATAAAATCATGTCTGGTGGTGGACATATTTTAGCTGAATAATGGCGATGATGTTAAACAGATTTATTTTAATTTTTAAAATGTCAGTTCAGTTTAAATATCTTTGTTCACATTAAGTGAAATTGTCACTTAATTTATATTGGAAACTAAAATCTAAATATTATTATTATTATTTTGTGTTTTTTTGAGTGTTTTTTTTCTTTCACACAATCCATCTCTCGTATGCAGTCTCTCCAACGGTGCCAGATCGACTACCGGTACATTGAGGTATTGAAGTGTTTGTACAGAAACGCCACCATATCAGTCCGTCTTCAGGATCAGACCTCGAAACCAATATTTCTCCAGCGTGGCGTGAGACAGGGAGATGTCATTTCTCCGAAACTGTTCACTGCTGCGCTGGAGGATGTATTCAAGGTTCTGGACTGGAGGGGCCTAGGCATCAATGTTAATGGCGAGTACATCACTCATCTTTGGTTTGCCGACGACATAGTGGTCATGGCTGAGACCATGGAGAGCCTCAATACAATGCTCGATGACCTCAGTAGAGCTTCCGAAAGAGTGGGTCTTAAAATGAACATGGACAAAACCAAGGTGATGTTGAATGCCCATGTTACACCCACTCCTATCAAGGTTGGAGACTCTACACTCGAAGTTGTGGAAGATTATGTCTACCTGGGACAAACGATCCAGTTGGGTAGGGCCAACTTCGAGAGAGAGATAAACCGTCGAATCCGACTCGGCTGGGCAGCGTTCGGGAAGTTGCGCGGTGTCTTCTCGTCCAACTTACCACAGTGTCTCAAGACAAAAGTCTATGACCAGTGTGTGTTGCCAGTGATGACATATGGCTCTGAGACGTGGTCGCTTACAATGGGCCTCATCAGAAAGCTTACAGTCACTCAAAGGGCAATGGAGAGGGCTATGCTCGGCATTTCCTTGCGTGATCGAATCAGAAATGTAGAGATCCGTAAGAGAACCAATGTTACCGACATAGCTCGAAGAATTGCCAAACTTAAGTGGCAGTGGGCAGGGCACATTGCTCGCAGAACGGATGGCCAATGGGGCAGAAAGGTTCTGGAGTGGCGACCGCGAACCGGAAGACGTTGCGTTGGAAGGCCTCCCACCAGGTGGACCGATGACCTCGTGAAGGTTGCGGGGATCCGCTGGTTGCGAGACGCACGGGACCGGTCAATGTGGCGACGCTTGGGGGAGGCCTATGTCCAGCAGTGGACGTCTTTCGGCTGATATGATGTGATGATGATGATCTCTCGTATTGGTGGTAATTCAGGGTCAGGCACTAGTTGTCTGGCATATATGCTAAACTGGATCACACACGTGTATTGTGTAACTGGACACTTATGATGCGTATTTTCTCTATTTTATTTTATTACTAGTTTATTTTTGTTTCATTTGTCCTTAAAACGTGTTGTGTGCCTTTAAGTTATGCCAAATAACGGTATTTTTATTCTTCTCATTCCTCCGCAGTACATGCCCATACCATATGATAACATCACAAATACAATCAACGCACAAAAATCCAAACTAAATTGAAACGAAATACTACGGATCAATGCCAGTACTAACTCTCTCCTAATGTACGTCTTTGTAGGCTATAAACATAATACTAAGGACTTTGTTAGAGTATTAAAACTTTATTGCAGCCTAGATCTCGGCTCAAAACAATCTATTAAGACGTACCATTTGTTCCATTTGATTCAAGGCCTCAAACGTGATTGATTTTATTACACGAGCCATTTCGGATATTATGTTAAACTGCTTAGGATTTGATGACATCAAATTATTTAGTATCTGTTTCTTACCTTCTCATAATTAAAGATGTTTGAATGAAAAAAAGAAAACCACAAAATATATTGAAGGATGAAGGCTCCAAACTGTTTAATTAAATAAAGTCTAGTATAATAGATACATAATGCAACGTTTAATAACAAACGTAAGGACGTTTAAGTAACACATAACATATTTGACTCCATTGCCTTCATATCGGAAGCCCCACGTTACATTTCAGGCTAATCCAAATCGAAATAAATCGATCTAATTTCAAAATAAAGATTTCATGCGATCTGCATGAAGATTCCCTTACAAAATTAATTTCAGATTACAAACGTACTTACGAGAATCTCTTACTTAGATTTTAAATTACATACGGACGTGGAAAAATGTAACTGATTTACATTAATCGTAACAGTTCAGGTTAATCCAAATAAATCGATCTAATTTCAAAAAAAAAAATTCATGCTATCCGCATGAAGACTCCCATACAAAATTAATTTCAGATTACATACGTCCTTACGAGATTCTCCTACTTTAACTTTAAATTACATACGGACGTGGAAAAATGTAACTGATTTGCATTCCTTCTCAACGTAAAATGTACCAAATTACGAGATAAAACTCGCTTGGCTCAAAGAAATATTGGGTCTCTTTGCTAAGCTTTATGGTAAAGCGGACTAAAAAGGGGTTGAGCGTCCCTGTTAAATAATAAATGTATTTCACGCCGAGAAAGTCAGTATATCTCTGTTTCGTGTAGTTCTCTGTGTCGTAAATATCTGGGTTTTAGAAGTGAACCATTGGAAACCATTTTAATTTTTATAATAAGTTATATTTTTATGTATAATAAATTATAATTGTCTATTCTATGTAACTATCTTAATAAATACTAATAAGTTCATTTAGAATTTTTACATGAGACTGTATTTTCTAGATCTTTATGACTTAGTCACGAGTAAGTAAATTGCTTAGCAAACGTAGGTAATGGCAAAAAAATAATGGTTTGTGGAATGCATTTGAGTCATTAGCTTCATTGGCTTTAACTTAAAGTCGACATTTACTTTGTGGTAGAAGCCTTAGTGGTTATTAATAACAAAAGCAATTGTAAGTTCTTTCATATGTACACCAACACCCCAATATTATTTAATATTTTGTAGGTGGGTAGTGGCAATGACTTGCGACTTAGAATTGCCTGGAAATATGTGAGTGTACTACACCTACACCTGTGAATACACGCGTCATAATATTACGTTATACGTTTATAACAAAGGATCTAAAATTATACCTAAGCCCCAATTCACACACAATTTGTTCTGACTCACACAATATTTTTCTATTACACGTACCTACCTAATGCTTATGATGTGAAGCAAGGAATTACTCGTGATCTAATTATTTCTGCGGTATCGTAATAAACGCTTGACATCACAGTTACTGTTCTATTAATACGTAAATCTAGAAATTGAGGACATTTTCGTTTATTTCTTCTGTTTCTTTGTTCTAGAAATGTAGGTACTACGCAATGAAAAACGTATAAAAGACAGTAAAGTTTAATATTTAATTTAAAATAAACTATTTTGATTTTGAAGTATACTTTTGTGATTGAATTGTACATGAACTTTATTGGACTTTAAAGTTGCTATTAGAAAATTTTCAAATTTACATTGTGGCCTCAATAATAAGATTACCTGCTTCTGCATATAGAAAAAGTCCAAATACATAAATATGAAAACCCTCAAATGAGACTACACATTGAATTGATGTAGTCTTATTGAAATAGTTATAACCTAGAATTCTCACTTTGTAAAAATAATACTTATTTTTCATATCACATGGGTTTACAAACTTTTCAAACTTACACGCTTATTCGAATTTGCATTGTAATGGCAAACATCGGAGATTCCATATTTTAGCGAGTTGCGATACGTGGAATATTCTGGAAAAGTTTAAAGACTGGCTGCGGTCTGCTAAGAATTGCAATCTTTGTAGTTCGCGAGTAAGGTAGTGATGCATTGGTTTAACTTGGTTCACACATCGTTCACAATTCTAAGGTTAATCGACGGAAAAATACGCAAAAGTTTCAAATTTTTTCGCTCAATTTGTAGCATCAAAGCTGTTTACTAAACAATGATGTGCAGTTTCTTTTTCTTTGTTCGCTAAAACTTAGCAGCTTTTAGAACTAAATAATCTGTGCGCACAAATAAAACTTAAATAAGGCTGTATGCTATATATTGCAGTAATTCTCAGCGAAGAGCCTCACAGGCTCTAGACAAGTGGCATTCGATGTCAACGAAGCCGATAGTCGAAATGTGAAAATGTAAGGCATTGATCACGTAATTTTTCGATATCGCTTGTCAATCCCATACAATTTTACCTTTTCGACAATTGCTATAGCTATGCTTTTGATAATAGAATAGAATACTCTTTATTATGTACCTACACCATATAAGTTACAGAAAGTATAGACGAAGAAAACATTACACTGGGTGACACAATGGGTGGCCTTATCGCTGAATATCATTCATAGCCACTTTGGCCCGTAGGTTGTCACTAGATCCTCTGGACATCGACATCATTTCAGCTACTCTTGAAAAGGCTAAACAATGACCTTAGATCACACCACTTTTGCCAAGTTTTATCAAGCTATGACCCAAGCTCAAACTATTACAAAGTTCCTACCTAAAGTTTTCTTTTTCCAAATTCAAAGCAATAAACTATCTCAGACTCTCGGTATCGCGAAAGTGATGCAATTATCGCTAGACACAGCAAGACACCTTCGAATAGAGGCGATAAAGAAATCTGTAGAAACCGCTGCGGGCGGTCGATACTATCGTAAAATGAAAGAGTACGTACGGAACCCTATTTTCAGTCCAGTGGGACGGAAAATTGGACAGGACACAGACTTATCTCACTCAAAGGACTGTGGTGTTTGAAGAATCTGTTCCATTGTGGTCTTGATTGTTTGAGTAACAGATTAGGTGATTATTTGTTTTGGAAATGTGTCATGTTCGAAGATGGAATGGGCCGGTTCCTATATTGTGTTGCTCAACTGTCACGAATTAATTTGATTTTTATGTATTTACTTTATAATAGACTTTTTTTACACTACCAGAATGACAGTTACAGAAACATATAATCTTCGGTGATAGTAAAAAAGTGAAAATTGAAACACCTGGTTTCAAAACGTCTTAAAAATTGAACTTAAAATAATTCGGTGCGTCAACAATTAAACGCGAGTCAAGTGGTGCAATTGGCTGTTGAAAATTCATCCGACCAATCGCAACAACTAACACGTGTCTGAAAGATTTTCTCAATAATTTTCATTTCAGACACCGCGCATTGGTTACACAATATATACTCCTATAATTTAATCAATTATGGAGTGTAGGAATAAGGAAAAAAGAAACGGATAGTTCTCATAAAAGAACGTGGTACGGTGCGTAATGACCTACTACTAAGAATTAAGATTGCCGTCTGGTTAAAATTATGGACCATTAGGAGGGCCAAAGAAATACTATACCATTCTGGAAACAGTTGTAAACAAAGAATTTCGTAATTTAATTTAATTATTTATACAACTTAGCGAAACTACTTCTATAGGTAATGCTCTAATAGTTAAGAGTAAATATTAAATTACTAATTTCCACTGAAGTATGTTTTGGCAATTAATTAGTTATAAGTTCATCATTCATCAGAAGTTTCACTAAACTATCAATTTGAACAACAAATTGAACACCAAGTTAGTTCTAAGTAAGAAATGTCAACACTAACCCATTAGAAGGCAAAAAAGCATATTATTTTACACAAAAATTTGTTTTGCCAGACTCTTAGAAGCTGGATGCAGGAAGCAGAGAAACTGGATGCGACAGACTTGAAGATTCATACTCTACACTCGAAAAAGAAAACCGAAATCAACATGGAGAGTAAGCTCCATTTTGTATTCCTGAAGCATTAACAACAATGATTTGAATTTGTTTGCTTCACGCCAAACTAACTAAACAACAGCAACGCTTGAATATTTTTCTCAAATCAGAATGCGCAAAACTGTTTATGCAAGGAAAGCAAAGAAAAGCTACCAACTGCAACGATGCTCACAATAAAGTCTTCGAAATGCCCTCAGGTGCTATTTATTGAATACATGAATACATTTTATTGCAACGATGTGGCTTTAGAGAGCAATATCATCACTGCATCTGTGATGCGGGTTTATTTTGATTTTCACAATAACATAATGCTGGCTTTTTGTTCTTGTTTTTGCTTATTTCAACCATAACCTAAAACGTTTAAGATCAAATAGATTTTCAACTTTTCTAATCCCAAAAAAATATAAATAACAGGCACTTAAGTTATAATAAGTAATAATTTAGATTAAATAAAAAAAAATATTCAAAATTTTGTTGTTTTTTTAAACAATTAATTTTTTTGTGCCTTTTTGGTCATTTTTGGTGATTCCTTGCTATATTTAGTATTATAGATTATAGAAATACTGAAACTGTTAAAGAATCCTATTAAAGGATTTGTATGGTAGCACAGATTGCAACCGTTCAACTTCTTGCAATGTAGGTAATGGAAAATGTAATTTTCACTCTGCGGGAGTAGTTAACCAACATAATGGTTTCAATGTCTTGTCAGTGTTTGTCTTGGATAACATAAATATTTACAAACAGGCAATCGGGCAGGTAGGTAGTAGAGTAGGCAGCAGGACGGATAGACAGGCACACGGGTAGATGGTCAAGGGAGCTGAACTAATAGTGTCGTAGTGCCTGCTCACCTGCCAACCTCGGGCATACCACGTCTTCCTGCCGTCCTGCTGCCTGGTTAGCCACCTTCGTCAAGCAACGCACGTCGTGCGAAACCGGCCCTTACTTAGTTTTATACTCAATATCTTTTTATTTCCGTAGCTTTAAATAATTAAAGCTACGGAAATATTATAAAATAACTCTTATTTTATCTTAATTGTATTAACGTAGCTAACGTTTAGCTCAACTGAGCTATACGTAACGTTACAGTTTGGCGCCCAATGGGGCCAAACTATAATGTGGCGTTTAGCTCCCTCTGAGCTAAACGTAAGCCACGTCACCTTTAAATATAATTTTAGTTATCTAAATACACATAAAAATGTTTATTTATTTATTTAGGACCTCCAACGAAAGATGTACACAATCAACACAATGAATCATCAATATGAAGTAATGACAAGTGCACACCCTCAATTATAGGAGGCCACAGCATGCATTTTAGATATCGACTAAATATAAACTAAATTATAAACTCTTATTACAAGGTAATAGTAAAACATATAAATTAAATTAAATTAAAATAAAAACAAATCAAAACATGACATACTTATTAAAAAAATGACTTTCCTTATACATTATTAACCTTAGGATTTACCAAAATTATGGTAAAACAGGCAGCAAAAAATCTACATGAGTAAAAAATCCAAAATGTATACTTTTCACAAACACTAAGTTAAACAATTTTAAAATGAAAATATTATGGTAAACAGAATTGATAAAAAAAGAAATAAAAATTTACAGAGGGTAAAACACTTTTAAAACAAACTATAAAAAATATAAAATTAAATTAAGATCTAAAACATAAAACAATAGTTTAACTTAACTTAAAATGTTCGCGCATCGCTTGGTAAAAAAGTTTTAGAATCACCAGCTTTTTTCTAAATTAACGCTTTTTTTACTCATGTTGTTTTATGTATGCAATTCACACGGTCTGAGTTCGTTGTATTTATGAGTTCAGTGAGTGAATTTATATGTCTGCATCTTTTTAATACTTTATTTTTTTGATTGAGTCTCCTTCTATGTGACAACGTGTCTTTATATAACAATCAGTCTTTATTTTATATCTAGATTTATTAAATCTCGCTAACCGGTGGATGCGAAACGCACAAGACTGATCAGTGAAGCGATACTTGGTTGTGGCCTATGTCCGACAGTGGACGTCTTTCAGCTGATTTGATGATGATGATCTAACCGTCAACACGACATCCACGAATTGTAGATTCTCAAGAACCAATGTACAAAAAAGCGAATTCTTAGAGCAAGTTTTTTTTTAGAAAATACCCTACATGAAGAGACGGATCATCGAGTCATGAAAATATTGGGATAATCTAGTCTGAAGTATCTATCTTGAGTATGTTCTGTAATTCAATTGAGCACGATCTTTTTCAATTGCCACGAATTTCATTGTTGGGTTCTGGCATTGGCTTATCAAAGTTAGCCTGCTGAAAGATTGTCTCGACATATTTCAAGAATAACTTTTCGGTGGAAGTTATATTGCTTCAGGTCTTATGACTTTTTTTCTTTATTGGAATTGGTAACAATTTTATACATTGTATTTACTTTGTATTTATTATTGAATTTTCTGCTTATAATTTTTTATCTGGATTAAATGGTTAACCCTAAATATCTATAGAAGTAACTTATGCCTACAGCTTAGCTCGCGTGAATTGTATTTTTATACCAAGGGAACTTATCATCATCATCATCATATCAGCTGAAAGACGTCCACTGCTGGACATAGGCCTCCCTAAAGCGTCGCCACATTGACTCATTGAAGACATTGCGTCCCGCATCTAGCGGGTCCCCGCAACCTTCACCAGGTCATCGGTCCACCGGGCCCACAAGGACTTCCAACGCAACGTATTCGGGTTCGCGGTCGCCACTTCAGAACGTTTGTGTCCCATCGGCCATCCATTCTGCGAGCAATGTGCCCTACCCACTGCCACTTAAGTTTGCAATTCTTCGGGCTATGTCTGTAACCCTGGTTCTCTTGCGGATCTCTACATTTCTGATTCGATCACGCAAGGCAACTCCGAGTATAGTCCTCTCCATTGCCCTTTGACTGAATGTAAGCTTTCTGATAAGGTCCATTGTAAGCGACCACGTCTCAGAGCCATATGTCATCACTGGCAACACACACTGGTCATAGACTTTCGTCTTGAGATACTATGGTATGTTGGATACACAAAATACATTGTGGTATATAAAAACAAAATGAAAGAAAATTTAAAACTTTTGTAAAAAGCACACTTTGTAAACAAGCATATTACAAATTAGATGATCATATTTAAATTAAGAGTGCGGAAACATGCTGGTCCTGCTCCATAGGACAATCTTTAGTGTAGACAAAAACCAACTGGTTAATTTATATTTTCATAATTATAGTTTCGCTTTTTTTCCTTCCCTTTTTGTTAAAAAATTGACTCACACACTATTCCGTTGTTGTTGAATTTGGTAAATTACCTAAGAATTCTATAATTGTAAGTATGTGAGAACCATGTTCCTATTTCAGTAGGGTTAGTCTGGGTGCATCGTTTTCACGTATGAATTAATGTATGTAATAGTTGTAAAAAAAATTTTTAAACATTAAGTATGGAGTTTTTATTGCAATAAATAATTTTTTCTTTGTCTTTGAGTTTTTAGTTAAAACACAAACATACAAACTTTCACATTTATAACATTGATAGATTTAACTGCATTATCGTTTAATAAGCTACGAATTAATAAACACAAAGAATTGCCTAGTCTTCAGGCAAAAACTAACAACGTCAATCCATAAAAATATTCCTCCGACATCGTTATGCATTACCATTTTTCATTATTCATGGGGTATTTAATTCTTTTATCAGGCTGTCCCACCTAGCTGTCTTTCAATCGAATGTCATCGAGTGATTTAACCGACGGACATCCATTTACATACATTTACGACCACAATGGACTTTATAGATCGAACCTTGAAAATATTGAAGGAGGGAAATGTTTCATTTACATATTCAAGGACGTTCAAAGAAGAAAGGGATAGTTGAAAGGTGGTATATTGATGAAGGAATCTATTTACGTTTTTTGTGGGTAAATTTCTTTTAGTTTCTTCTTTTCTGAGTAGGCTGTTAGATTTGTATTTTTGGTAGGCAATGACTGTTTTATAGACGGATGCTAAATTTTCAAGAAGATTTTTACCTGCCGAAGGATGTTTAAAAAACAAAACTATGAGACAAGTTTATCATACCTACCTATATGGTTTTATAAAAACACGAAAAACCTATGTTGCGTTAGCTAAATACCCAGTTCTTTTTAGGCACCCGTCCCTAACCACTACTCAAAGCTACAAAAATGTTTCACTCTGTTTTTCTCAAATTTTTCTTTGTAGAATATTAGTCACAAAAATTCTACTCTAGCCACAAAATTTTCTCTTTGCTTAAAATAAACATGAGGTGCAAATTCCCTGATATCACTGTATGACCTACGAACCTTCGCGACGGGTAATAAAATCCCACTTCTAGTTCACTTAGACAGATTAGTATGTCCCTATTAGAGTTATTTTCTTTGCTTTCACTCAGTTTTACTGCTGGTTTTATTTCTCTATAACTAATTCAATTAGACCTATCGACCACCCGCCGTGCTGAGAGTGGTGCTCACTAATTTTATCAGAGAACTTCATTTGTTGTGATTGAATGTGATTCATTTTATTTTATTGCTTTTATCTTTTAGTTGTAATAAGCATTTAGCTATTATGATGCTAATTTATTATTGCATTAATGTCTGTTGTAATTATGTATGTATAACTTTATGTGCTCCACTTTTTGTGTTGAGGTAACAGGTTAAATAGAAACGACCAATTAGGACTGTAGTTTATTTGCGACTAAAAACTTCTCTGTCTCACGGGCGCAGCCGTGCGTCACCAACTATATTATATTTGCTGAGTTAGCTTGTACATATAATGTGTCCCTACAGTAGCCCCCTCCTTAAAGAGAAAAAAAAAAAAAATATGGAACTTACACTAAGTATACTTTTTAAGAACAATACAAATAATTTTTTTTTTTTTTTTTTTTTTTTTTTTTTTTTTTTTTTTTTTTAAACTACATGGTTTTTTTATTTTAATGTCCATACACTACTTTATCTTCATAATCCTATTTCTTCATGAAGAAGAAAACGACACATGTGACACCACACTATGCTTACAATTAATACACATCTGGATTACGGGGTATGGTCGGCGGTGGCACTGCTTGCACCTTAACGACTGGCAGACTCCAACCAGCCGCAACTGCTTCCTTTTGGAACCAGCCTCGTACTCGTTTTTTACATTGGCCTCGGATTAAATACAGAATCAACACTCCCATGAGCACAGCGCACACAATCACCATAATTTCCAATACACCCACTCTTTGCCCCATCGTTTCGTTAGACACCGACTGTGCTAACGCGACATTGTTCTGTTGTGGTTTACTTTGTCCCCAACCCATTATTAATTTCAGAGATTTTTATTCTATTAACAAAACAAACACGTTCGTAAGGACTTATTCCAACAATGGATAAATTACGTTTAATGTTACAAATGCTATTTGTTACACTACCAGAACATTTTGTCTTAGTTATAATTTAATCTTAGTCAGCACTTCTTTATGATACTTCGCATTTGGCTGGCCTAAATAAACATCCTTCAATATGCTAGAGTTGCATTCATTGTTTATTACTAAATGCTTCTACGTTGATACAATATTAACCAATTTACATGTTACCTACTTATTGAATATCACCTGTAACTTATATTATTAACTTGTTTACTTAATTACATGAATACAATACAATTATAGTAGAGTACACTTTTTTTAAACTGGGAATCGAACCCATTTCCCGTAATGCTCTAGCTTACTGTACCATAAGGTATAACATACATAGTTTTCATTCTGCAAACCTTATCGGCTGCTTAACCGTTCTACCGCTGTGGGTGGTATAAGTTATACGCTTAGTACTACAAGTCTTATCATTAAACAGTTTGTTATTAGGTTTAGTTACTACGCAATCTTTTTCTTGTTGTATTAGTGGAAAGGTTCCGTCATTAACTACGTACGCCGGTTTTAACCTATCGATTGATATTTTCACACGCTTATCTGCTATTTGTAACATGAAATACTTCTCTTTTCTCTCTAAAACCTGATATGGACCGTCATAGGGAGGTTGTAAGGATCTTTTAACCAGATCTACTCTCACAAAAACATGTGAACAAGTTTTTAAATCAGAATGAACAAATATATTCCTCGCGTCTCTCTGTTTAGTCGGTCTCGGCCTAAGGTTTTCGATAATATTTCTAATTTTGTTTACATATTCGTTTGAATCGCTAACGCTTATGCTTTTGCCCCCGTAAAAATCCCCGGGTAACCGTAATGTCTTTCCAAATGCTAATTCCGCGGCACTGACACCAGTGTCGCTCCGCGGTGTTGCTCGTAACCCAAACAGAACTGTCGGCAATTCTTCCACCCACGCGCCGCTGTCCCTCCTGGCCATCAGTGCTGCTTTTAACACGCGATGAAACCTTTCTACAGTGCCATTCGCCTGCGGGTGGTACGCTGTAGTTCTTAATTTATCTATCCCTAAACATTTCATTAATTCATTGAACAAGCTGCTCTCGAATTGTCTGCCCTGGTCTGTAGTAACCCTTACCGGACAACCGTACCTTGAAATCCAACCTTCGTACAACGTCTTGGCTACCGTACTAGCATACATGTTTCTGATTGCAAAAGCTTCTGGCCATCCTGTCGCCCTATCAACCACCGTAAGGCAATATCTATACTCCTCTGGTGACGTAGGTAATGGTCCTACTAGATCGACATGTATATGTTCAAAGCGGCCACTACTTTCGTATTGACCCAGTCCGGATACAGTATGACGTATAACCTTCGACTTCTGGCATTGAACGCAGGTTTTGGCCCACTGTCCTACGTCTGTGTTCATACCTGGCCAAAAATACTTAGACGTCACTAATTTCCGAGTAGTACGAACTCCAGGATGGCACAAACCGTGTACTGCTTGAAATGCCCTTTTCCTAAAAGCTACTGGTAGATATGGCCTTGCAACCGAAGTAGATAGTTCACACATCACCTCGCTTTGACAGTCGGGTAAATTAATTCGCTTAAATTGCATCACTTTGTTTTCTTTCAATAATAGCGACGTCAGCTCGTCATCCATCCGTTGCGCCAACGCTAATTCGCTGAAATCGAGCGTTGTTGGACATGTGATAGTTTCAACCCGAGACAGTGCATCCGCTGCCGTATTTTCATTACCGTTAATGTACTGTATATTTGTTGTGAATTCACTGATAAACATAAGTTGTCTAACGCGTCTAGTTGTTTCTTTGTCACTAGGTTTTTGTGTGAATGCATAAGTTAATGGTTTATGATCCGTGTAAATTACAAAAGATCTGCCTTCTACCATATAACGAAAATACTGAACCGCCGAATAAATAGCTAATAGCTCCCTGTCATACGTACTATATTTAAGCTGCACGTCACTGAGTTTCTTAGAATAATAACCTAAGGGGCCCCAGTGTGAGCCAACCTTAACTTGTAACACGGCACCGATACAGTCGTTCGACGCGTCCGCCCATATTGCAAGCTCGGCGTTTAGCACCGGGTACGATAACATAGTCGCATTCTGTAGGCTAGTTTTACATTTCGCAAACGCAACGTTTGCTTCTGGCGACCAGTTAATTATAGACTTATCTTTTTTCTTAGCCTTCTGTAAATACGTATTTAACACTGATTGATATTCCGCTGCCCTAGGTAAACTAGACCTATAAAAATTTATCATTCCCAAAAAACGCCGTAACTGATCTACCGTTTCGGGCTTTGGGAAATCAATGATTGCCTGAACTTTATCTGGTAATGGACTGATTCCTGATGACGTGACCTCGTAACCTAAAAATTCTAGTTTCTCTTTTCCAAAACTACATTTTGCCATATTGATAGTTATGCCGAATCGGCTTAATCGCTCAAATATCGCCTTTACGTGTAACTTATGAAGCTCGGGCGTCTCACTAGCTACGATGATGTCATCTATGTAACAAAAGTAGAAATTAGACTCGGTTTGGCCTTCTGCACCTATTTTGCATTGTGCATCTAAGCCTTGTAATACCACGTTATTCATATATCGCTGAAATGTTTGCGCGGCGTTCCGTAAACCGAAGGTCATGCGCGTAAACTCATATAACCCAAAGGGTGTGGTTATCGCGGTTTTTTCTACGTCTTCAGGTGCAATCACAATATTATGATACGCTCTGTTTAAATCTAAACGCGAGAATATACACTTATTCCCTAAAATATATGTAAAGTCATTTATCCGCGGGATGGGGTACCTATCCGGTATTGTTATTGCATTTAAGGCTCTATAATCACCGCAGGGACGAATCTGCCCGTCCTTTTTGGGTACCACATGTAACGGACTGGCCCAAGGACTTTTCGACGGCCTACAAATTCCCATTTCCTGCATGCGTCTAAACTCCTCCTTTACCTTTACATATTTCTCTGGGGCTAATGGTCTAGCTCGAGCGAATACGGGAGGGCCGTGTGTTTCAATGTAATGTAACACCGCATGCGGGGGTTCCTCATTAAAAGACACAGGTTTAGTGATCTCGGGAAACTCGGCTAGAATATCCGAATAAATGCAAGCGTTATCAATCGTAGTTAAGGATGGTCCCTTCCACTTTACAATTAAACCTACTGCACTTAAACTCGTTACTTCATCTATGAGTCGTCGGCCGCTTACATCTACTAGCAATTTATACTTTGTTAAAAAATCTGCGCCTATTATGGGCTGATTCACATCTGCTACAATGAAATGCCAAGTATACGGCCGTCTTAATCCTAGACTTAAAGTTAATGTTTCAATACCGTAAGTTTTTATTATTGTACCGTTAGCGGCATATAAAGTAAAGTTAGACCTATTACTATCATAATAACTACGCGAACGATTTTTCCTCACGGGTATTACGGATACATTAGCTCCCGTATCTATTAAAAATCTCATACCTGTCTTCTTATCACATACAATTAGGCGGTTGTACACCGTGCAACGTCCCGCCGTCGGCTGCACCATGTCTAGTTTCCCGCCGACTTCTCCTGGCCCTTGCTCCAATTACAGGGTTTCACACACTTTGTTGCCTTCTCCCTGTAACGATAGTGGTAAAAACACAACCAATTAGCACTTTTTCTCTCGCCACCCGCATCACCATGTCTCGATGCCGATCTCGAACCTCGGCTGCCGCCGTCCCAACGCTCTCTGCCTCTGCCACGCTCCAGACCTGCGAGACGCAGGTTGATTTTCGCTAGCTCCCCCAGGATTTGGCTGGTGCTTGATGATCCATCACCCCTGGTCTGGACCTCCCCTGCCTTGACCTCTGCTACCATTGCTGAGCCCTCTCCTATGCTTTCCAGCACCTTGTCTGCTATGGTTGCGAGCACGTCCAATTTCTTCGAGTCGGACACTGCCAGCACAGCACGCACTGATTTCGGTAGGTGTGATTGCCACATCAACTTCAGGGTATCGTCCGCCACCTTCTCCCTGGCCAACTCACGCATCCGACGTAGCAAATGGGATGGGCGCTGGTCTCCCAACTCCATTTCGCTGATCAGCTTCTGCAATTTCCTCGTCTCCGACTCCTCGAACACTTCCAACAGCCTTTCCTTCAGCGTCTGATATTTCCGAGACTCAGGCGGAGCCAATAACAAATCGCTCACCTGCTGTATAGCGACCTTGTTTAGCTTTGTAACCACCAGATTTTGTTTGGCTGCATCACTCAGCCTTTGATTCTCCACCGCGGCCTCGAACTGGACAAACCAGAGTCGCGTTTGGTCTGTCCAAAACTCAGGAATGCGCGAAGAGACAGTTATGCTGGCCAGCGCCTTTTCGCTGGCATCTCCGGACATGTCCTCCTTCACACCTTGCGCCCGCGGCGCAACTCCTTGCGGTGGATTAATTTTTCCGTCCATTTTTCAGTCTATACGTGTACCTCACCCAAAATAAAATGATCACGTCGGGGTCACCACTTTAGCTATTATGATGCTAATTTATTATTGCATTAATGTCTGTTGTAATTATGTATGTATAACTTTATGTGCTCCACTTTTTGTGTTGAGGTAACAGGTTAAATAGAAACGACCAATTAGGACTGTAGTTTATTTGCGACTAAAAACTTCTCTGTCTCACGGGCGCAGCCGTGCGTCACCAACTATATTATATTTGCTGAGTTAGCTTGTACATATAATGTGTCCCTACAAGCATGTTTCATTAAGTGTCATCATTGCTGTTAGTTCAAAATTGTATAGATTTAAGTGAAATGAATATTTTTTTTAATTCGGTCTACACTCTTTATTGTAGGTAGGTTGACCTTCCGATTGGTTACTCGTTCGCTGTTTCCTCGAACCCGCACTGGGCCTTCGCGGTGGATTAAGACCCAATCCTTCTCATAGAGAGGAGGCCTGTGTCCCAGCAATGGGCACATTACAAGGCTGATGATGATGACTCGTTCGCTGATGCATCACATTTTGGACGACACCATTTGCACCGTTTAATACCTTTGGTTCTTATTCTCTTGAACCTTCAGGTTGCAAATACAAGTCAACAATAACAAAAAGCAAATAATAAAAACAATATCACACAGTGCAACACAGTCCCAAAAACGAATATGCTTGAAAAAAGTTAAGAATACCACACATGTTGCTATATTTACTATGCAAATATCACAGGCATGTTGCCTTTTCCTTAGGCATGTTGTGCGAGAAAAAAGGTCAAAATATTTATACGGGGCAGTTATTTTCCATAATAAAAATCACCATGCACGTTGCATAGTGAATTTCAACACACCTTCGTTGCCAAAAATTCAATATAACACACAAGCAAGGATTTTCATGTGCCTAAAAATAAATTGATAACCGAATTCATATTGAAATTTTCTTTTCTTGTTAAAACTGAAAGTTCACTGGAGGTAAAATTGTTGCTTTGTCGATAGTGAACAATTGAACTATACACGCAGATTTTTCACAAATAAAATTTTCCATACATTGAGCACTTTACAATACATGACACATTAAATTGCATCATCGTTATTTGCATCTCATTGCTTATTTTATAAGGCCGAGGCTCTGGTTTTCGTTCGGGGTAGCGTTGAGGTGCAACAGAAATAAAATGTCCAATTTTGGAACACCGCTGTAACATGCAAATGCTTCTTGGCACGAATACACCTTTGTTTTGACTGTGTTACTTACCCTGTATAGTATGCCTTATTTTGATAGTAGGTAAAATGAGTAAGTTTAATATGGCCAACAGTTTTCTGTTAAAAACTGATCCAGAATTTTATAACAAACCAAAATAGCTTGTTTGCCGTGGCTTCACTCCTCTCAAACAGGGAGGATCCTCCGACCAGGCGGGTGTTGCGTCTGGTCCGATGGTTATTGCCAGACTGTTATGTTATGTATGTTTAAAATACGCTGACAACTCTGCTTGCGCGATGCCGAATTCTCAGCGAAAATGAATCTTACTATAAGTGATAGAATATTGCTTTTGGAATGAGAACTTCAACGATTTCTCCTCATTATCAATAACTTCGAAGTTTAAAAGCCACTTAAATATAGTAGAAGATGATCATAATACAATTTTTCAGATCACTAAGTCTCGAACAAAACACGATCCCTAACTAGATCCCTCTCGTCAACGAAGCATTGAGATAAAAATAACCAATTTAGATCTTCGAAATGCTCAATTATCTGCCCATCAAGTTTTCAACGAAGCGCGAATTTCCCGTGATAGCGTATTTCCGAAGATCCCTTATCTCCAGTCGGTAGGGAAATTGAAATCGAGGGAAAAAATTAAGCCAATGTGCGAAGTTGTTTCTATAGTAACAAAACAGGTTTATGTAACTAGGCATCCTAACCATTTTTGGTAAGAAATGGTTAAGACAGCTTGACTGAAAGTAGGTAAATTAGAAGTAAATATATTTTACTCATAGAAACGTCAGAAGTAACGAAAAATATTGGAAGCGAAATGATTGTTAAGTCAATTCAAATATTTTAGTCCATATTATATACTATACTAGCTGACCCGGCAAACTTTGTTTTTCCATAAAAAGACCAAACATTTATCTACCCTACCTACCCTACCTTACACTACCTACCCTACCCTACCCTACCCTACACTACCCTACACTAACCTACACTAACCTACCTGACCCTACACTACCCTACCCTACCCTACACTACCCTACACTACCCTACCCTACCCTACCCGACCCTACACTACCCTACACTACCCTACCCTACCCTACCCTACCTATAAACCTCACGGAGCCCGAGACCTTTCCAACGAATCCAAAACCGTGGAAATCGGTTCGTGCGTTCTGGAGTTATAGCGTCAGGGAGGAAAACCACTTATTTTTATATAGTAGATAATATCTAAAAAATCTTTCCTCTTTTAATATTATTATATATTATATAATAATATTAAAAGAGGAAAGATTTTTTGTTTGTACCAAATAGGCTCCAAAACGACTGGACCGATTTAAAAAATCTTTCACCAATAGGAAGCTACATTATACCTGAGTGACATAGGTTATTTTTTAATCCTGAAAACGGGTCCTGTGGGGTTTTCCACGGGAGCGATGCCGCGGGGAACGCCTAGTTTTCAATAAAACCACTAGAGCAAGGCAAGGTACTAAGGCACTTTTAAACATTAATATTTGAATAAAAACATAATTGTTTCCATAAGTTACATAATTTTATAATAAGTATTTTTCATAAGGCACACATTTTTAAAGCCTCTTACAATTGTAAGTACAAGACTGACACTTTCCAAAGAATTGAAAAACAAAAACACGTGATTAAGTTTTCTTGTACTTTTTTGTTTTTGTTGTAAGCAGTAACAAAAAACCTATTGATCGATTAGATTCTTACATGAGTAACTTCAATATATTCGAGCTTGGATTAAATATTGTATATTAAATTGCCGTTGTAACAGGCGTTAATATAGGCTTAAAGTTAATATATTCAGGAAGGTATTTAATAATAACTTGGAACTAAAATAATTAAATGATACCCACGTTAGATAGGGACTTCATAATAATTATTACTGTGGCAGTTCCATTAATTTGTTGTAGCTAAGTGAATATTACAAGCCCAGTCCCGATGAATCGTTTAATTCCATTATTGTTTCAATTCGTGTTATACATTTGGGTTATGTAAATTTCAGCAGTTATCGTTAGAACTAATTTTATTTTTAGGAGTTGTAGTAATAGTAATAATGATGATAAACAAATTATAAAGAGTTGTTTTTTGTTTGTTTGAGATAATCCCTGGGAGTACTGTTCCAGTAAAAAAAAATTCGATATCGGATAATTATTTATTTTACTAACTTATGGAAAGCGACTAAAAAGTGCCACAGGATCGTTTTTATCCTCGAAAAACACGGTTTCAGTAAGACAGGCTACAGGAGCATATCTTAGAGAAAATACTAGTTATTATTGAGAATTATTGTAATTGCTAATTGATAATTTTAAAGAAAAAAGTTACGTAATATCGTATTTCAAAACATGAGGTTAAAACATGTTTTTCCCACAAGCTCAATCTAACTTAAACCCCACAGTGTATGTGTGTCATTCTATCCTTAAAAGCATGCCACCTTAACAAAATGTACTGCACTCTCGCGTTTGTGGACTTAGTAGAAGCCCACTTTGAGGTAAAAGAGTTTAAAATGTACAGGTAATTTTAACGTACTAAGTAAATACCGACATTCACTCAGGAGCAAGCTAACTTGTTGAAATTAAGTCACGTTTAAGGGTTAATTTAATTATTTAATGTGCTTGTTTATGAAGACTTTGGAAACCACTTAAAAAGATATTCCTAAAAGGTAAAAAGCCAAGGTAATATCGTATCATGGTTTTAATGGAATGGACATATTATACAGACGAATCAGGAACAGGTTGAGAGTGTCAAAGTTTTGTATATAACTGTGAATGATAATAATGGTAGAGGTAACCGATCAAATGATGGATGGATTGATGGTGTAGCTAGTGGGTGACTGCGAATAGATCTGCATGGTAGAAGAAGGAATGCTACACCAACACCGAATGAATTAGGATAAAATCAGGAGGATGCTGATGATGATTTAACAGGTACCTAAGGAGGAGGAGGAGAGATAAGTACCTTATTATTCACTTATTTGATAGAAAAGAAGAAGAAATACAAATAAAATTTCACAATTTAAAAAACCCCCGACGCATTTATCTTGCGAAAACACCCCGATTCAAACAGTAAAATGCCCATAACTTTTGAACGGCTGAACCGATTTTATTTAAACATAGCTAAAAACACTCTCGACAAAATTACCTTTCAAACAAAAAAAACTAAATCGAAATCGGTTCATCCGTTTAGGCGCTATGATGCCACAGACAGACACACAGATACACTGATACACAGCAACACACGTGAAACTTATTATAACACCCCTTCTTTTTCCGGCGGGGGTTAAAAAAGAGTTTTATTATTGTCACATAACGACATACATAATTTATACATGATTAACCCTTAACAGTGGCGGACCAACAGCACGGAGCTAATTTTCAGTTGTCGTCTAGGAAGTGACACGCACGGAAACCAAATCTATAGATACATAGATACAAAGAACATAAAATAAATACATTAAAAAAAATAAAAACACATAAAATTATGATGTGACTAAAAAAAAAGCACGTGTAATTTGCCGAAATCTTAAACTCGCAAAACACAGGCACATTACATGTTTTGTCTCGTGTCCATACAAAGGCGGAGAAGTTTAAGATCTGATCGGCACTAAATGTAATCTTTACTATCTTTCTTTTAGGGTTTGCAGCGACTTTCCATACGGGCAAGTTGTTAGTTAGGTGTCCCAACAAACCTGAATTAAAAGTTCGTATCCAATCTCAGGTCATCGTCAACTCGTTTTTGAAATTTCATCCAAATCTCTTCGGCCGTTGAAATAATCTGTCTAGCCTTTGCCTTACAATGTTGGCTTTGAATTCTTGTTTAACCGGAGGCAACTGAATGTCAGTATTTTACATTAGTGACTGTCTATCTGATTTTCAAAACCCAGTAACTGAATAAATGTAATTGCTTATTAAAAAAAACATCTCTTTGCCTGCTTTGGTATCTCCTAAAGTTATGTCATATTTAATGACAGAATGTACTTCTGCTGCCTTTTTCGGGTTTCAGAGTTAATTTCTGGATGAAAGAGTGGGTGTTTTGGAGGCTATCTGTTTGTAACGTTTGAAAAGTGCTGATTTTGGGTCATATGTATAAATAAATTAGGTAAATATGATTTTTAAATGTAATAATTTAAAAAAACAAATCTCGTTTTGCAACGAAACGACACAGATTCATTTACATTGCAGATTCTTATTGCCAATTCATTAATTGGTAAAACAGAGCTAAACTAATCTTAAAGGATACACAATACTGATATCGTTCAGAAGCTACCAAATAATGAAAAACAACTTGGTAGGTACGGGTGCCTACTAAACCAGAGTTCTTGAGTAAGTACGTACTGTCATCATTAAAATTCTTCCCTAAAAGAGTGCACGAAAAAGATGTACAAAAACACAAGAAATTATTATCATCAGAATGAAAACAATGAAAACAAAATATTCTGCCGAATAAAAGAATAATAATTCTTTTTACATGGGAACTTCGTTAATTAAATCTCAAAGTTACACGGGGAAACGGGTATGACAGAAAATATAAACTACCACAGAAAGCCAGCTTCTTACAACAAGTAAAAACAGGCGCACGCACACATAGGCACGTACTCACGGTGATATCAAACAAAAGACAGTCACGTGTGTGCTTGCAATAGCTATACGTGATGCGTGTCTATGTGTGCGTGCGTTTACTCTCGTTGAATGGAGTGGACCTTCTATGCTTATCTTTTCAGTGTGGGTTTACCCGAGTTCGGGACAAATCCCGGATTTAAATGGATGCCACCATCGGTCGAAGCAGTAGGTAGAGCGAACATTGCTCTGCTTTCGTGATGAGAATACCAAATGGTGGAAACAAGAGTGATTTCGGTATTATTAGCTCTGTTCCGTGTTTCTACTTGATGGTTTTATTTAAGACCCTTGTTTCTGCGTTGTATTGGTTGGAGTAAAAATTAAGTACAGAGCTGATTGCATTTTTTTTTATTGTAGATAGGTTCGCGCTTGAATACTATATCACCTGATGGTAAGCGATGATGTGGTCGACGGTGAAGCACGCTTGCCTCGAAAAATCCTTTTCACTCTTGACTTAAAGACTTCCAGGTTGTAGCTAACTGTGCTCTGTAATTCCATATGTCGCAGAATTTGCGGATTTTATCCGCATGGATAAAAACCGAAATGCGTGCTAAGCCTTATTTGTGAAAAAAGATACCTGTACCTGTATCTTAAAATAAAAACACGGAAAAGTTTCGATAAAATTAACAAAAAGATTCAACAAACTTTTAAATCCAACCAGCAGAACAATTTTATCCCATAATGGCTCGGTGACAATAACAAAAAGTATAACAAAGTTCCTGTGTTCGAAAGTTTTGGTGTTGACACACTGAGGACTGAGTGTGACAACGAGTCGAAAAGTTTGAGCCTTAAGATGGGAACAACCCTCTCTGTTGAACTAAGAACGAGATCAATCTCGTTCTTATATGCCAGGTCCTCCAGGTTTTTCCTGGTTTTTGTTGGTGAAAACGGACATTACACTAGGCAATTTGGGACATCTTACTAATAATATTATAAACAAGCGGACGCCTCGCGGTTTCACCCACGTAGTTCCCGTTCCCGTGGAAATACAGGGATAAAAAGTAGCCTATGTCACCCGGGGATAGTGTAGCTTCCCAACGGTGAAAGAATTTTTGGAATCGGTCGAGTAGTTTTTAAGTTTATTCGTTACATACAAAAACACAAATCTTTCCTCTATAATATTATAAAATACTAGCTGACCCGGCAAACTTTGTTTTGGCGTAAAAACACTAAACATGTATCTACCCTACCTTCCCTACCTTACACTACCCTACCCTACACTACCCTACCCTACACTACACTACCCTACCCTACACTACACTACACTACACTACACTACACTACCCTACCCTACACTACCCTACACTACACTTCCCTACCCTACACTACCCTAGCCGACACAAAGCAAAAATAGCTTATACAATAGCAATAAAGCTCAAATTGACTCTACTTTTTAGTTAGAAAACTTTTGTATGGGAAAAAGAAAAGGACTGTTTTTTTTTTCCGGCGATTATTAGAATTTTTCTCCCCGTAAAAACCATCTTTGAACTTCAACGAATATTTAAAAAAAGAATTGGCCAAATTGGTCCAGGCGTTGTTGTGTTATGCGCTTACCAACACTTTTTACGATTCATTTTTATATTATAGATCCATCCATATACATATAGTTTGGATGGATGTATATTTGTTACTCAATCACGCCAGAACGGCTGACCGGACCTGGATGTAATTTGACACAGAGATAGATTATAGTCTGGAATAGCACATAAGCTACGGTATAATGCTCCCCTGTGGTAAGAAAACACTTTTCACGCGGGCGAAGCCGCTGGCAGAAGCAAGTAATTCATAAAAAAAACTATTAAGCATTAAGTTGATAACATTCATTAGTAGATTAGTATTTTTTAATAGTGTCATCTTCTTCTTTTCGATTCGATGGCACATTTAATTAAATTGTCTGGGCCCAGTAGGCGGCCACGCTTATTGCAGCGTCAGAAGCACCGTACAGGTCTTCCAGGGTGCAAGTGAATGGACAGCCAGGATTCTCCAGCAAGTGGGACATAGTCTGTTCAGGGGCACCACACTCGCACCGAGTGTTGGACGAATCAATAATCCCCTATTTTGCCAAATTATATTTGCAGCGGCCCACTTGGTTACGTAGCCGATTCAATGTCTTAATGCCCGATACAAGCCACTGCAATTCATGACCAAGGGGCAGATGTTCCTTGGGCTCAACAAAGTCATGGGGTGGTGGGCACTTCTCCACCCACAGCTTTCTCCTCTCCTCAGGCGGCCTGCCCTGGATTGCCTGTGTAGTACGCAAGAAACTCCTACGACTCTTCAGTAATAATAATAATAGTGAAATTTAGGGTCTCAGTGCTTGTCCTAAACAAAGGATTAGCGAGTTTTTGAAAGTAAGACAAGGCTAGGTTAGGTTATATTTATTTTGGTTGATAATTTTTACATAGCCATTATATATGCAGTTATAAAGTATTAGACTGATGCATCATTTGTAGTTATTCAATTCCTTTGGTTCCTAACTCTTATTTTAAGACGGTAAAATTGTTTGTTACGCTTTTTAAAGTCTCCGAATGTACTGATACGATTACATTTTTTTTTCTAATGATTTGCCGAGTCTCATAAGCTTGATTGGTTTTTTTTTGTACTTAAACAGGCAGACCAAGCCGCCTGCATAAGATAATTAATAAAATAATATGAAATAGCTTAAAGCAATATTTATTGTAACAGGGAATGTAATAAGTGACGGCAAATTCTGAAAATAATTAATTCGATTTAGTTTTCATGAAAGCGCTTCCGTTGTGAGGATCCATTGGAAAACTAAACAAAATTATTCATTCATAAGCAAAGCTTTCCTTCTATTTGAAATGCTAATAAGTTCATGGTTGGTTTTATTAACGAGTTGATGCTTCCATGCAAATGTATTTTTCAGTGAAAAATTAAAATTTTCATAATTTTTTTTTGTTTGAATCAGTTATGCTGAATCTATTTAGCATAGAAACGGACAAAATAACTATACCTGACTTCAAACAGTATGCAACTATTTTTTAATGTCACGTTATAAAAGAGCATCATCATCAATTAGTTTCATCCGAAGGACTTCCACAGCTGGACATAGGCCTCCATGAAGTATCACCACACCAATCACCTGTGCTTGTCGCATCATACATAATAGCATTATGTCTCATTGTATACTACCTGTATTTTTTTTTCCTTAAAAATAAGTTACCTTAATGATTTTGTGTTTTTTTTTTTTACCAAGCATTTCCGATTGAAATATTTCTTGACGTTTTAAAGGCATCGTAAAATCAAAATGATTTTATGTTAGGACTGGACCTTTTCTCATTCAATCAGACCCTTGAGTTCGGAGGGATATTGCCTCGCAGAAAATGCTGGTAATTTTCGAAGTACAAAAGAGTCTTTGAAGGTCAAGGCGAACTTGTCGGGAAACATCTTAAAATGAAAGTTTGATGCATAATGTAAGTTTGTTTCGAGTTGTAAACTTCCGCAGGAACTTAACCTTAATTTTTATACCTGAATATTACATCACCTAGGTCACCTAGCGTATTTGGCGTTAAGACGTAACAGAGATTTGGCGTTCTTTACGACGAATATATTTTTCCGTTTCCTTTTTCATTACTACGAGCATAAGACTTAGTTTTCCAACGTCTTTCTCCGGCTTCCTACGCTTTTCCGGAAAAAATTAACACCAATATTCGGTTCTGCGAAACTATAATTTGCCAATAGAATGGTTTAGCCGAACATTTTTCTCCAATTCGTCGATGCTTCTATTTACGAAATGATAGAATAGTTTGTCAAGGTAAGGCTTCACAGAGGCGTTACGCGTGTTTGGTCTTTTCTGGATCCACGCATTAATAACTTAGAAAAAATCTGAGAGCTCATTAATCCCCCTTTGTGTTTCTGAACGCAAAAAATCTATTCATTCTCTTATATTTTTCCGAACCTTTCAGTTTCATAGAAATAAGAAGGTAAGTAATGAATGCACATACTAATTAGCAACTGTTACTCACTCTACCTGTAACCGTATTATATTCGTCTGAATAGAAATGAAGGTAACACGAAGCGTGGCAGCTGCTCATTATGCCTCTAATTATGCTAGAACTAAGGAGAAATGAGTTAATTATTGAATATTTTGTTTTGCGTTATAGTTTTACCTATATTTTGAATGTATTTTCGTTCTTACTTGCTTGTAAAGGTCTAAATTCAAGCCGAAATAATTCGGCTTTAAGATGAACATTAATGATTATTTTATTTCATTCATTTTTATTTGGATTTTGAACCTTTTGAATACTCTGACACAAGCCCTGCATTGAGAATATGAAGTGGACGACTTGTTAAACTCTGCTGTAGCATGACTACTTGTCCAAATTTATTTAAAAGCTTAAGTGCTCACCTTCAGATACTCAATTCAGATATCACTGTCAGTGAATCTGGCTCGGTTATTAGGACAAGTAGATGGACAACAGATTTTTATTTTATTACTTGATTTTACCAGTGACTTCACCCGCGTGAAAAGGGTTTTGTTAGCTCAAGGGAACATTATACCGGGATGAAAAGACTATTTACAATTCCAGACTATAATCTATCTCTGTTCCAAACTTCATCCAGATCCGTTCAGCCGTTCTGACGTGATTGAGTAACAAACAGATACAGAAAAAAGAAAACAAACAGATATTGATTGATTGATTGAAACATACATCTTTTAACTTAGGTTGTGGTACTTCTCTCATAATTAGCCAAAATAATTTATAGATCTATACTGATTGGAATAGATTGCGACACTAAACCATCATGGAATAAGAAAGAAAACCGGCCAAGTGCGAGTCGGGCTCGCGCATGAAGGGTTCCTTACCATTATCGCAAAAAACGACAGCAAAATAACGTTTTTTGTATAGAAGCCCCCCTTAAGTATTTATTTTATTTTGTTTTTAGTATTTTTTGTTATAGCAGCAACAGAAATACATCATCTGTGAAAATGTCAACTGTCTAGCTATCACTGTTCATGAGATACAGCCTGGTGACAGACAGACAGACAGACAGACAGACGGACCGCGGAGTCTTAGTAATGTGGTCCAGTTTTTACCCTTTGGGTACGGAACCCTAAAAAACGACATACAAATTAATAGTTTTTTTATAGCCTCTCGCTTGACCACTATCTCACCTGATGGTAAGCGATGATGTGGTCGACGCTTGTCTACAAGAAATCTAGTCACTCTTGAATTAACTACTTCCAGGTTATAGCTATCAGGAAATACAGACTCCGGCAGGGAATTCAATTCCTTTTTACTCATAATAAAAGTATTCCTAAAAGGTTTGGTACGTTTGGGTGGGATGTCCACCATGTACCAGTGACGCATCGCCGTACGTCTTGTAGTCCGCTGATGGAACGGGCTAGGAGGAATTAGTTATGCAATTCCATCGCAACTCCCCGAAATGTAACCTAATTTAAACCCTTTACGATATTAGTGATAATTAATAACGTCCACCTTCAAACCAAATTGTTTACGATTACTGTTGAGCTGTCAATTTGTAAATGATAATATACTTGTTTCAGCTTAAAATAAAGAATGGCGACTATTTGAGACACTTAATAAAGTGTGATTCTATTTAGATAGACCATTTGCCGAAAACTTAAAATACCCACGTCACTATAGATTGCGTTACAAAATAGTTCTCTCTGTTAATATATATCCTTACCCAGAGCCTTGAAACATTTTAGTCAATTTAATGGAAATCTATGTTATTTCGGCAGGTATCTCATCGGAACTTACCAAATCTATCCATTGAATTGAACTTGCCGCAAAGCTAACAAATAACAATCATCGACAATTTACCTTACAACTTCAGCACAATAGTTCAATGTGGCACAGTTTGAACTTTCGACCTTTCAATCAGACGTTCATGTTCAATATTCATAGCTGATTTCTTCGTGTTGGCATAGGTACTTTGGATAGGTAAGATTAGCTAGTCTGGAATTTACTAAGTAGACTTGTAACAGCGTGATTATTTCAGTACATGTGGTTTTGCGGTTAGAATAATCGTTTCATGCATACACAATATGCTGCAGGTATCCGCATAGTATGCGACGCCAGTCGCGGTAAACGCAATGTTATCAAGATTTAGGAAACGTTGTGTATTTGAGGGTATAGCAGGAATATAAAACTCTTTTTGGTGCCTATATATTGGGTGTCTCAGAAAAAACTAACTTTTTGTAGATTCACAAAAAAATAATAAATATATTTATATATACGCGTTTAATAAAAAAATCAGAACCTGAAGACAAGGGAAAATTACTTATTAACCCACGCCGGAAAAAGAGGGGTATTATAAGTTTCACGTGTGCTGCTATGTATCTGTGTATCGGTGTATCTGTCTGTCTGTGGTATCATAGCGCCTAAACGGATGAATTGATTTTGATCTTGTTTTTTTTGTTTGAAAGGTGATTTTGTCGAGAGTGTTCTAAGCTATGTCCGAATAAAGTCGGTTCAGCCGTTCAAAAGTTATAGGCGTTTTACTGTTTGAATCGGGGTGTTTTCGCAATATAAATGTGTCGGGGTTTTTTTAAATTTTTAAATTTTACTTGTTGAATATAACATTATTAAAACAATAATCTTTAGAGCAATCTCTAACAGTTATGAAAACATGCCTCAGAAGTTGAGTAACCCAGATCTCACAAGAGGTATCCGCTTTTGTAATTTTTCGTGTATATATAAATATATTTGTTAATATTCTATGCATCTAGAGAAATTTGTTTTTTCTGAGACCCAGTATATGTATGGTCTTTAAGATGCAGACCTTTTTGAAACACAATAAAAAAAACTACATACATACACATACATACATAAACTCACGCCTTTATCCCATGGGGGTAGGCAGAAACTACAGAACGCCACCTGCTACGATCCTTACATACTTCTTTTGCTTCACACACATTCATACATCTAGTCATACACACACGCTGGTTATGGGTACTGCGCACTTGGCCTTTCTGAAGAACATCACCTATAAGGTCTATGTATGTCTTTCTAGGGCGTCCCCTCCCGGCGTTTCCATTCACGTCTGCCTTGTAAATACCTTTCGTAAGTCGACTTTCATTCATCCTCTCAACATGGCTAAACCATCTTAACATACCCTTTTCAATTTTAGTCACACATCTTCAAAAAAAAAACTACTTTCAAATATACCTGTATATTTCCCGAAGGGTTAGGTAAATTTGAAACTACTGCTATTAAAATTTCCAAAAGATTTTGAGAAAAGTTATCGCAAGTCTAGTATTATATAAACCTAAATATATTTACTAGAAGATGTGAAAATAATATTTCTCAAAACATTATGTTCCATACAAATGGTTTATTGTTTCCAGCCCAAAGTAGTTTTAGCATTTGACAAAACGCTGACAGCTGTCGCAACAAATCTGTTAGATGTTGAACATATCATTAACCTGTATCTATTACAATTCGTAATGAAATGAAGTTAACAGTGGGAATGCAGTGTTGAAAATAATTTGTTTACCATGCTGTTTTCTGGAACTCTTCCATTTTTAGGGTTCCGTAGCCAAATGGAAAAAAAACGGAACCCTTATAGATTCGTCATGTCTGTCTGTCTGTCTGTCTGTCCGGCCGTATGTCACAGCCACATTTTTCCGAAACTATCAGAACTATGCTGTTGAAACTTGGTAAAAAGATGTATTCTGTGAACCGCATTAAGATTTTCACACAAAAATAGAAAAAAAACCAATAAATTTTGGGGGTTCCCATACTTGAAACTGAAACTAAAAAAAAAAATTTTATAGAACCCATACGTGTTGGGTATCTATAGATTGGTCTTTAAAAATGATATTGAGGTTTCTTAAATCATTTTTTTTTTCTAAACTAAATAGTTTGCACATTTTATCACTTTGGAAGTGTCCTTCCAAAGTGGTAAAATGTGTCCCCCCCCCTGTAACTTTTAAAATAAGAGAATGATAAAACAAAAAAAAATATATGATGTACATTACCATGTAAACTGCCACCGAAAATTGGTTTGAACGAGATCTAGTAAGTAGTTTTTTTTTAATAAGTCATAAATCGTAAACCGCAATTTACCAAGTACGGAACCCTTCGTGCGCGAGTCCGACTCGCACTTGGCCGATTTTTGATATAGTAATCGTCATGTATTTTAAGTCAAGTGTTTTAAATTGTTTTGGTGTCCTGAAGAAGATACGAGTACTAAAAGTAAAATGTATGATTTACTGACTTCTTATTTTAATTTGTATTATTACGGGAATTAGTCTTCAATTGATGTCATCATTTCATAAATTGTGTACTAGGTGGCAGCACTGAGACGGCAGGTCCAGTACCGGCTGATGGTACCGGCCATAACGATTTTTTTTAATGGCAATTTACCGAAGACAATTTCTGCCAATTGCGTGTTGTAGTGAAGACTCATGGGTACTTAATATCTTGAACATTTTGTGGCGATCCTTTGAGTTGTGTTTTATTTTTTAGGTTTTGTCTTCGAACAGTTTGTGCACTAAGCCAGTGTCACGTTTAGAATAGTGTTCTAGTTTCTTTAGATTTTAGTCCAATATCCTACTAAGGCTGCAATAAAATGGCGGTAACTTTATTGGAAGCTTCTACGGAGTTTTGTCGACAACATGTACAAACTCATGTTCTACCGCTGTGTTTTACTTGTGCACATTCACTAATATTATTTGAATAAAAACTGGCCAAGTACGAGTCGGACTCGCGTACGAAGGGTTCCGTACCATTATCGCAAAAAACGTGTGTTGTATGGGAGCCCCACTTAAATATTGATTTTATTCTGTTTTTGATGTTTGTGGTTATAGCGGCAACATAAATACATAATCTGTGAAAATTTCAACCACCTAGCTAGTCTAGTGAGTAATAGGGTCCCGTTTTTACCCTTTGGTTACGGAACCCTATAAACCACCATATTTTACACTATTAATATTTAATTTAACACAATGTTAGGAAAATAAAACAGAGAAGCAACAATAAAACAGAGACGCCATCACGTTCCCGCTAAAACCCCCGCCATGTTCCAAAACGCTTTTGTTTGTAAATTTTGGTAAATTGACGTCAATGTGACGTTGACGACATAAGTTGAAGAATTTAATTTATTTCTACAATTCCTGCTCTTTTAATAACTAATAATGTTATCAAAATAAATGCACATTCAAATCAAAGCAGCAAATGTGTACACATTTGCTTTTCCAATTAACTTTTCACGTTAATAGGATAATCGACAAGGATTTTCTTAGAATAGAGAAATTTCGGTTACAAAAGAAAGGACCTGGGACTTAAATTTATCTGAAATCCGTAATTGCCACAAAAATTAATAGTCTTTCCATTGGAATCAATCAACTGATCCCTCAATGCTATCCTAACAGCTGATATTCATTCCTTAACAGCTAAAAATATCACTGAGTCATCTAATTCTCAAATAGAAACAACTTCCGCGGTTTCATTTCAGTTATTTTTAACGTGGCCAGTCAGACGTTTCGTGCATTTATTCAAAGTGCATCGCACTTGCATTGGAAATAGGTTCCTGTTGTAAAGTGTCGCCCAGACAGAAATAAACTGAAGATTGACACTGTGACACGATAGTACTGCGAAGCAGAATTCTGACTCCACACTAGACGGAAATTTTTCGCGTAAATTATCTACAATGGTGAGTGGTTTATTGAAGATTTATTATAAGATTTGAGTTCATTTGAGTGTTTGGTGTGTGACTAAGCAGTGTTTTTTTTGAGCTTGTTTAATTACCTAGGCTGTATACTTCCCCTTCCTAGATAGATTGTCCCATTTATTGGACTTTGTTTGTCCATCTTTTCACATTGACCATTATTTTTGCAGTGTCATCGTCGAGTCAACCTCGTAACGTCTTCTCGGTAACTTACTTATGATTTGTTGATAGAAGCGTTTACCTTATATAAAAACCGACTGGTGCCGCGATACCTTATCTAATATGATTCATATACTAAGGTATACGAGTTGATCTTCTGTGCTCTCTTATTCCATGGTATTACTGTAGCGTGGAAAATAAATCAGATTCGAGTTTTATGCAAATTGAAACATGAAACATTTTATCTCGCCTGTCTCTACTAGTTGATGGCTGATTTTAAATGAGGTTTCGAAAAATAACTGTTACGTTAGTTTTAGTAGATTCTAATTAAATTTTGTTCTCTTTTACTTTGGTTTACATTCAGTGTTCTCGGTAAATAAAATCATACTAATAACATATTTTCAACTCCTAAATAATTGTATAATTTATTAAAAGAGCATTAACAATTTTCCTGTGTAATTAAATCAAATAAGTAGGTTATCATTATAGCTAAGCTTAAATTAAAATATGAATAAATTTATTAAAAAACCACCCACATATTCAAATTATTATTATCTACCTCTCAACAACAAAAATTCATCAAACCAAAACAATAAATAAACTTTCAGTAATTTGAAGGATGATGAGTTTCTTCAAAGTACTCTAATATTCTATAAGTCAATTTTATTTATTTGGCCACTTGCCAGTCAATTAGCCAAGGAACGATTTGATTTATAATTGACATCATAATTATCTTTGATATACTGAATGAGGTGATGACAGAGTAGTAATGGCTTAAAATTCTTTGTCAGAAGTGGGTTTAGCAAACAGACTCCTAATAGATATACAAAAATCCTTTCTGCTAATAATAATTTGATACTACTTAGGTTTTTTGTTACTTATCCTATCTTTTGAACTGGATACTGGACCAAGGCGCTAAATCCTATAATCTTCGATTTTTTTCTTCTGGAGATTTGCCGGATCAAATCGACGTGATGACACTTTATCTATTGTTTTCATGAAGATATGGCATATAATAGAATATACTTTACTAGTGACTCACCCCGGCTTTGCCCGTGACAAATTATACACAAAAGCTTTTCTCGTTTTTTACTCTTTCTATTGGTGAAAACCACAAGAAAATCCGTTCAGTAGTTTTTCAGTTTATCGCGTACAGACACGGCGGGGGACTTTTTTATGATATGAAGTGAATCTACAACAAAATAATCACACACACACACACACCTTAAACTAAACCTTACACATCTCCTTAAAATAAACCACAGACAGGGCAGATAGATTGAAATCCAACTTTACATAAAATAAATTACAAACTAATGCCTTCAGAATTCTCCTGATAAAGGACTTTTAAAAGACAAAGTCTGGTAAGTTTAGTCCAGTATTAGATTGAATCCACAATTCCACATTAAATTGTTTGAGCTATTTTAGATTGCTTATATTCGAATTTTGTATGCATTTGACATTACCTAAAGTAATTGGTTTGGGTCTTGGTTACCTCTCGAACGCCAATTTATATTTTAAAGGACTGAAGTGTAGTTTTGAATTGAATGATCTTTGAAACAATTTATGTATGTGGATAAAATTATCTACGCCTGTGTCTACCGCTCGCACAGTGGAGATCAGGAGACAACCAGGCTCACAGAGTACCTCAGTGAGGCGGCTGATGCGGCACAGCAGCGGTACCCTTCCGCCCAATTAGTGTTACTGGGGGACTTTAATGCCCACCACCAGGAGTGGCTCTTCCCATACCAGTGCACTGACCATGCTGGACGGGAGATGCGTAAGCTTGCGCTTGCGCTTAACCTTACCCAGCTGGTCCTGGGGGCAACGAGGGTGCCGGATGTTGATTCGCACACGGCCAATTGCTTGGACCTTCTGCTGACAAAAGAGCCAGACCGATACTCTGTGTCGATAACTTCACCTTTGGGTAGTTCCGACCATTGTCTGGTGAAGTCTGTGTCCGTCTACTCCCCGCCCGATCCCAGCCCAAGAGGCACGCGGCGGGTTTGGCGATACAGGTCAGCAGATTGGGATGGCATGCGATCTTTCTTCGCATGTTATCCTTGGCAGCCTACTTGCTTTTCTTCGGATGATCCTACGGCGTGCGCGGACAACGTGACGGATGTGTTGCGTCAGGGAATGGAGTACTACATTCCGTTTTCTGACGTAACAATGACCAATGTTGACCGGCCATGGTTTGGCGCTGAATGTCATCGCGCCGACGCGCTTAAACATGAGGCGTACCTGGCATGGGTTGACGCTCGTTCGCGCAAAGCGAGTGACGTTGGTCAAAGGAAGAAAGCCTATAACAGGGCTGCCAAGTCCTGCAAGAAGGTGTTGAGAAGGGCTCGGTTCGACCACATTGGCCGAATAGGGGCCAAACTTGCTTCTTACCCAGCAGGTAGTAAAGCGTTTTGGTCCCTGGCTAAGTCGGTCGAATCCAACTTCAGCCGTCCCTCACTACCACCACTGCTGAAACCCGACGGGTCGCTGGCCCACTCTGCTGAGGAGAAGGCAAATTTATTTGCCTCTCTTTTTGCGGAATCTTCACGTCTGAACCCTGGTGACGCGCGGCCCCCTTCTTATCCTGATGGATGCGAGACGAGTATGTCGGACATTCGTATCCATCAAAAGGACGTCCGTAAGGTACTGCGCAACCTCGACGTGAACAAGGCTAGTGGCCCGGACGGAATACCAGCAATAGTTCTCAGAACCTGTGCGCCTGAACTGTCTCCGATCTTGACACGCCTATTCCGCCTTTCGTATGAGACTGGAAAAGTGCCGAATGCTTGGAAGCTAGCTAACGTACAGCCCGTGCCCAAGAAGGGTAGTCGAGCTGACCCGGCCAACTACAGACCCATCTCTGTAACGTCCATACTCTGTAAGAGTATGGAGCGTGTACTTAACACGAAGCTCCTGGCATACCTAGAATCTAACGATATCCTTAGTGACCGCCAATACGGCTTCCGCCGAAATCGGTCTACTGGGGATCTTCTAGCGTATGCCATTCACATCTGGAGTGAGGCCATCGAGAGACACGGGGAAGCGCTTGCCGTCTCCCTCGACATCTCGAAGGCTTTTGATAGGGTCTGGCACGAAAGCCTTATTGGTAAGCTTCCTTCATTCGGTTTGCCCGGTGGTCTGTGTGATTGGATTGCAGACTTCCTGAGAGATCGGTCCATTCGAGTGGTTATCGATGGCTGCTCGTCGGACCAATTGGATATCAATGCCGGGGTCCCTCAGGGGTCGGTACTCTCAGCAACTTTATTCTTGCTGCATATTAACGATCTGCTTAAACCCGGCACCTTTGGGTATGCAGACGACAGCACTGTTGCTGAGAGATACTTGTCCAACGCTCGTGCTACCGGGCCTCAGATCCGGTCTCTCCGGGAGGCCATGGTGGAGCGTTTGAACCTGTCCTTGCAGGCAGTCTCCGAATGGGGCGATGCCAATCTGGTCAGGTTTAATGCCGCTAAAACCCAGGCGTGTCTTTTTTCCGCTAAAAAGAGCCAATTTTACCCAGATCCAACTTTCCGAGATGCGACCGTGCCAATAACTGACCATCTTGAGCTTCTTGGCGTTACGTTGACATCTACTCTCAATTTTGGCCCTTACATTGAGGCAAAGGCTCAGCTGGCTGCCAAAAAGCTGGGGATCCTTGCAAAGGTGAGACGGTACTTCACGCCGGAACAGCTCCTCAACCTGTATCAAGCGCAAGTTCGATCATGCATGGAGTACTGTTCTCATCTCTGGGACGGATCAGCCAAATACCAGCTTGACGCACTAGAGTCGATCGAAAAGCGAGCCAAGAGGCTCATCGGCGATGAGGCGCTGGTCAAGTCAAAGCTCCAGAGTCTTGAACATCGTCGCCGAGTTGCCAGCCTGTCGGTTTTTTATCGGTTACATTTCGGGGAGTGTGCGATGGAATTGCACGATATAATTCCACCTAGCCCGTTCCATCATCGGACTACCAGACGTACGGCGATGCGCCATCGATACATGGTAGACATCCCACCCATACGCACAAAACGTTTTGGGAACACTTTTATTATGCGTACAGCTAAGGAGTGGAATTCCCTGCCGGAGTCTGTATTTCCCGATAGCTACAATCTAGGGGTCTTTAAGTCAAGAGTGAATAGGTTATTTCTAGGCAAGCGTGTTTCACCGTCGACCACATCATCGCTTACCATCAGGTGAGATTGTGGTCAAGCGCGAGCCTATAGGTTATAAAAAAAAAAAAAAAAAAAAAAAAATGTAAGGCTGCATGCATTTTGTCCAGAGGTAGGATAATAGTAATTAATATAAACTATCTCTTCTCCGTGACTTTGACTTCGAAATTTATCCTATGCAAACGCTCTACCGTAACAAAAAGTATCATAGGTACTAACCTAGGTCATGGTAAACCCGTGTGCCAAATTTCGTCTTAAATCGTTAAAAGTTGAAGCGTGATTAATATTTATAATAATGTATAATTCATTTATTTTCAAACGTAAGCAGTCCATAATATTAAATTCATAAGCATTAAACTGTATACAAAAACCTTCCAAATTAAAATTTCAAATTAAAATAAAATTTAATTCATAAAAATTAAATTAAAAACTGAATCCATTAAAATTATATGCATCGAAGTTAATATTAAATGTTCAAAAACATTATCATAAAGATATTTAAGCATATCAACAAAAATGTCATAAAAGTATAAAAATCTGTCAGAGTGTTAAATGATAAATGATTTTATTTCTGTAAGTTGGTTTGTACAAACGCTTTTACATGTCTAACATATTTTTTTTTAAAACTAGATGAGGTCGGCGTTTCCTATCTGATTACTCTGAGAAGAAAGGCCGAAACAAACTCAGAGGTCACAGTCTCTTTTAAAGTCCTGACAAAATCTTGGTTCGATCATGTGAAGACCATGTAGACTGATGTCTGAAATGGTCTTTTGAGGAAAGAACCAGCCAGATTGAGTGGACCTGTCCAGTCAGTGCACGCATTTGTCAATTACCGAGCAGCTCAACTCAGAATTTAAGGAGCTCAACGATTCGACGAACAATACCAAAGAAAGGACATTCGGGTAGGCCGCATAAACTACTCGAACTGCCAGACCATGATTAAAAACTAAGATAAATTAAAAAACAAAATAATGATCCACATAGTCTTCACATTCACAATAATTAAAATAAAATAATATAATACTTTAAAAAGTAAATATTCTTTTCATTGCAAGAAAACAAATAAAAAAAAAAAAAAAATTTTTAAAAATTACAAAATTCATGGTGCAAAATATTTAAACAAAAAAAACTAAATTAATTGGAGCAGCTCACTCCCAAGCCGTTTTATCCTCAACGTAATCTTTAATGCTATAAAACGCTTTTTGGCACAACTTACGTTTAATGAATGATTTAATTTTTTTAAGACTTAGATTTTGTACGTGGCTTGGAAGCATATTATAAAAGCGCACACATTGACATCTAAACGAGCCACCTATTTTCTTGAGAGGTGTTGTAGGTATTACAAATTTGTGTTTGTTCCTAGTATTTATATTATGGATATCACTGTATTTTTTAAACAATTTTATATTTTTATGGGCATATAAAAGATTTTCATAAATATACTGAGAAGGCACAGTCATTACATTAATTAATCTCCTTAAATTTCTCTCTGAGGGAGTGTCTCGGGCTTAATTTATAAATTGATCGAACAGCTCTTTTCTGCAAAACAAAGATAGTCTGGATGTCGGCGGCATTTCCCCACAACAGAATACCGTACGACATTACACTATGAAAATAGCTAAAGTATACTAAACGGGCTGTCTCTGTTATACAAGTTGTCAACATAAAATGAAAAAAAAAGTCAATGCATTAGCATTGTGATAGTGATCTAATATACATAAGACAATTCCAATTTACAATATAATGCACATCCTTAAGAACCGTGCGTACCAAACAAGTGCGTGTTAGACTTCGCACATTTAGGGTTCTGTACCAAACAGCAAAATTAGGTTAGTTGAAATATGAAAAATGCGGGTATTTAAAAAAAGAAGCTCAGTTTATTATAAAAGCAGGTAATATATTCAATAGACAACAAATAAATCTAAAACAAAATATACGGTTCCACGAAATTCCCAAACAGAGAGTTTGGGAAGTAAAATTATATGAAAATCATAATAAATTGTTTTCAGAATACGTTTCCATAAGGCATTTCATTTCATGTTATTGTCGTGTTTACAATGATTCAATCTTTCGTCTACTTTA
Source organism: Orthosia gothica (assembly GCA_949775005.1). Classification (NCBI taxonomy): domain Eukaryota; kingdom Metazoa; phylum Arthropoda; class Insecta; order Lepidoptera; family Noctuidae; genus Orthosia; species Orthosia gothica. The sequence continues at coordinate 16,257,543 of OX459038.1, forward strand.
TTTGCTCACTTTCTATGATAGAAGTGTTTTATGTATTCACAATATATTGAATGTATTGCGTATTTTTTTTTTTTTTTCTTTAAGTTATGAATGTTATGTTATTTTAATTTTGGTACAATAAAGTAAAAGTAGATATTACTACGACAATCATCTATTACTAGGTATTCTACTAATATAATAGTTTAATAGAATTTAGCATCAAGCACTTACACATAGCTACAACCTGGGAGTCTATTAAACGGGTTTCTTTTAGGCAAGCGTTCTACATCGTCGACCACATCATCGCTTACCATCAGGTGAGATAGTGGTCAAGTGCGACCCTAACAATAATAACATAAAATAAATAAATAAAAGATTTTAATTTTACTTGTTACTATACTTAGATCATAATCATAATCATTATTTCTCCACACAAAAACATGACTTAAGGAACAATTTATAAATTCAATTTAGGGGGAATACATTTTGCAGTCAAGTGAGTGTGTGGAGTCGGTGTCTGTTATAGGTGTTAACCTGTATTTCAGATCACCAGAAATAATTCAAAAATAATTAGTAAAGTATTGATTTATATTTATGCTGCAAAAGCATTATGTCAAGGTTGCTCGAAGTAATGCGTAAGTTTTAATTTCCAAAATTATTTATTTATTTGAAATTCACAGTAGCACAGTGTCAGACTTAATTCCTTGGGCATTTTCTACCCAGAGTGATGAAGAGATAACTCGTACTAAATAACAAAAAATAAACTACTCAATAAAAAAGTTAAATTTTAAAAGCTTAATCGGAACGAATGGCTCAAGTAAATTCATTAGCTATGGTCCTGTGTGATTGTGTGGACATTATAGCTACATCACCCACTCATTGCTTTGGAGCGGTCATTTCAAATGCAAATCTAATACTGTGAGAGTAATCAGTGTAGAGCTGGATGACTGGCTTTGTTTGTTAGGTTGGCTGCACATTTGGAATATTTGAGCTACATAATAATATTTATTTAATACTTCATGCACAAAAACGTATAGAGGCGGACTTAATGCCTTAGGCAATTTTCTAATTTTCTTTTTTTTTTACTTATGATTTAAAGATTGCTTATACGTGGTTTGAAGGCCTCCTACTAGGAGGAGCGATGATCTGATGAATACTGCGGGCTTCCACTGGATGTAAGACTCACAGAACCGGTCGATGTGGTGACATTTGGATAAAGCCTATTATGTATTTGGTTGAGATGATGATGATGATGAATCAAAACTTACCGCCTAAAATAAAAGTGGGTGATTCATGTATGATCGTTGGTCGATAGATGACTACCACAACCTAGTAGCACCTTAATTTAGTGACAAGTTTTTTTTTTATAAGAATATATGAGCACAACTATACATACAATTACCAATACGCTTGTAACAAAGGGATCAAAACACAGACAGACAGTCACCATTGCAAGTACCAATCGTGTGTAGTGTACTCCAGTTTCTGCACTGTCATTAATGTTGGATACGATGAGAGAGAATTTCTCGTGGAGTAGCTGGTACACGCAAGGAGTCTATTTGAGTCTGCAATATAATATATCCGATGTTGTGAAGCGAGCATGGCTTGGAAACAACTTCAATGGTTTATTTTCTTCTTTTTAATTTTACCTTTGATGTTCTATTTTCATATATATTGTATGATTGTTGATGAAAAAGTCCTTTAAGTACTTACGAGCTTTATAAATTAAGGTTTTTAGGACAAGTAATAAAATACAAATAATGTTATGGACCATGTGATTAATACGACATTGTTCATAATGCCCAGACAATTTGAAAAATGCGCAATAGGTAATGATCAAATTGACTGGCATTTCTGAATAATGTTATTCACTTATTGGGTTAGTGGGTCATAAAATATGTGTTTTATAAAATAACTAGCTTCTTCCAGCGGCTTCGCCCGCGTGGATGTCGAAAATTATCCCAAGAGAACTATTCCCGGGATAAAAAGTATCCTATGTGCTATTCCAGACTATAATCTAGCTCTGCGCCGAATTTCATCCGGATCCGTCTAGCTGACTGAGCGTGAAGAAGTAACAAACATACAAACACACACACACACACTCACAAACTTTCGCTTTTATAATATAAGTGTGAAGTGTGATGTGATTTGAATGTTGAATTCAATTGTTATTATAAAATCAGTATGGTAGATAAGTGCGAGTAGGTACTATTGAAGTAAAAAAAGTCGACGGGGCACCTTTTTCTGTGTGCAGGGTCTAAAGTAACCTAACATGAAGGAGGTGACGGGAGCTTAGTTCGCTCGCTTTGTTCGCTCACTTCAGCTCCTGTCATCCTCTTCGAACCTAACCTATCCGTGTCGTATGTTTCCTATGTTTCCGAGCTCACTTTGCTCGCTCTTGGACTAAGTCATTGACTATAATTATCGAATTGTCCAACTGTTACGTAGCAATATTCATAATGACCAGACAAATTAATAAATATTGAAGTTTATAATCAGTATTCATTATAATGTCCGATTCAACTTGACTTGATTCTTATTGCTCGGTCAGTATACGAGTACATACGTAGTGCACATATTAATCACTTAGTCCATTACATATTAAAATAAATATGAAATTACTATTTGTTAAAACCTGACCACAAATTTCGGTAAAATATTAGTTGAGTTACTATGTTAAAAAAATTAAACCAACAAATCTGTTATATCATCTCTATTGTCCGTCCTTCTATCTATGTCAACGTCTATGTATTAAATTTTAATGCTCAACCTCTACTGTAAATAATGATAATTTATATTTGCGTTACTGTCAACTTGACTTAATTAAATAAGCCAGAATTCCCAACATGACGAATGTTATAACGGAATATGCATGCCGAAATACTGCATTCTGTCCGAATCTCGCTACTATGCTTTTATTTGTATGCAAACATATTGCTGGGGCTATGTAGGCAGACAAGTATGTAAACGGACATCATGGTTGACTGTTAGGGAATGGGCACAATGAACAAAATAATAAGTCTATCATGGGCACCCATCCCAACCAGTCGTCATCATCATCATCAGCCTTTTAATGTTCCCACTGTTGGGACACAGGCCTCCTCTCTGTGAGAGGGAATGGGCCGTAATCCACCACGCAGGCACAGTGCGTGTTGGTGGGTGTCACATGGCTTCCTATTTTTGATTCTAGGAGATGCAGGTTTCCTCACCAACCAGTCGTGATATACCTATATATATTAGATGTAGTGTATCAATATTATTATCAACTGCCTGCCCTTGTCTCATTTTACTTATAGTCAGCGCAACAAGTTTTCTTCTATCTATTTTGTCCTGTCAACTGTCACGCTATCACTGAGTCCCTTTTATTCAAATTATTGCTCTCACAATCCACCTATCTCTTATTAGGCCTCTCGCTTCATCCTTACACATTTACAATCACAACTCTTATGAGATGATACATACCTGTCATATTATAGTACAAAATACATCATGAATCATGATGCCATAAATCTGAACCAATTTATGCCTTAGACATAACAGTTTTGACTTGCGTCAAAACAACTATTGTTTCAGTAGATTTTTGATGAGTTTAAGTGTGAGACTGCTGTAGCCAGTCTGTGCGATCGCAATTATTTATTGATTGATGCCATAGACATAACAGTTTTGTTTTCTGTCAAAACGATAAATTTATGGAATACACGAGAGTTGTACATAAAATAGGCAGTGAATAATTTTTGAACTCACCCACTCGGTGGTCAGACCAGATCAGGGCGATTACAGGCCTCACGGTGACCACTGCCCTGAGAAGAGCCGAAGACAGAGTGGCTTGGGAGCAGCTCGTCAATGACTCCGTGAAAGCTTTTTAACACGGGCGCAACCTTCAGTAATGAAGACAACGAATAAGAAGAAGAAGAATTTTCGAAAAAGCATTTCCTTAACGAATTAAATAAGGGATGACATTTTGTATGGATGTTCGTCATTTTCGACAATGGTAAATCCCATCGGGCACATGGCGTGTTGTTTTACAAAACCAACTGTTGTCTGAAGACAATCTTGACTCAGGTGTACACAAAGCCTTAAATGACATTTCGTCATGTTTGTTCACCAAACAAAGCTAGTTCAAACAATTCTGTGCTGGTATTGTCTTCGTTTGTTATTTGTAAACTCAAAATAAACAATATGAAATATTACATATTTTTTCAAGTATACTGAAAGGGCTTGTTTACTTATTCCATACACGGATACAGAACCTATTATATAGACATTAACGAGTGGATTCGTACACAATACATGGAGGGTCAATGGAAATGAAGATAAGGGTATTGTATGCTATGGTTGATTTTTGGAGGGAAAACAGATGGTTTGATATGAATTAGTAAACCATAATTGTGTTGAATATTTTCAGAGGAATAATGCTTTCTATAGAAAAAGCCAAATAAAAATATTACCTGCACTAACAATGATATTATTTGTATGGAGCTTATGCTCAGAATTTTCGGGCAATATATCAGGGAAGACTGTTTCATAGTTTTAGTTATCTATTTGTTATCACTTTTAAAGAATTCGTTCTGAGAATAGATTTGGTTTCGGTTTAAAAACGTCTCGGACATATTATGTCATAAATAAACTTTTTACAAAAAAATACTACCGTCTTCCAAATAACAAAACTACAAAGTGAAAAAAACATTATTTTTGGAAGTCGGTGTCTTTGGTGGGCACCATTTTTTTGCGTTATGGACACCGACTTCCAATCATAAAGTAATTTTTCACTTTCTAGTTTTGTCATTTGGAAGTCGGTAGTATTTTTTTGTAAAAAAGTTTTTTATTTTTCACTTTTTAGTTGTACCTTCTTAATAGGCAAGTAGTTACGTAAGGTACTTATAATGACAGGATAGATTACCCGAATATCATGAAACTGAACATAACCGGTGAAATGAAAGTGTACCAAGGTGAACTGTACACATCTGCGTACCCCTTTAGAGCGTACTGGCGTGATGTTATGTTTTGAAATGGTATAAACAATAAACAAACATGCGATTGCAGCAATCCCGAGAGATTTGCCGTTATTTATTGAAGAGTTCTGTTATATATCTCCGAAGTTCTTCATTAGATCTTCACCAAATTTTAATGGGACCAATTTCGGAATATACTCTTTCAAACAAAAATAAAATATTTTCAAAATCGATCTACAATTGACGGAGATATCGATGAACATACATAAAGAAAACACATACAAGAAGTCGAACATAGAACCTCCTCCTTTTTGGTAAGTCGGTTAAAAATGGTATATCTATTCCAGGCGATAGGTACCGATTACTCATGTACCTTTACCTTCGTGCTTCGTGTCGTTTAGGTTTTTTTTTTTTTATTTGATTAGCTACTTAGCAATTGCTCTTATAGGGAAAGACGTTCTTTTTATTCAAACTGCTCACCCTCAAAATACTTAGTCAAGGCCTTCCCTGAAAATTGCACCATATTACTACATAATTATTTATTTTATTTTCGATTGATTTTCAATGTAAACATTGCCTATGGAACATCCATTCTATAGACAACATTTAGTCATCGTAATCAATCTAAAATAAAGTTATGTTTGTTTTTATTTTTACTAATTTTTTATCCTTATAAGTAGTGTTTGTAAAAAGTATATACATTTTGCATTTTGTTACTCTTGAAGATTTTTTGCTGTCAGGTTAACCATAATGTTTGTAACGAGTTGTGAGTTTTTTATAAGTATATCATGTTTTGATTTGTTTTTCTTTTAATATGTTTTACCATTACCTTGTTATAAGAGTTTATATTTAAGTTTCTATTTAGTCGATAATCTAAAATGCATGCTGTGGCCTCCTATAATTGAGGGAGTGCACTTCTCATTACTTCATATTGATGTTTTATTGTATTTTTTGTGTACATCTTTCGTTGGAGGTCCTGAATGAATAAATAAATAAACATAGTTATAGATAAATAATACCAGCCTGTATCTGTCCCACTTCAGGGCAAAAGCCTCTTTTCAAACAGAGAAGGCAATCTAGTTAACCTACAAATAATTCGCCCAATCAAATCTCAAATCTTTATTGTGTCCTTAATGTACGTGGCAGACAAGTGCGTGAGTGTATATGTAGGCGGTCATTATTTGGTCATACCTTATTATCTGGCAAACATGAAGATTAATAACATGGAAAGCGATTCAAGCAAAAAGTATGTCCCGCACAGCCGTGGCCAGAGCATAAAATTCACGGAACAATTTTCTATCTGGACATGTTTTACGATTGATACTATTATTTTGTCGGGTTCTCGTAAACTGAGTGCAGTTTATGACTGTACAGTTGGCAAAAAAGAGAGCTACTTCAAGATTGAAGTCTGTTTGTCAAGATTGAAGTCTGTTTGAACGTCAAAACAATAAAGTCGTCTATTTTCACTTGGATCTACCTACGAGATAACTTTGAGAGTAACTTACTAACCGCCGGTTTTTGAAGGCGTTGTTATTGACTTCTGTTGCCCAACCAGAAGAGTAATTTGGTGGGCTGTTGATATTTTAGACAACCATTCAGAGCCAGTCAATACAAGATTTAACAGTAGGTTAATTTTTGTTTTAGTGACCGGCAGGCCATCTGGCCTCCCATACAGCTAACCGAGGCCGCGGGGGCGCCAAATATTTTTTTTGACTCACCCGATCGTGTGAGGTATTCTTGTTTGGAACTCGTTGAGTACATAAATAATATATTTTTTGTTTAAAAAATATTGTCAGTCAAAGGAATGAGAAGCCACCAAAGTCAGCTTTTAAAAGAGTATTTTGGTGGACTGTTGATATTTTGGACAACCATTCAGAGCCAGTCAACACAAGATTTAACAGTATGTTGATTTTTGTTTTAGTTTCACCTTCAAGGACCGGCAGTCTCACTCTCGCTCTATAATATTGTTTGTCTCCTTATTTTTGTAGTGACGCTGTGTATTAAATTGACGTGACGGACGGAATTAATGGCTTACTCAATTATTTTCATTTAGTAGGAAAAGTTGACACAACTGTTTTGCCGACCGTACACTCGGTTTTTATAGCACAATGTAACGGGTAATGTATTAAGACGCGATACTAAGTATCTGCTCTGTTTTTATTATTGCAATAACAGTTATGTACCAGAGATTTATTTGTACCGCGGGATTTGCTATAAAAAGTTTGTTTTCAGAGTTGTAATTTTTATTTTCCGCGATGGTAAATGCTGTTCTTGAAATACTGGTAGTTTAAAAATACGTGTTATTTTGGGATAAGACTGAAACCTATTTTTTTTCATTGGTATATACCGTCCACACTATTTCTAACCACCGCTACTTTCCAAGAACGAATGTGGAAGGTATACTTTAAAATAAGGCACAGACCTCTGTTTCTGTAAAAAGCTTCAATATTTTTTTATTACGAGTATATTGAGAAATTAATATTTGAACGGTCTCAAAACACGCCATTATTATGCGCTGTCAGGTTTTTTTCTAGACTACCTTCAAACATTTTAGTATTGCCAGCATAAATAGTAACCGACTATTTATGCTGGCAATATTGAATACAAAGTAATTAAAAAAATAAACATATTATGAATTTGAATTTGAACTACTCATTACATACCCAGGCTGCCCTGTAAATTTGAAAATCTTTGACAGTTGCACTAGGTCTCAGCGCTAAGAAAGAAAATTTGGTTCAAATAAATCACACTAGATGGCGCGATATGCACCGATTTGTTATTGATTGTGTGTCAAATTACCAGTTTCTGGAATTAAACATAAAATTATATGTTCTTGTTTAATAAACTCTCTCTGCGTTGTAACACATTTTGGTGCTAAGAAACTGTAAAAACGTGCAAAAAATACTATAAAACAAACCTTCACTGTATTTAAAGGAAACAGATATTCACGAACCGAGTATACCCTTTTTCTTGCAAATCGCTGCTAACACCTATCGCCGTGGAACGGAACCGAACGCTATTGATGCACAAAAAATATTCGGTTTAATCAGAAGAAAAACGCTAGTAACGTCGTCGGCACGGTATCTTTGTATGGGATGAGGCATCTGTATGCTACATTATATTATCTGTGACATTTGTTACAAGTCAGACGTCAGATTTTATGGCTTCTAATTAGAAGCCAGATTATCTGACACAAATCTTGCCAAAGGGTTTTGTATTACCCAGTCTCTGGGTTGAATAGGTCAAATAGTATCTGTATCTCGACATCAGATGATCCTTTCTACTACCGATCGATCGACGAATAATTGATCGGAACATGAGCTATGACTATATTTAAGTACTGATTCACATAAGTGATGAGTACATAAGTGATGAGTTTATAGAATTTTACTCTGATAACATAAGACAAATTATACGGTTTAAATGCGGTTACGTCATATTTCCATCAGATAACTCTCTAAAGTCAGACCTATTTCTCAACACTGCAATACAATTTTAGCAACAATGTCTTCTAGCTCCGTTTCAAAACGTTTGCATACCGCAGTTCCTACTAACATCTGCTTAATATACGAGTTCGTCTGCAGTCAAAAGCGAGGCGGAACCGAGTTCAGTACAAAGAGCTTTTGTTGATTAGAAAACTAACCAGCCCACTGAAATTAGTTTTGATGTTTGAAGTATAGCTGAATGAGGTTAATTCGGGCTTGCAATATGTGGCAATTTGGGCACAAAGCACTGTTTAGAAAACATTTCAGTTATGATTTCATAAACTTATTTGTTTGGTAAACATGTAATTTTTGACAGAATGCTGTAAAACATACAAGTTAAATCACTGAAGTTATTTGGTATTATAGTTTTGTTTTCCAAAAAAAATACAATTTTTAAACAAGCTTTTTAGCTTACCGTGCATTATCAAAGAAACCAAACGGGTACGCAAAATTTCATCGTAATCTGTTGAGGATAACTGCTATAAAATTCAGTTGCAAGATTTCACCCGAATACATATAATACGTATATGTACATACTACATTGCAAGTTAATCAAAAGCTTGTAAAAAAGAAAATACTGTTTTGATTAAGAATAATTTGAATTTAAACTGAATTAATTAATCTTTGTTGGACAATGATTGTAATAGCATTTTTTTTATTAAATCCGTTTTCATTTTTAGGGTTCAACCCGAAAGGTCCCCGACAGGTCCAAATGGAGCCCTATTGCTGTCACTCACATATCCGTCTGTCTGTCCGTCGTCTGTCACATAGATTTTACAGCAACACAATAGCAAATTTTTACAGTTTAAGCATCTTTTTAACCCAAAGCCCATACAGCTAAAAGGGGGGGCGCCAATTTTTTTATAGTCCTACCCCATCGAGTGAGGTATAGTTGTTTGGACCACGTTGAGAAGATAAATACTGTATTTTTTGTTTTAGAAATCAAAAGGAATGAGAAGCCACCAAAGTCTACCTTTTTTACAAAATGTTGTTCCGAAGAATGGAATAACATTCGTTTGAAGTCCTCAGAGAATCGATCATAACGTGTAAACCAATTCGAGATAATAATATAATAAACAGCTGAATAAATACGTAATATTTTAACGAAGGCTGACTTGCTTTTGCCTTTGATTTCTTCATCTTCATTCATTCATTCTTTCTTCAATCTTAATCGGATTATTACTTCCAGAGATAATAACACAAAAATAAACCTAATCCAACTTATAACAACAAACAAACAATTCATCCTCTTTATTATATCAGTTTAAAACTAATATTAAGTTTGAATATTTGCTTGTTAAGTTTGCAGCCGACAGGTCAAAGCTGATAGGTCGGAAAAATAAGTCGTGCATGCAGCTTCAAATTCAAGGCAGGGCAGTTAGTTTTTTTACTATCGTTTTTCATGTATGACAATTGGATTTAAAAAGAGTTGGCTAAGAATTTCAATATTGTAAACGTTTCAGTCGCAAATACATCGAAAACTTTACTTATCATTATGATAGTTCACGTCAAATTAATAGTTACCTTGCGTGACTGTCCTCGGCACAGTTTTCACCGTTCGAGCTTCTAAACTAACATTTTTGATACAATGATGAGTGGTTTATTGATTAAAGTATTAAGTCTATTCACTATTTAACCGAGTGCTACATATTTTATGTTGTTCATAGTTGAAAAAATTATTGTAGCTTTCTTTATGTAAATTACATGGTACAAAATCGTTTTGGGTTGCGTAGTTTAAAGACATCTTTTTCTCAAGAAAATTGGACGATACACAGGAATAAAACGCTGGTTATTATAACATCAGATACCCGAAAAATCTTTCATTTGCTACAAAATTATGTATATATAATGAATCAAAAAAAATATTTTAAGCGAAATTTAACCTAAGAGAATTAGAATGTAAAAATATGTTTTTTTTTTAAACAACTTTTTCGTATTCTTCTCAGCAACCACTTTCATTTAATACACTTATTATGGCAGTGCAGAATAAAAAATAACTAGTCGCCTATCTTGGGCCGTCCACCATATTAGCTAGGCATGCATTGTCATCCAAACTAAACGTGTATACCAAATTTTATCTTAATCGGTGGAGGAAAACTGCTTTAAAATTCAGTTCCAAGATTTGACCCGTACACACTTACTTACAAACATAGGTACATACATTGAAAGGTAAATAATAGCTTGTAAAATACGCTTAGGACAGGTGATAAATCAATATTGTCGACTTTACCTAAAATAGACTTTTTTTTAATCAGCAAGTAAATAAATTGGTAATGTTTTCAAAACAACCCTAAAATCTGTACTTGTACGTGCTTATTGCTCATTTAGTTCCATAAAGAGCCCAGTGGTAACGGCCTTGACTTACGTGTCGTAGGTCGTGGGTTTGAACCTAGGCAGGCGCTTTACTTTGTGTAAATGATTTCATCACCACTGCTCTAAAAACGGTGAAGGAAAATATCGTGAGGAAACCGGCACGTCCTAGAACCAAAAATTCGAAGACATGTGACATGCACCAATCCGAACTGGGCTCACGTTGTGGATTAAGGGCTATTCCCTCTCTCACAGAGAGGAGTTCTGTGTCCAGCAGTGGAAACATTAAAAGGCTGATGATGATAATAATAAGTTCTATAAAACCAAAAGCAAACAACAATAAATTTAAACGATAATGTTTATTTCAATCATACGAGTACCATAAAACCGCTTTACTCTCAAATCGGTAAAGATCTTCGCTAGACATAATAATATATTAAAATGTCGTCTGTAATATCTGTTTCTGACGTTTGAATACGTATATTTTTGTGACGAGCTTATTTCAAAGGTTGAAAGTATTGTTGGACATGATTTTTAGATTTGCAACATTTATATGTCATGGGAGGAAAAATGTTTTGTTTGTTTGAAGATTTTTGAATTTACTCGTTTATGGTTTTTAGATGTGGTTAAGTGTCTTGAGCAAGCGTGGTGATCATGCTCTTGCCTTCTCTGAATAAGAAGAGGCATTGGCTCTGCAGTAAGACAGTTACAAGCTGGTATTATTATTACCTATGTGTTTACATGAAGTATTTTTGGGACGGTAAATATGAGATTTTACATTGCAAATTATTTTTTTTAATTTGCATTTGATATTTTCTTTGAAAATACTTTTACAATGCCATCTATCGCCGCAATTTACAGAGCGTCGTTTCATTGATTGAAGAAAGGACCATTATTTAAACCTAGACGCGTATCTCACATTAGCGGACCCTTCGCGGTTTCACCCGCGTAGTTCCATTTCCCGTAAGAATACAGGGATAAAAAGTAGCCTATGTCACCCGGGGATAGTGTAGCTTTCCAACGGTGAAAGAATTTTTGAAATCGGTTCAGTAGTATATATGCTTATTCGTTTTATACAAAAATACAAATCTTTTCTCTTTATAATATTGGTATAGATTTTAGTACTCAATCATTTTGAAGATTATATATTCAATGCAGTGATTTCAGTCAAATGTTTGTGCTACGGGTCGTACTAATTCTGAAATGGAATTAATTAGGATGAAATTATAATAGCGCTCGTATTACAAACATGCCTACTCATTAACCAGCTCTTGTATACCTTGATGCTGCTTGAACACACATTGTACTAAACTAATTCACTACGAGTATCTGTATCTACTAAGTAAGTATTGAATAGGAATAATATTGTTAATGATAAATAGTGAAATTCTATGAGAACCATATTATTATAGTAGATTGTGACAAAACGGACCAAAATAATGTATTGAGGGCGAGACCGATTGTTTGAATCCAAAGCGAAGCGAAAGATGCTAGAGTAGAATTCGAAGCGTAGCGAGGGATTCAAAGTACGTCGTTCGAGGTTAAATCATTTTGATACCGTGTGGCACACTCTGCTTTGCATCCCCCTCTATGAGAAAAAAAAAGTTAATTCAAAAATCATAAATCCAACTACTTAAGAAACGAACTAAAAAGATGTAAACAAGATGAAAATCATGCTGTGATCCCAGGTGTATCCGACGACTGCAAAGCATGATTTTCTTCTTGTTTACGTCTTTTTAGTTCGCTTCTTAAGCAGTCAGGTTTTTTGACCACACATGCCAGTTTTCTTACGATGTTTTCCTTCACGGTTTTGAGAGCAGTGGTGATGAAATAATTTACACAAAGTAACCGAACCCACGACCTACAACTTGTAAGTCGCGGCAGCTACCACTGGGCCACCACTACTCAAGGGCACCACTAATTAAACGGATAGAATTTACTCTATGTTTTTTTGCACGTCGTTAACGGCAGAACAGATTTACCATAGACAAAGATACTAGTTCCTCGAATAACACACACACACATTACTACGAGGTATCATAGGTAGGAATACTAATTCTCCAAGAATGCAACTCTAATACTAGCTTTTCTAGATATAATAATTATTATCCATAGTTTTATTGCGCATCGTACGTGATTTACCACGAGAGTAAGGTTCAGCAACTATAGTGTTCTAGTGGTTTTGTTAAACTAATCGGATTTACTCAATGAAACCATAGACAAAGATACCAGTTCCTCAAATAACACACACACACATTAAAACGAGGTATCATAGGTAGGTATACTAGTTCTCCTAGAATGCAACTCTAATACTAGCTTTTCTAGATATAATAATTATTATTCATAGTTTTATTGCGCATCGTACGTGATTTCACCATGAGAGTAAGGTTCAGCAACTATAGTGTTCTAGTGGTTTTGTTAAACTAATCGGATTTACTCAATGAAGCTTCAGCGAGAGCAAATTTAGAGGTTTTTAGCTTCTGTCAGCAGCTTCGCCCGCGTGAATTTCGAAAATTACCTGGAGGGAACATATTCCCGGGCATTATCTGTGATCGGGATAAAAAGTACCCAATGTGCTATTCCTGACTATAATCTAGATGCGTTCGGCTGTTTTGGCGTGATTGAGTGACAAACATACCTACACACATCCAAACTTTCGCATTTATAATATTAGTAAGATTGGTTTCTCTGGAAAATTAAAGACAAACATGAAGTTAAGTTATAGAAGGAGTATTTTTATTCTTATATTGACTGATAACATAACGTTTGATATAGAATTACTTCTACCCTCACACCTGACTCCAAGTACCATTTCTGTGCTCCAGGGCCAAAGCGTGCTGGTTGAATATCTAGCTCCAATAATTTTTGACCTGATATAATGGCCCGTTTACGATACGAAAATTATAGTAAAATTAATAATATTAGATATTATGCGTAAGCTACTGCTGAAACAGCCAATCTCTGCACTAAACGCCTATTTCACATGTTGCTTGTCATCATCGAAACCGTGGCGATGTAAAAAGGCAAAAAAGTACGGGATGAACAAACGATATCACAAAATCAAGTGATCAATCCCTTACATTTTGACATTCCAACTATCGTCTTCGCTGACATCGCATGCCACTTGTATAGAACCTTTGGGGTCCCGCATTTTATTATTTATGATCAAGTGTTCATAATAATAGGCCGGAGACGGAATGCTTGTATGCAACAAAAATTGTGCACTTCAATAGAATTGAAATGTTTGCAATCTTATGAAATAAAGCAGTAATAAAATGGATTATATGAAGACTCATAAAAGCTAGACTAAATCAAAGTAGCACAATAATCTCACCACTAATACTAATGTCATTGTTCCAATATTATCTACAGTTCGATGCACGAACATAATGTGCTTCTAGTCTGTTCGTGTATTGGATCCCACTTTGTGGCGATGGCTTGGTGGCGGAGTGGTTTTGTTGCCAGCTAAGCGGATTAACCGCTCGATGACCCTCTAGCCATTGTGAGACTTAGTAGAAAAGCCATTTCCATACTTTTATCTGGAGTAAGATAGATCTTTAGTTCTCTGGGATATATGTGTATAGGATGAATTAAACTACGACGGTGGAATTGTATGCACTTTTAGCTGGAGGAAAATACTTGATCGCATCAAGTATTTTTTAGGAATGAATATCTATTAACTTAGTCTTGTGAATCCAATGAGCCTAATCATTTTAAATCCAATCTCATGAACCTTTTACACTTTTGTAAGGGTCAAAGCAAAATAACATGCCAATCTAAAAATGTACATATCATATTGGCCCTTATCTCCATAACGTAATGCACGCAGTTCTATTAACATTGCGCCATTTAAAGCGTTGTTTTGACTCAACTCTGGGTTAATCTGGTTTAACCCTAAGAACAAGACAAGAAGAAATAGCAACACGCAATTAAACCGTCTAAACTTTGATTTTAACTATCTGGACTTAAACGACATTACCATGGTAAGTTGCCACTTTATCGTGACATAAAATAGTGACGTATCCTGTAATCGAAAGACAATCGAAAATCGAAGTATATTGAAATTGGAAATATTTCACGGCAAAAAAAACAATTGTTGAGAAACTAGCGCCTTCATTTAATTATTTCTACCCATTTATGTCAGACTAAATTTAATCGATCGCATTGATTTTTATAAAAGATTTATTCACACCATTTAGTAAAATTAAATTGAGTAGTCATATCACAACGATTATATGAAATACTTAGAAATAAGCCATACTACAGAACTATGCTCCACGCTTACAATATTTAAAAAAAGTAAGGTCAATCCCATGCCCATCTGCCATTATGGCCCAAGAAATTGACAATCAGAGTGCAAGTTTTATATCAGAATGACAATCTAAGGTTTAAAGTTTCTCTAATGGCCCTCATAAAGACGAAGTAAAACAAATGATTTCCAGTAGTTTACAATACAAAGCAGAACCATACGAATACAAACGATCTGGTTTAAAGCCATTAAATAAAGCGTGCGAGTGTTCGCTCAAGCGCTTTATATGTTAATACTACTCTGTATAGAGTCATCCTAACTAAAGCTAGGTATATATATGAAGTTCAAACTATAGTTGCTTATTTAATTTCTGTTTCAGTTTTGGCAAGCAAAGCATTTACGTTATCACTTTGCTACTAAGTTGCAATTAGATCTACATAACGCTAACTAGTGAAGTTAATATTAATTATATTCGCTTCCTTCTGAATGTCTAAAATCATTTCTTTTTTTGAGGTTCATTATTTAACTGACAACAGTAGGTTATGTATTTAGTAGTTGTCTAGCTTTTGGTAAATGTTCAATATTCATTCGCGTACAATTTTAAGACATAACATTATTTAGGCATAACAGCTTACGCATATTTTTTACCCGACTGCAAGGAAAGGGTTGTGTTTTTTAAGCATAATATCTGTAATCAAATTAATGTTTAAGCATAACATTCTACAGCATAAATTTAACTATGCATAATGATATTAAAACACATTTTTATAGGCTTAGGCATAATAATTAACTCTTAAAATGTTATTTATTTATTTAGGGACAACAAACAGCAGTGTAATAATAACTATACATAGGTTAGAACTTAATAATAAAGGTAACAATTACACTACTCACAACGTTATCCGCATGTTAGACACTAATACACATTTTTATAATATAGATAAATTACTCAATTCAGAAAATGATAGCAAATATTATTGGGTGTATGTGTCGTCGTGATATGATGAAAACAGGGAATTGATCAAATCTCTAAGCGATTTCATCAAATCACGGAGGATGTTAAAATTACAACACGTTTTTATCATTTCCCTAAACAAATCTGGTGATTTGACAAATCTCACAAAAAAAATCTAGTGATTTGAACAAACCCCTAAATTGATTCAGTGAAAAGATAATAAAACATGTAACAAAGTCGACGTAGCCCCGCTGCGCGGGGCTCCTATTTCTGTCTGCAGGGTCAAAAGTAACCTAACACGAACGAGATGACGGGAGCTGCGTTCGCTCGCTTTGCTCGCTCACTTCAGCTCCCGTCATCTCGTTCGAACCTAACCTGTCCGTGTCGGGGTGCCCTAAGTTCCCGAGCTCGCTTCGCTCGCTCTTGGACTGATTCTTTGACCATATAACATAACGCAGCCGATTACCTCGGAAAGCAAAGTACAAAATAAACCTTTAAATTACTACAGAAAAGTTATTTTTGTCATTTCACTGAACCAATTTTGAGATTTGTTCAAATCACTAGATTTCTTTATTGGGATTTGTCAAATCACCAGATTTGTTTAGGGAAATGATAAAAACGTGTTATTATTTTAACATCCTCCGTGATTTGATCAAATCGCTTAGAGATTTGATCAATTCCCTGTTTTCATCATGTCCCTGCGACATATGCATTGCGACGGAATAGCAATTATAAATCTAACTCATGATTTATTACCAAACTGAACGACGACCAACAACATGAGATATTATCAAAATGTAATAATTTTGCAGAATCACAATCATGAACCAAATGCCCTAAGAGAAAAGGTGTGTGTGTTTGTGGTTTAATGTTCCCAATGCTGTGTGCCAGCAGTTACACAAACACATTGAGACAAAGTTATCTGTTGTAAGATAGGAACAGACTTGATAAGTAGGTGCCCATACAATTTATCGTCTGTATTTATTTAGTAATTTTGTGATTAGATTCTCAGATTAACTCTCAATAAAATTATAACTATTGAATGGATGAGGTTACGAAGCGATCCCATTGAGAGCAATTAAGAAGTTGTTTTATAGCTCTCAATGAGATTTCAGCACCGACTGCGGAAATTAAAGTTATTTTCACTTTGTAGTGTTTTTATGTGGAAATAGGTTGTATTTTTTTGTAAAAACTTTTAATTTTCACTTTTTAGTTGTGGTATGTAATGAGCAAGCTCAAAAGTAAGGTACACATAATGCCCGAAGTTATGTCTGAATAGATTACCCGCATTACACAAAACTAACATAACCGATCAAATGAGAGTGTATCAAGGTGAACTGTACGTATCTGCCTACTCCTTTAGAGCTTAACGGCGTAAATGTCTGTTTATTGTTTTAAGAGTTCTTTTGTATATCTCTGAAGTTGTTCATCAAATAGTGATTTTAAATGAGACCACTCGACCGTGTAATCTTCTACTTTCATCATCGTCATGAAAGTCATGACGATGATGAAAGTAAAAGATTACACGGTTAGTCAACTAATTTAATCTTCACACATACAGTCCATCACTACAATTTCTTGAGTATTATTAAGTACACACAACTCACATTTAAATGGGATACAATTACCCTTAGCTTTCAACACTGGAGATATGATATCTCAAACAGTATCGTTCAGTCCATGTAGCTGCGGTCAAGCATAGTGCAAATCAAGATGCCATATGTATTCGGCGCCTGCTGCTGAAGTCGGTGTGTGTAGATATCATGAAGAGTAGACCATAGTTATTGGTATATATTCTATTCATATATTAAATTATCCTAAGGACCCTGTCAAGGAGAAGATCAATGTCAATCTCACATCGCACAACATGTTTAACAAGCATGGACATTTTGACAAATCAAACTAATACTTACAATGCCTATTGATTCAATATAATCTTTGTATTTAGGGCTGGTTCTCTGCCGCCTTCGAGTCATCCTGATCGATTTAAGTAACGCTCTTTTCACGATCATAGATTAATAGATGCCTGTCTCTGATTTACTTTATGCTACTAATTCTAATAATAGATTTGTCCTTTTGTTTTTAAGTTGAATTGTGTGTTTGTTGAATTCTTTACTACACACAATTCATATATTTATTTCAATACATTTTAATTGTTCGCAACAGACCCTAGCGCCATCTAGTACCAAAACACTATCAAATAGTGACACACCCAAGATGATTCTCATGTTTGGCGTTAGATTTCGCTAATAAATGTAACGATATTTAATAATTATTACAGGTTCTCAATTCAACTGTGTTGTTTATTTATGTTTTTCATCTAATAACTTTTTACTAGGTGAACCAATTTTGATGATTCTTTTTTTATTTGAAATTTTGTGTTTCTCGAGTGGTCTCATTTAAAATCACTATTTGATGAACAACTTCAGAGATATACAAAAGAACTCTTCAAACAATAAACAGACATTTACGCCGTTAAGCTCTAAAGGAGTAGGCAGATACGTACAGGTTACCTTGATACACTCTCATTTCATCGGTTATGTTAGTTTTGTGTAATGCGGGTAATCTATTCAGACATAACTAATTTTCATTTCATTTTCATTTTTTTTAAAAAACGTTGCCCCACACTAGGAATTTCTTCCTGTATCGTGGGTGCGTTTACAAACATATAAACTCACATACACAACACCCAGAGCCGGAACAACAATCTGCATATCATACAAATATGTGTTCCGTGCGGTCATCGAACCCGCGACACGCAGCGCAGCAGTCAATCGCTCAACCACTGCGCCAACCGTGCGCCCAAAACTTAACTTCGGGCATTATATGTACCTTACTTTTGAGCTTGCTCATTATATACCACAACTAAAAAGTGAAAAATAAAAACTTTTTGCAAAAAAAGTACAACCTATTTCCAAATTAAAACACTACAAAGTGAAAATAACTATAATTTCCGCAGTCGGTGTTGAAATCTCATTGAGAGCTATAAAACAACTTCTTAATTGCTCTCAATAGGATCGCTTCGTAACCTCATCCATTCAATAGTTATAATTTTATTGAGAGTTAATCTGAGAATCTTATCACAAAATTACTAAATAAATACAGACGATAAATTGTATGGGCACCTACTTATCAAGTCTATTCCCATCTTACAACAGATTACTCTGTCTCAATGTGTTTATCTTTCCATGTAGAAGTGACGTATTTGTCGACTATTGTTTCACATTCTATTGCAGACTGCTTTGAGTAGTTAGCATAATGTCCCCGAGCGATTTAATGGAGAATAGCTTTTGTCTCGTTTGTTTGTAATAACCCTTGTTAGGAAAACTATGTTTCACTACAAGAGTTGAATTGAATGCTATTACGGGTTTATTAAAAGTTTTTATTTGTTTTTTTTTGAAAACTAAATTATTCAAACTTGTTTTGATGAAATAGCACAGAGAGGTAAAAATATTTTTATAATTCTCTGTGGTGTCAATCTACACCTCTGACGCCGCAGTTTTCGTGGCCACGAACTAGGCTCAACTCATTACAATTAATAAAATCAAAAAACCTAACTGCAAAGATTATAAATATTCGCGAGCTGGCGTCCAAAACTATAAATATCCTCCGACTGCACAGCATGTTTTTTTTCTTGTTTACATCTTTGCAGTCGGGTTTTTCTAACTTTTTACATTTACAACTTTTTAGTTACACTTTTTTTTCGAATGCTTTTTAAGCATATAAGTATAGTGTTTATTTTTGTAATCACCTCTAAAAACCCTTCATTTTGATTCCCCTTCGATGAATTTCGAAGAAAACAAAAATTGCATCCACTACAATATCGGGCCTAAAATCCGCCATGTTCCTTTTTTTTTACTGCACTTATCTAAGAACTCTTGAGCGGCCAAGACCTATCTAACGATGTCTTAATTATAAAATCCGTGAAGTGGTTTGAAAGATAAAGAATATTACATACAGACATACAAGATACGCGCGAACCCCAACCCTTTCCTTGCAGCCTGGTAAAAAATGTGCGTTTATTGTTGGCTCAAACAGAAGAAGCAGAGGGTGTTTACCCGGTAACATAACTGTTATTATTTTACTTATGTGCATAACAAAGAAAAAATTACCTACTGTATAGTATAACACTAGCAGGTTGACCCTAATGTGAAAAATGATATAATAATAACGGTTTTACCGAAAAAGCTGGGTAATCCTCAGATTTATTGGCAAGCTTCAAGATTTATAGACGGGATATGGTGGACAGAAACTTAGTTATTTTCGGGCTTTTACTAAACTGTCATTTTTACGTAAAGACATAAGGAGGGACTATAAGTGATTTAGTTATATCATGCGTCGATTTATCTTCCATTTTCTCTATAGCCAATATACCAAGTTTTAGTGGTTTTTTGAGGTAGTCACCATGCATTTCCTAATCTGGAGATACTGGATAACTGCTAATGGTAAAGGTAAACATCATAATCTATTTGGTCACACAACACAAAATAATATTATTATTTTGTGTTGTGTGACCAAATATTTTATATAGCTACTATGCAGTGATGACTGTAACTAACCTAATGTGAATGTTTTTTTTAATTTCTTGATAAAAGTCAATAAGAGTTGATAAGTTTACCATCAGTATTTTTATGACACGTATGCTTTCAGCCAATGGATGAAATATCTTTATGGTCGATAAATTGGAGATACACAGTCCAACGAAGTTTGACAGTTGATGGTCTCTAGTAAAAATATCAATTTAGTACCTGGGAGTACTACCTCTGAATTTTATGATGCGGTCTTATAGGTATATCGAAGCTTTATACAGTCTGCAATATGGTGAATCCTCGTCAAGGGCACTCTTACCTTAATTCTAAATCTTACCGTCATAAACGTGGTTAGCTGGGGCAAGTTTTAGAAGTTTTATGCAGAACAAGTAAAATTAAAAAAACCCCCGACACGTTTATCTTGCGAAAATACCCCGATTCAAACAGTAAAACGCCCATAACTTATGAACGGCTGTACCGATTTTATTCAAACATAGCTAAGAACACTCTCGACAAAATCACCTTTCAAAAAAAAAACTAAATCACAATCGGTTCATCCGTTTAGGCGCTATGATGCCACAGACAGACACAGATACACAGACACAGATACACAGCAACACACGTGAAACTTATAACACCCCTTTTTTTCCGTCGGGCGTTAAAAATGATGATACCCTGTTTATTGCTTCGGCAAAATATTATTCCGAATTCGAATCTTAGCATCCAAAATTATTAATTTTCCAAAACTCCATTTATTTGTCTTCAGTTTGCACGTACAAACAATAATGCTGGAAAAACAATAATTTAAACATTATTATTTTCATAGAAAACGAGTAAATGATAAATTCTCGTGCTGGAACCGTTTTCATTTCAGGAAACGTGTTTCATTCCAGTGAACACAATAATAAAATAAGGAAATCAAGTTGAATTTCACACGAAAGAGTAACATTACTCAAATACTCAATCCTTTACTGAAACGTGATATTTTATGATTTGTTTGGCATTAAAGGCGTGTAAAGTTTGAGTTAAAAGAAAGCTTGAGTTTTGTGTGAGCATTTTATTTTTCTGAAACCTTACTAAACAATAATAATAATAATGGCAACTTTGATCTAAGACTTCAGCGAGGCAGCTATAGGTATTTGGCTTTAAATGGGTTTCATGGCTTTCCGATCTTTGATCTACTAAACAAAGTAGCTATGTTTGTTTTAAAAAGCCTATCCCTGTTGAATCCATTTTATTAATTAAGGAACTATATTATTACAAAAAGGAGTTCCTTACAACATTGAATTTTAGTGGGAATGAAAAATTACTAACGAAATTATAAATTACTAGGTTTGTGTCTCTTGAAAGTATTTTGATTTCGAAAATCATACAAATTATGGTACTAATCGTGTTTTAAAATAATATCCATTTTAATATGAGTTCCAGAAAGACGTGTAAGATTTTATAACAGACTAGGTTATTCCCGCGGTTTCTCTCTCATGGCCTATTCCACAAGAACCAAGCATTTTTCTGGATAAAAGTAGCCAATAACACTAGAGATTAGTGAAAATGTTTTTGTAATCAGAACAGTCCTTTCCGAAAAAAAAAAGAAAATAATCAATGTTACCCCATCTTAATATAATTTTAGAAAAGAACGGCATTTTATTTTTATTAATTTTGGAATTATTCAAAAGATAGAACTTAAATTTATTAACTTGTTTTCCTTTCTGCATTCACTAAGTCCAATATAAAAGGTCTCTCTGCAGTCAATTAAAAGGAGGTTTTATATTATACGGTACGTGTTGTGCGCGAACAAAATTAGTTTTTCTTCATGTTTAGTCACCGTTTATTGGATCAAGCCTTATTGAGAGGTGGGTTAAAGTAAATAGAGGGTGCCGACAGCGATTGAAAACTTGATTAACTTGATTTGTTTTCTTATATCGTGCCTTTTTATCTCGTGGATAACTAGGAAAAGAAAGGCACCTTATTAAGAGTATGTTCGGCTTATTATGCTATTTTTACAAACTACCCAAAAAACGAGTTATGTTTTCAGGGTCCATGTATGGTTGTGAGTTCCTTGATTCAGACATAACTTCTAAACGGCATAACCGATAACAATATATGTGGTATCGTTCGAAACTTTGCGTTATCCCGGGTAACATAGGCCGATAAAATTTATATAAGTACAGTTATAGTATGCAAATATTTCAGGCCAAGGACTAGATACACTTTTTCAAACCTTTGACTGAGCTAATCTAAGTTAAACAGTCGAATTGATTCGGTCTAAAATGCAGAAAAAAAATCTCAAGCGTTACCCTGTCCGTTAATTTTGAATTCCTTAAGGGAGACAAAAATAAACATTTATATGCAAATGCATAGCTTTTTAACTTCCTTAATTCTTCCTTCTTCATTTGGCGTGATAATTTCATCCACTTTTTATTCCGCAAGGGAACAATAAAATAAATCAAGACCTGCATGTCATTCCATTTCCTTGAGGAAACTTTTCCCATTTGTTTTGAATGAATGCGTATCAATTTCACAATACATTTCCGACAAAGTGTTTCCTGACGCATACTCGTAACGCTACTGAAGTTTCTTTATCCACCGCTTTGCGTTGTTTAAAAGTTTTAACCGAGTTTAGACAGGCATGGTGTAACTTTCACAATTTTAAATTACCAATGTCTCATAAGATTTTGAACCTTAAGTTACGTCCTTAAGGACGATAATATCGCAACACTTTTTGTAAAATTGGATGAATAAAACATCCAAAAAACTATTGAAAGTTAGAATAGAATCTTGGCAAAATTCAGGTGATTATTGTACAAGCGTTGCGTGTTTATTTAATAATATTGCTACAAGCTTTAAGAAAACATTTTTATTTTTCTCATTGTTAATAAAATGTCGTCTAGTAATGCCTTTGTCACTGGCTGAAATATTTTTCCACGGCTACAGGAAGATAAGACGGGATTTGTTTTTTCTAATTTACTTGTAACGACAGGGGCTTCGCGAAGAAGTCTCATTGTCCAGAAAATAGAATATGTTATGAGAGAAATATCAATCGACGAGGTTCTTTTGTTAGGCTCGATAACCAATTTCAATATTCTGTAGATGCATTTTATATGTAGGTATGTATATCGATAGCGCATAGATTTTACAAGATAATGTATCTAGAAGTCTTGCTACTAATATTATATCTAGATAACTGTGAAAGTCAGTACGTTTCAATCTTATTCAATACCAATCTTTAATTTTCGGCCATGAGTTGTACATTTATAAAAAAAGAGAAAAACATACCACGAATTGAGGAAAAATTTTCCGTTCACAAAAAGTAATAGTTTTCAATTATCGCCATATTCAACATGGCGTGTCATAGTTTACAGAGCTTGCTTTCGTTCTGAATTTGTGTGATATCAAAGACATTAACATATACATTAAGTATGAAAGGCAAGTGTTCTTTTCTTTGTTTGTCTCGGCACCTTAGAGTCCCGGTCCTTTAAAAGGAGTGCGAGGAGCCGAAGCCAACTCGTAGAGGTCCCGTTAGGCATGTATCAGGTGCAGCTGGGGGTAAAGCTGCCCTTCGGATTGTTTCTCTCTTAGTCTGGCCCCTCACCCTAGGCAAGTTGCGGCAAAGCAGAATCTACCAGCACAAACCTAGGGATCATTGAAGCGCGCAAACCCCACCACGACGTCAACGTAAAGATACTGCAGTGGGGGCGCAAGCCCCACCACGACGTCAAAGTAGACCCTAAAAACCATTATTATTATTCTCTTAAACATCTTTTTCGGCTAATTATAAAGAAAGTGTGAAGATTTCATCATTAAAAGCAAGCAAGCGCAAACCTACCTAGAATTAAAAACAAAACTGCTTTTCTGAAGTGCACTTCTGAACGAATAATTCAAAATTACCTTTTGTTTATTATTTCTAGGTTAGGTAAACGTCATCTCTACGTACAACCTCTCATTGCGATAAACGCCAAACATTTTTTATTTTTATTAAGATCATAAAAGACATTTATTATTATGGAAAATGTTACTTTACTTCATTCAAGGGTTAATTTCTAAGTTTTACTAAAAGGTACATGTTATGGCCGGCTGTTACTAAACGGCTTTTTAAACAACATGCCTATGATCCCATCTAATTCCAACCACACCACATCTGCCTAGATTGTGATAAAAAGTAGGTATTCCAAATCCATGGAGGGTCTGGAATACCTTTCCTTTTTATCCTAAAAAATGTCTTGAGATAAGTGCCGGTTTTCACACGGGTGGAGCCGCTAGCAGAAACTAAACAAACCCAAAACCACCAACCACCAGAACCACCACCACTAGATAAAACAAATTGAAAAAGCGTCATCATTGTAAACAGAAAGAGGCAAAATATGTTTAGGAAATGAACCGGAACCCAGCTGCACTGTTTCATGAAAAATAACCGCGACAAGGTTTATTGGACACATTCGTCAGTTTGACGGGCCCGGTTAAGTGGTGAGGTGAATGTAGACTGGGTATGTAGGCACTAGCGGACATTAATCTCGCCTTGAGTGAAATTCCGGGTGTTCGCAAACAGCGAGTTTCGAGCTTGGAGAATTTGGCGGAACCTAGTAATAATTTATTTGGACTTAGAGAACAATTTTCGGCAGCCGTCGACACGGAACAATAAATTAATGGATAAATGAAGAAAAACAATTCTTAAAATATTCTGAATTTAGTCGGTATAGGTCAATTTTAATTGTTTTTGCCTTGTGAACTTCAACATTCTCAAGAATTCCTTTATGAATGAAATGAAAAAGAATAAAAAAATGAATTATTATCCTACTATAAATTTGGATAAATGAATGTTTGTTTTTGAATCATGCAAGAATGGCTAATCTGATCTGGATGAAATTAGGCACAAAGGAACATAGGATACTTTTTATCCCGGGAGCATGTTGCCTTAGAATGATTTTCAACAATCGTGCAGGTGAAGCCGCTGGCAGAAGCTAGTGGGTAATGAAAGAAACTTATTTCAGATCTTAATTGAATACAAAAGCAGAATCGAGTTTCAATCAAAATAAAACCTTATTCAAATCGTTAAGTACTTCAAATTAATATAATAAGTGGCAATAAAGTGCTTGAGTTCGGTAAATTGGATTTCTTCCATTGAAAAGCTTTCCGGCAGTCGAACTCAGTTTGAATGGTTCTCTTTATACTCTTTAACTATTAAGAAGGTTCCTATGTTGCATTCGAGAAAATGGGTAAATCGATTGGTTAATAATAAAACGGTAACAATAGATTTCTAGAAAAGGACAAGGGGACTGACATTTCCATTGACTTCTACATTATTGGTCCGAAATGTCTCGAATCTTCGGGACGGACACATCGAATGAAAAATAAGGTTCTTTTTTTGGGAAATTTCTTCAGGTAAACAAATACCAAAATGTGAAATACTAAAGCAAATGCTGTTTTATATATCTGGCATAATGGGACCTTTTAGTATAATTAATTTAAGATAAGTTTAGCCTCTAAGCATCTTTTACTAATTACCAGTCTCACTTTTATATGGTTGCTCTCTGTTATAATTTAGAGAATAATTCGCGGTATTTAATTACCACCTCATAAAAAAAAACATGTCAAATTTTACCATAAAATCATCATCATCATATCAGTCGAAAGACGTCCATTGTTGGACATAGACCTCCCCCAAGCGTCACCACATTGACCGGTCCCGTGCATCCCGCATCGATCGAATCCCCGCAACCTTCACCAGGTCAACCCGTACAATAACTAAAGTAATTAATAGGCAAGATGTGAAAAAGATCAACCAAATGCATAAAACTAAGTGATTTGAATTTATATACGCTTTGATTAAGTCAACCTTCCCCATTAGTTCAACCAATTAACCCACCTATTTCTATAAGCATAAAACAACCTCAAAGCACCACTATCTATTCCATTACTAATGAGTTCTTTTTCATACTTTCATAACAAGGTACGTTTTGAAAGTATGAAACAAAAACGAATCGTCTAGAAGGGAACAGGAATTCCTATTATGTGACTTCGCTTTAACAACGTTGTAAGGTGTATGAGATAATAGCCTTGCAACACGACACCTCCCTCTTAACTCCCCTCCCTGCAGGGTCATCAAATAGCCGAGTTTAATGGTAATATAATAATGTCTAAAGAATTTACTGTTTTGTTCGATGTTATTACGAAAATGGAAGGAAATTGAGAAGTTATTTTATGTTTTTACTTTTATACGAATATTATTTGTTTTTTTCGTAAAGTGTATTTCGTGAGAGTAAAAATATAAACTGAGCTGAGCACAAGCGACATCTGCCGTATTAAAACAGAGAATATATGACACTTATGTCATGATTAAGAAGAAACAACGACTGATTGGTGAAGAAGTAACTTTTATAACTTCGATCAACAAGGACATAAATTACGTTTTAACTAGACAACGCACATAAAGCGTATATATTGCCCAATGTTAATGCAGTACTTGCCGTGCGCCCGTTTGGAGCCAGAATATCAATATTGATCCTCCTTTTGGACAGTTTTGTTTGCAAAATAATTTTTAATTTTCATATGCTATTTCAGTTATGAAGAAATTCTTGCCATAAATTTTTCTGTGTAAAAATATTATAAAACATCCAATTCGTTTTGGAGGAGTATCCAAAAGTAGCGAAATAGTATCGTGTTGTTAATTATTTTTTTAAAGCAAATCTATTAGTTACACGAAAAAACCATGTTTTACAAATAATTTACTTGAATCAATAATATACTTTTTTTTTTGCTGCCGACTGCCGACAAATTGCTTTGCAGTTTGGCAGCTGATGTTTATTATTAAAGGTGTAACTTATTGGATTAAATAAATAATTTAAAAAAAAAAAAATCTTTTTACCTAGCTGTTACTAAGGAGTATGCTTTAGAAAGTAACCGTCTTATAGCACTAAAGCGATGGAAGCTTAGGCCTTTAATATAATTTAAGAATAAAGCTACTAAATAATATCACTCATAGAACGACGGCTGGTGACACTTTGACAATAGCTATGGCAGCTGTTGCTTGTGCTCAGCGCCTTTTCGCTTGCATGATTATTATTTTGAACAACGCGGTGATTCTATGCGCTCTGATCATCTTTTCACATTTCAGGCGTTTAACAAAGTCGTCTAGTCATCAACTGTTAATCATATGCCTCCCCAAGTGTCACAACATTGGTCGGTCCCGACTCGCGTCCAACGGATTCCCGCTGTGATAAAACCTATATTTTAGTCTGACAACCCTAGCCAGAATTCTCGGAGTGCATTAGTGTTGACAGTGCGATAAACAGGAAAGGCCAAGTCTGGGTATTGTTTTGTTAGTGAAAACTACTGTAGATAGCGCTCGAGTATATTGACTCTGAAAGGAGATGGGAGATTGCTTTGTTATAACTAGCTTTTGGTATCTGTTTGGCAAAGATTAAAATGCAACTAAAATTAAACAGCTAAGATTAATTCTCGTATGACAGTGTTTGAGTGTTACATTTATTTGGTAATTCTCTTTTCATAACAGTAACAATAACCTCACTTATTTCTGGTACGAGTATGCCTACGACTGGTTTTGTTGAATCTGAAAACAATGAAAATAGTTTCATCGTCCTAAAAGTTGGATGTCTGACGTTCATACAAAATTTCCTCATGTCTCCATGCGTGAAATAGTTTTACACGGCAGGCTCATCGAGTTGAAAGTTAACAAGTAAAATGCTTCTTCATCGTGGATTAGCTGGTCATATATCGTTTGGTAGGTGGTTGCGGCTTTTGCGAGACTTTTCCATCTTTCTTTATTCGTGGCACTGTGTGTACTGTACATTCAGTGAGAGAAAACCTTGTTGAGGATTTAATGAGGTCTATCCATTTTGTTGGTGATCGGCTGCGAGAACGTTGGTTATCTACTCTTCCTTGTAACACTAATCGTTCCAATTAGCTTTCGTTATGGATGAAATGTCCAAACATCTTAAGGAAAAATACAAGCTCAACATTTTTCTATCAAATATTGGGCCGTTACGTCCTCAGAATGTTGATCGCCGAATACGAATTCCAATGTTATTCTTTCTTTTTAAAAGCTTTTATTTAACTTGCAATGTATGTAAGTGTGTTCGGGTTAAATCTAGCAGTCAAGTTGAATTTTAAAGCAGTTATCTTCCACCGATTAAGGTGAAATTTTGCATTCAGGTTTAGTTTGGATGACAATGCATGCTTAGCCAAGTGACGTCATTTTAAGTCCAATATGGCAGATCGCACAAGCACAGAGGAGCTCGTGGCTAAATAATAACAGCCGCACTGGTCGATCATCAAGGTTAAGCAACGCTTGAGGAGGTCGGTCCGTGGATGGGTGACCATTTCAACATACCGAGTTTCCTCCATGCTTCAGAAAGCGCGTTAAGCCGTTGGTCCCAGCTGTCATTTGAAGATCTTTGACAGTCGTTACGAGTAGTCAGAAGCTGACAGAAGTCTTGCCAAGAGGTATCGTGTTACCCAGTGATTGGGTTGTGGAGGTCAGATAGGCAGTCGCTCCATGTAAAACACTGTTACTCAGCTGAATCCGGTTAGACTGGAAGCCGACCCCAATAACAATTGGGAAAAGGCTAGGCAGATGATGATGGCGGATGGCACAAGATGGCGGACTAGTTATTTTTTTAGCCCTGCCATGATATGAATATCAAATGAAATGGTTTGCTGAGAAGAATAAAGAAGAAGCTGAGAAGCTAAGAAGCTTGTTGCAAAAAAAGTTTTTTCAATTAATAATATTATTTTAAATATTCCATGTAAATTATTTTTATAATAACACTAAAGTCTGAAAATTATTTCAATGTGTCCTATGAGTTTTCACCGTTTCGAACTCAAAATAAACCCCGAACAAGGACAGTGTAAATAACCTGATTGACCCAGATACCTAGTGGAAACTTTGTGGCACTATTTGGGTCGTCTATTAAATGTTAATTTGATGTTTCCTTTTCTTTATAAACGATTGTACCTTGGTTATATTTGGATAGTGATTTGAAGTATCATTTATTAGGCTCTTTAAATTGAATTAGAAGTATTAATATACATATAAATTGTCAATCAATACATTTTCATATTAAGTTAGTCAAAATCATGTGAATATATTAAAATTTATATAATTGATATTTTCAACTCTTTACGTGTGTTATATCAGGAATATGTATATTAAAAAGCTCTTTTAGGGTTCCGTACCCGATGGGTCCAAACGGAGCTGTGTCTCTGGGTCGGTGTCACTTACGTCTCTGCGTCTATCGTCTGATTTGACAACGGACACACAGACGTGGAGACGTGGTTCTGTCTTCAAATTTTTACATTAAGCATTTTATTGATCCAAAACTATATAAATAGTAAAAAATATTTTTAAATGTTTTGAGGGGATTCCCATACAGCAAAAAGTGAAAGCGAAAAAAAAAAATTTAACCTACCCCATTGAGGGGGTATCATTATTTAGAGCTCATTGCTTTAATATATATTGTATTTTTTTGATTTAAGGAGGTACCCTGACCAAAAAATCAGCATGAGATATGAGCATTCCTATTGGCCTAGCGGCACTGATGGCGCATGAATTACAGTAGTGAATACGCCCAGATTTTAGAATAAAATCTTTTAAAATCGAATTTTAGTCATAAGAAAAAAAGTTACGACAAAAATATTCGTTATTAAATTGTCTATCCATTAGTGTTAGTACGAAAAATAATTAATGAACATTTTACGAGGAGATCCATGCTATCAATAACTATTTCTCATTTGTAAGGAGATTAGTGAAACATATACCTCTTTAAAAAAAAAGTATACGACCATTTTAGAATCAATAATATATAGAAATTTAATGTATTTTTATTAGTTGATATTTTTTTTTAAATAACGAGTAGATAGCTTCTAAAAACATTACGAAAAATGGCTAGCGCGGCGTTTTGCTCGGGGTACCGCCTTAACAATATTGGAAGACAATGAAATGAGAAGCCAGCTTTTTTACAAAATTTTGTTCCGAAGAATTAGACTTATGAACTTGAAATTTGGTGATAATGTTTATTATTTCTGATGTTTTCCTTGAAATTCCCGCATTTCCTATGACAACCAACTTGATTTTTCGGTTGGTTCGGAACCCTAAATGTGCGAAGTCCAACTCGCACTTAGCCGGTTTTTATTCTACTTCGAGTACTTCTCCTCTTCTTCCTTCCCTGATCCCATTATTTGAAGATCAGCTCTCCTCAGTTTCCTGCGTCAATTTGTTCTATCTTGTACGTATTGTATGTTCTGTCAATTGGCCTTGCTTGAGGTCTCTTCCTATATTTAACCACCAGGTCAATGCCGAATAGCCTCTACCACTATTTTGTTGTGGTAGACGCACAGTGATTTGGTCGTCACTACGTCTCTTGACGTGCCCATAACACCGAATTGTCTACTCTTTATTTCCCTAAATAATAATAATTTGTGAATAAATCATAAGGTTAGACCACACCATTGCTAAACGACCCGTTAGACTAACCTTCGGATAATAAGCCACCCAGACATGGCTTTATTATAATGTTCATGGGGGATGGGACACCAACCTTGCATAATGTCCCATTGTATATTAATCGAGCACTCATCCACCCCTCGGGATTCTGCTTATTCCGAGAAAATTAAGAGACAATGGAATCTTTTAAAATAAATTGTTTATCGGAGAAAAATAAAATTAGGACCGCAAAATGGATTATCTTTTGGAGT
The DNA here is from genome assembly GCA_949775005.1 of Orthosia gothica. Taxonomy (NCBI): domain Eukaryota; kingdom Metazoa; phylum Arthropoda; class Insecta; order Lepidoptera; family Noctuidae; genus Orthosia; species Orthosia gothica. The sequence continues at coordinate 16,288,712 of OX459038.1, forward strand.
GAGGGGTGTGAAAAATGATTCATTTCTGATCTGGAATACTTTGACAGCAGTCTTTTTTGTATTTTCATTTGATGGTGACATAAAATATAACTGCCATCATGCCTGTTAAGTCCCATGTAATAGAGCCTATTGACAACTACCGGGCACAAATCCAGACTCCAGGCTACTATTGAGAAATTCTAGATGGAAAAACCCAACAACACTTTGCCTGACCCCGAAATCGAACCCAATACCTCTAAGGCGATTCACACACTGCTCCCCTTTACGCTCGGGGTGCGTTGCAACGAAGTCACGACACTCCGCATGAATTCGTTTTCTGTGTGTTGCACTACGCGTGTTTTCAATGCAAAGAGAGATACTTTCATGCAGCGTAAGAACGGGCAATCCCGCGCTACGCTGCGTAATGCATTGCAGTGTGCGAATCGCCTTACTTACTAGTAGCGCTCTTGCAATGATAGACGAACGAGGACAAAAAATATTCCCATAGAAGAGTAAAATAGTTATAATGCTAATTTTAACCAGACGAATGATTTTGACAACTTTCTAAACCACTGCTTTTGTTAATTCGGTCCGAATTTTTTTTTAAAACATTAAAAATAGACAACGTTAAAACTCATCAAAGTCAGGAGTGACGTCACTATGTCAGTGTAAAGTTTGCTAATGGCGTGACGTCACACGATATTTTTCACTTTGTGTTTAAAGAAAAATAAGTATTTTTAAGAGGAAATCACTTCAAATTTAAATTTGTCGCCTGCACAGCCTCTATCCTCGCGTAATTACATTAATCCCTAGTTTAATTAGAAGATTACCTTACCTCTCCCATTTCACTCTCACAGTGTTTGACTAACGAAGAGATAAAGATTAAGAGCAATCTAAGTTAAATTCGTCACTTACATTAAGTATTTAATCACAGGTCTTACGAGATAATGTGTTTCCTAAAGCTTGTTTTTATTCTCCCATTTATTTCGCCTTTAATATGTAATTTACACAATATTTTTATTGTCTTGTTCATGATTTTTACGTTTTATATTATGTTATACCGTATATACCTTCAACTGTCCATTTCCAGTCACAATAAAAATTACCATTGTTCTAATCCGATTCGGTCTGATGGACAGATGACCGGAATTCAAAAGAAAGTAAAAATTACGATTTCTGAAAGTATAACAGACAGACGTTATACGAAATTGAGAATGTACAGATTACGTTTTGGTTTCATGAATTCACGTTGGTTTTTGAAAATGTACGAAATACTAATTCATTGAGCTGCTTGAGTAAAATAAAATATTAAAAGACAAAAGAAAGAGATCTGGGTGAGTAGATGATGGAAAGACCGATTACCATTAGTGATGTCATAAAAATGCTTCATTGCGCAAGCGGAGTTTTCGGCGCCATTTGAGCATATTATACGAGTACAACAGTCCGGCAACAACAATCGACTAGTTGCCCGGACCAGACACAACACTCGTCTGGTCGGAGGATTCTCCCTTTGCAATGGAGGTTACGGGACGCCGGGTAATAGTGCAAACTCTCTTCTGCATACCTCTAAAATTATAATAGATGATTAAGAAAGTCTTGCTCATTTCTTACCAAACGAAGAGAAAATCCATTAGTCGACCTATAAATATAAGGTTTAGGCACTCAAGACCCGGCTTAGGCTGTAGTACTTATAAAACTAACAACGAAACAGCTTTCAAAAGCCCATAAAATGAGGAAAGCGCTTAAAGAATAATAAAAGGCTTATTTGATAGGGGTATTCCTCGAAGCGCACCAACTTAGTAAGTCGTTTCAGCACCAAGTTCCAGTTTATTTCTGCTTTCCCGGTAGTTTTAATTAATAAACAATTAGGACATTGAATTTTTAAAGATCTATCGATACATTTTATTACGAAACCCTCATGCTCTTCTATATGTTTCATTGTTGGTGCGTTTCGAGGAATAAAATTATAATATTTATTAATAGATTGCCTTAGCACACCTGAATGGTGCGTTTCGAAAAATTCGAGGAATGCTTTTAGTGCGCTTCAAAGTTGGTGCGCTTAGAGGAATTCCCTATTCGCAATTTATGCTTTATGATGGAATTTTAGAAAAGATTTGAAGGCCAAAAAATACAGTTTATTACATCGTTTTTAAAGGTGAAAGTATCGTAACAAAAATCTTCATAATGATGGGAGCGATGCATTTACTTTTATTCACTTTTCAGGAAAATAGTGATGGTTATTTGGTTTTAGAACTGATATCGTTTCAACATATTATCAGGAAGAGGAAAATATGCAATATAACAATGATTTACACCCTGTCTCCCTAGCACACCTTTGTTGGCATGCACAAAGGTGTGAGGGTAACCTATTTATGTTGAAACAAGTTATTATTTTCAAAATGAAGCTTGCTATATGGAAACTTGTACCTGCCCAAGAATAATGAAAGCCTTGCTGCCTATTTATAAATATGACAAATCATTTTGTTTGTTATAAATTGTGAAATATTAATACAGACGGTATATAACTTCTAGAACATAATGTATTTTTCAAATCAGTTTTACGTCTCTTAGTAGTTATTGTTTTTAAAGATTTAGAGTAATACTTGTATTAAAAACGATAGTATACAATAAAACCTTGCGTGGTTCAAATTCGCCATACCGTTCACAATTTTATTATACCCATATAAATGCTACGGCACTATTTTATTCACAAGTGGTTTACCAGTAAAATATTAATGACTGGCCATTGGCCAGCCTTTGTACGTGTTATAACTCGTAAACTGCATTTTATTTTCTCACAGCAGGCATGAATGGTTTCTATGATATTTTTATGTTTTCCTTACTATTAATTTTACGGTCTATAAAATATGATACGGTTATCAAACAAACTTAAAGCATTTTATTTTAGCTAAGCTACCCATTTTTTGATTTAAACGTATTTTTGTACTGAACGTTAAAAAACGAAAGTCCTTTTGGCACGTTCCTTACCTTCAAGACCTCCATGGCATCTTCAAAAATCAATATCCTTAGTTTTTCCCAAATATGTTATGTTTTCCTTTTTTACCGACTTCAAAAATGAAGGTGGTTCTCAGTTCAACTGTGTGTTTTTTTTGTATGTTGTCTGCAAATTATTAAATGATTTTGATGATTCTTTATTTTTTGAAAGAATATGTTCCTGAATTGGTCCTATTTAAATTTGGTTAATATCTGACGAAGATTTACAACAAAACTCTACAAACAATAAATGACGCAAAATCTCTCAGGATTGATGCAATTGTTTTAACCATTTGGTGAAATGGTAAACATTTCATAACATAGCATAACGCCGGTACTCTCTAAAAGGGTACGCAAATTCACCGTTCACCCTGATACACTCTCATTTCAATAGTTATGTTCAATTTCATGTTATTAGGGTAATCAATTCCGGCATAACTTTTGGAATTATAGGTACTTTCCTAAAGAACTTGTCCATTATGTACCACAACAAAAAAGTAAAACCAGTATTTTACATGATGTAACTGCCTATTTGGTCTCCACAAATCAGCAACTCGTTAACACTATACCCCTTGGTAAGACTGTTGTCAGATGTTCTGGCTGCTGAATACCCATACTCCATGAACACGTATATTTTATTAATACTCATTGACGTTACTTAACAAAAGAATTTGTTGGATTCCATATTCTCTTCCATTTCTTTATATGTCCAAATGACAACACAATAAAAACATAAGAACTGAGCATTTTGAATCTACTACTTTTCTTCTCACAAATACAATGTGTCCGGACTTGTAGTAATAAAACTTTAAGGTGGGAAAATACACTTACAATCTCTACATTTTTTTTTGCATTTCCTAAACTTCTACAGAAATTATAAGGCAAACATGTGCAAGGGTTATTTAAAGGCAATAATAAAATTAAAATTAATTGGCTGAGTGCTGTCATTGTTTTGTCAGGTGTAGAAGAATTCAAAGATAACTAAAAACTCCATAAAAACGTGTATCCCTATAAAAAAAAAACACAATTTTAGGAAATGCAATAAAATGCTGTGAAATTATGTTTAAAATTTATATTTTATGGCTCAATACAAAAATATATTATATTTGGGTGTCAGTAGATTATTTTTTTAGATTCACTTTGCTGTGGCCATAAAAGTAACATTAACTTTCTCTGTTCTTTATTTGATATTTATTAGTATATTATTTTATTTGTATGTATGTATTTTATGTTATATCTAAGTAATATTATTTAATATAGTTTTTGTACACTGACAGCCCTTATGTCTATCTCCTCTCGTTCAGTCCATCCAAAGGTTGTCTGTAAGAGATTGCCCTGTGCGATAAGACCGCCCATTGTACACTTATCTTTATAAATGTTTTGTCCTGTAATTATTTAAGTGGTGTACAATAAAGTATATAATAAATAAATAAATAAATGTACGCCTCTACGAGACCTAGGTCCAAAGTGATGGTTGTTAAGTAACTCAGGTACTAAATTGATCTATCTTTGATGGTGTGGTGATTTCACCCCTTATGTGAAATTTGTATCGTTAAAATTTACTGTATTTTAAGACCTTAAAGTTGTATTACTACGAGTCCGGACACATGATATAAGCAACCAGTTGGGTTCCTTTAGTTTATATTAATAATTGTTCAGAAACTGCCAAACTAAATAAAATTTTGATTTTTGCCAAAATTGAATTATTTTCACCACAAATTTCCTTTCAGGCTGGAAAAGCATTAAATCAATACATTAAAAAGATTTTTCATTCCTACTCGACGATCTTCAATCGGCTAATGAAATATCGTTTATCATCAAACTTTACTCCAATATTCCAGTTTCTCTTCAACTCCATTGATTGATTTCTAATTTTGATGGATGATCAAGTAATAGTTCAAATACTTTCAAACATTTGTTTGCACAAACATCTATGTATTCTATAGACAGAAAAATCCTGACTCACTAAATTATACTAATTAATTGAGTCATCAACGCCCACGCTGCAACCTTTGGACCTAAAAAGTTGAAATTTAGTAGATATCGATATATCGAAATTCGGTCACAAAAGCGGATGAAAAGAGTTGACATAGTTTATAATAATATGAAAAAAATTTGTTTGTATTACGAGTTACGGCTTTATCTGAAAGTCGGTCTTATGTTCTTTGATTTATTCAAATACTTATTTCAGTTTCATCTGAAATTCGGCCATTATGAAGAAAAATGTTTAATGCACAAGCGAAGCCGAGCACTAAAACAAAAGCTGTATCAAAATAAGATCCTTGACACGAAAAGTAAAGAGAAAGGATAATAAATATTGGATATTCAAACATCCCAATGGACCAAAAAGATATTGTTGGAGAGTACATAAAGAATCCTATATATTTTTCTTAGTTTATAACGAAAGGAGGTCCCATCGGTGGCGGTAGGATAACAAACCTCAGCGTGGATACCCAATATTTTATTAGAAGGTTATTTTGATATTGAATAAGATCACAGTTGGTATAAGGTCACCTAACCAAAGGGCTTAGAATCATCGCGCAGCACTGGTAGTGGCCAAGTGCCGCTGCCACTACTAATAATTTTCTTGTTAACGGAGTAGCGCTAAGCGCAAGTTTCAGCCATCTTGGGTTTCTCAGGCTAAGTTATAAAGACATTGATACACTTGGTTAAAAAGGCATTGTCAAGAATAGAAGCGGCCGTCGAGGTATCGCCAAGTATGTACTGTGTACTTGATATGAGGTATGAGTTCGATACATTATTATTTTGTAGTTATTTCTTCTTTGAAAATCATTTAACTGCGTAAATTACTATAGGTAGTCATTTAAAATTAAATTACTCCGTCTTCTCGTAACTTACATGTGACAGTACTATAAACAATAAATAAATTGAGACTATCTGCATAAATTACTATAGCTGATTGATTCTACCTGCGTAAATTAATATTATTGTCATTTAAAATTAAATTACTCCGTCTTCTCATAACTTAAATATTACGCTAATAATAACAATAAATTAATAAATCCTATATTTCATGTAATGAACTACCTGCTCTTTTTAAATTGATTTCTCAACGCGTCTACAACATTCTCCACAAAATCGCCTTTTATCCGAATGCACTTGTTTGCACGTAGCAGCGGTAAGTTCTAAATCCGCTCTACACAATCGTGTTCCACTATTCTTCTTGAAATTTGTTAACACCAAGACTCCAAATTCCGCATGCTCTGAATACAAATGCACTTTAAATTCTCGATGTGAAACTAAAAGGTTAATGCTAAGAGTAGAGTAGATCTCACTCGCTGCCACGCTGTTAGAAAAGTAAATTATGTCGTCATCCGCCAAGCCTTTTATCAACTACTAGCGACCCGACCCGGCTTCACCCGTGACAAATTTTATACAAAAACCTGCCGTGTTTTTCACTCTTTCTATTGGTGAAAATCTGTTCAGTAGTTTTTGAGTTTATCGCGTACAAACTCGGCGGGGGACTTTATCTATTCTAAAATATATAATATTATAAAGCTGAAAAGTTTGTTTGAACGCGCTAATCTCAGGAACTACTGGTTGAATTGTCCATTTGTCGAGGAAGGCTGTATAACATCACGCTACGACAATAGGAGCGGAGCATAAATGAAAAATGTTGCAAAAACGGGCAAAGATATTCCTTTTTGAGAGCTTCCGTTGCGTGCGCTGCGTAAACGGTTTAAGTTACGCAACAATCATGAATGTAGGGTAGGTAGGGGAGATGGGTAGGTAGGTATCCAGTTGACGTTAGTGAAGCTGCTTGGGACAGCTATTTTGGACTTCTTACCGAAACAACTGTTAGAGATCTACGAATGACAGCTGGGAACAACGGCTTAAGGTTCTTTCCATGGTACTGAGTGGTGACAAAATTAAATGGACGATCAGCCATCTAGAGACCAAACGCGACAAGTTTAATGTCTTAACCTGGATCGATCGACCCTTGCGACTGCTACTTAGCCATGAGCGCCTTAAATGAAATATGAGGTCTAGCACATAATCCCTTAAGACAGCGCGCTGTATTCAAGAATGTCCTTCAGGGATTATCTAACCAATTTATTTTTCTGCGTAAAGTAGAAAAATAAATTATTTCTTTCTTGGTTAGAGTCGATAACTTCGTTATTGGCATCATAATGAAACTTGGTAGTAGTCAGTTTTATAATAGGGTAGTTGAAAAAAAATTACTATTTAGTCCGTCAGTTAGATAACCTAAAAATATTGGACACGTATTTTTATTCCTTTTGATATGACGATACAGTGTGTTGAAATATCATGTGACGTCACGATATGCTACACTTTATACTGACAATGTGACGTCACAAGCCCCCACTCCGGAACTTTGATGTACTTCATCTTTGTCTATTTTTATTTATTTGATACTAGCTGCCCCCGCGGCTTCGCTCTCGTCAAAATTATAGCCTATATTACTCGGGCATAATGTAGCTTTCCATAGGTGAAAGAATTTTTTAAATCAGTCCAATAGTTTTGAAGCCCATTCGGTACAAACAAACAAAAAATCTTTCCTCTTTTTAACCGACTTACCTAAAAGGAAGAGGTTCTATGTTCGACTTGAAGTATGATTTTTTTTATGTGTGTTCACCGATATCTCCTTCAATTGTGGACCGATTTTGAAAATATTTTTTTTTGTTTGATATAGTATATTATAATAATGTTTATTATATTGTTCGAAATTGGTCCCATTTTAATTTGGTTAAGATCTGATGAAGAACTTCGGATATACAACAGAACTCTTTAATAAATAACGCCAAATCATTCGGGATTGCTGCAATCGCATGTCTGTTTATTGTTTATATACCATTTCATAACATAACATCACGCCAGTATGCTCTAATGGGGTACGCAGATATCTCATTTGACCGGTTCTGTTCAAGTTTCATGTTATTCGGGTAATCTATTCTAGCGTTATACTTGCCTATTTTAGGTAGGTACAACAAAAAAGGAAAAAATAAAAACTTTTTTGCAAAAAAAATACTATTTAATATTGTTATAGAAAGCAAAAAATATGGGTCCAATATTATTTGATAATCTCACCGACGGACTAAATAGAATTGTCATTTTTCTACCCAGGAAACTTCCCTATTGAATAGTCTTCTCACAGAGCACGGAAGCACTACAGCGACTAGATATGTCATTATTATTGTGAAATGCGGTTTGGTCTTCCATAGCTGTAATCAGCATTATCACGGGCTGTAAAATTTAAGTAAACAGTGACCTATGCTTATTTCGAAAGATATTTTCGAAGATCTCTCACAGTGGCTGCAGAAATTTCTCGGTGCGTTTCTCTATTAAATTCACATTTTTCATGCAAAAGTAACGAAAATGTGAATTCATAACGAAAGTTCCATAAAATAAACTCAAAACAATACCGGACAAACAAAAGTGCAAAAGACAAAATAATATAACAAAACGATCCGAAACCCCACATTTACCACAATCCGAATCCAATATTTCCTTTCCACATAATATTTTCATCGAAATAATCTTGTGAAAACCTTGTTTTACTTTTATTCCGTTCATAATCCACTGGACTCATGTGGGTCCAATAAATTCACTTTTACAGGCATTTCGATCCCAGGTCCCATCTAACTTCGGAAATCCTTGTGGGTTTGAACTAAGCTACGATAATCTTCATGGTGACTCCCAAAAGAGTTTTCCTTTAGAAAAATGTATTCGTAACGCGATAAACGTAAATAGGATCATGAATTAATGTTACGTATTTATTGCTCTGGGGTCTGCGGAAACTCGTGAATAACTTAAGCGAACAGTTTTCTCCTGTTTTCTGTCTCTGCCAGCATGGCTCTCACAACTACTGGAATCTTAATACATTTACCCTACCTTTAGCTGATTTGACCATCCGCGCAAACGTCAAGCTTGTGTTCCTGAGAGGTTATAACGGTATATTCTCTGATGTCGGAAATAGGTCTCATATGACTTAATATTATTTGGCCCGTTCATATAAATTGTTCCCTCTTCTGCCTGCCCTGGACCCCTATTTTACCTACCTACTTAGGTTCCGTGCAATAGGTTTATCTCCTAAATTCACCTGTCACGTTAGTATTATCTGATTTTATTATCTATCCCATTATACTTTATTTATATGAAGTTACTGGAATAGATCTCACTTGCTGGAGTGTCCATTCCGTCCATTCACATGAACTTTAAATGAACAGTACAACGTTCTTGACGCTGCAATAAACGTCACTGGGCCCAAACACTTTAGTAAAATTTACCGTTGAAACGAAATAAGAAGAAAAAGAATAGTTGAAAATGTCGCATAAGGGTGACACTGCCTGCTGGCTGCTGATTGACACTCTAGTGGAGTATCGCATCGATGGTTGTGAAGTGGCAGTCTCCTAATGACAAATCATGTCAGGAGATTTGCTGTAGTGATCATGTCTAAGACGAGCTGATATTATCCCGGCATCATCCTGATAGTATTTGAGCTGCAAAAACAGTAACATGACGATCACTTCTGTTAGGGGCTCAAAAAAATTTCAAATATATTTTCATATTGTATCGATACAAATAAAACAGTTCTTCCTCCATATTTTATTTTTATAGTAAGCCGATGTATTAAATCAAGCGTGAATGGTTGATACGCAACGTATTCAGATCACATTCGCAGTGTAAAATATAGGTTAAATATACACGAATTTTCTAACTTTATTTTACCGACTTTACTTAACATTATTTACTGATAGTAATTTTGTATAACAATTGATATGGCTCAGTCATTTTAATTTACTACTTATTTTAGAGATATGGCAGTTAATTAGAACTATAGTAAGTTAGACCTATACCCAACAGCCGACATAGTTCCAAGAATTGCAAAACTTAAGTGGGCAGGGCACATTGTTCGCACAACGGATGGCCGTTGGGGCCAAAAAGTTCTGGAGTGGTGACTGCGACCCGGAATACGTTGCGTTGGAAGGCCTCCCACTAGGTGGAGCGATGACCTGGTCAAAGCTGTGGGAGTACAGTGGATGGGAGACGCACAGGACCGATCTGTATAGCGACGCTAGGGGGAGGTCTATGTGTTTTTTCAGCGTAAATAACAATGTCTGTGATGACTATTGTTGAATTTGGCCTTGCTTGACGCTAAGTCTAAAAGAAAAAGCTGTTCTTTGAAATATTATCAAACGTGTTTAATTTACGTGTATATACTTTTTATCGGGCGTAGTCTCGTCAGGCATTAAAAGTTTCTGTCCACTCATTGCCTATGCAAATAAGTAAGCATGTATGTAACTTATCGTCATTGAAACCTTCATTTTACAAGCAAACTAACTTTAAGAACTACATTAGCAAGGCGCTCACGTAAATAAGTGCCAAGTAGACGAGCCGTATCTCCGTTGAATCACGTCATATTCCTTAAGTGCACAAAGTACCTCAATTGCATCTTACAACCTCCTCGAGAATGGAAGGCTGTTATATGTGAATATCTTGGCTATACATTCTTCTAGACGAATTTTCGGCCACAACAGATATATTATAGCGCACAAGTGTTTGCGGTAACTTACGAGTAGGCGCACTCTTTGTCCTCATACTCTGATAGACCGATGGGACGACAATTCGACAGGACTGGGCAGAGATCATCGTCTGACCATCAACTTAGCGTGTTGCCAACTTCCAAGCTCTGGGCCGCCACTCAGAAGTTTCTAGTGGACCAAAAACACTTTGTCCGTTCTGTAAATCGAACCTGGAACTGCAAACTTAGCAGCTTTGCAACTGCACGGCTTTCGGGACCGTTCACTCATCTTGTGCAATTATTATTCTTACAAAGATCAGAATAATATAATAATTGTTCTTTTTTTCTTGATTACATAAGTTCCAAATAAATACACGAAGGGACACTGTGTGACCTGTAAATGACAGTTACATTTACATAGAGCGCGTGCGTTGCAGGTAAAATATTTACATTTTAAATAAATCTGAAACCGTTTATTTATTTAAACTTCATGTACAATGGTTATACACATGTGGACTTACTGCAGCTAGGCATCCTCTACCACTACCACTATAACTTAACTTTCTCTGCTACTATAAGTATAACTGTTGATTGAACTGAAGATTTACTAAGTTTTGGGCGTTTATAAATGTTTGAACTCTTAAAGCGTATATATTCCCCAATGTTAACGCAGTACTGGCCGTGCGCTTGCTCGGAGCCATAATATCAATATTAAACATCCTTTTGGACAATTTGTTTGCTAAATATTATTTGATTTATATATGTTTTTTCAGTTATGAAGAAATTCTAGCTATCAATTTTTTTATGTGAAAATACCCTTACATCCAAGTAGTTTTGGATACACCAAATTAGCGAAAAAATATTGAGTTTTTAATATATTTTTTTAAAGCAAAACTATTACTTACACGAAAAAGCAATGTTTCACAAATAACGTCCATGAATCAATCATATTTTTTTCAAATCTTTTAACCTAGTAGCTACTAAGGAGAATGCATTAGAAAGTAACCATTTTACGGCACTAAAGCGGTGGAAGTTGAATAATGAAAGAAGCAAACACAAACTCTGTCTCTTATATTAATTACTTACTTACAAATACACTTCTATAAATAACATAAGAACAAACAAAGTATCCTCAGTGAAAAGTTTATTTTTCCGAGTCATAATAAAGTTTGGGTTCCGAGAGACTCTAAGTATAACGCACAGCGACAGGTCCCTATCGGGGATACGTCTTTGTTACATGTCAGTTCAAGGGTTTCGTATGAGTGACATTTGTTAATCTGATAATTTTGATTGGAAGTCACGGGGACTTGGGAAATGCGGAAATTGCACGAAAAGATATAAAGACGTTGGCTTTTAAAAGGAGTTAATACACCTTTTATAGGTGGATTTTCGTATATGTTTCGACTTACCTTTGAGGTGGTTACTGTGTCTTAAGTAACCGCCTCATTTTATTATTAATACAAAAAATAGATGCGTGACCTATAAAGAAGAAAGGACCATAGAAAGTTTACTTAACCTTTAGAACACCCGCGCTGTCTACGAATAGAAGCAAGTATATTCAATATTTCATTCACCGTTATAAAATATTAAAAAGTGCACGTAATCCATACTCTTGTGTGATATTAAAACTTATAGATTACATGTCCAATTTCCTACTTCATAGCATGAACTGATTGTACTTAACCAGGTTGACCAAAGGTAATATCAATTCAAATGTTGTAATTTCATACTGATAGTTACAATATTTTATTAAACCCATTTAGGTTAATATGAAAACGATAAATGGTTTACGACTGGCGAGTTATTGGTACGTAAGCCGTCAAGACGTAATCTTCTCGTATATTAATGCCCGTCCGATATTGTTCATAAATAATACCCCAGAAAGACGCCTGTCAGGTATTATTTTCGGCGATTAATGATACTTTCCCAGCGTGATGTATTAATCAGATTTCATAATAATTGTATCGAACGATTGTTAATTACGATTTTCGTTGTTACAGACAAACATGTCGGCACCAACAACGGACAGCACTGAAGCTATCACCAACTCCGGCTACGGTAGCAGCGATGAGACCGCAAGTCTACTCGTCACCGGTCCTTCAGTCACCGTCATAGTCCCAACAGAAAACAGAACAGTCAAACCAGTTCTGCAAAGACAAGACTGCACCACACACCTCCGACCTCAACTGTCAGGTGGGCCCGGCAGCGAGGAAAGTGCTACTTCCATCAGAATGGAAGAGGGAACCGCAAGAAGCGTCCCTGACATCGAGTTGCAATGTCGGGAACCGGCAGACCGACCTCAGACACTCGTGTCTCCCGTAGCGACGTGCTCGCACAGAGGGTCAGTGACCACGTGCCAGTTAGTTCCACAAACTTACTCGAGATGTCGCGTTTGCGAGCGGCGGCAGTCCACGGCACCAATATCGTCGCTGCAACTAGCGCGCTCTGTGTCGAGAGAGAGCGTTCGCTCGGCCGTGCACTACCCTTGTGGCTGTAGTTCGCTCCATGCCGTAAGCACGTGTCCAGTCTTACAACCCCCGGCGCTACTGTTGCCTACAACTAGTGCAAGGATTATCCGCCAGAGTTCGCAGCCTGAGTCTAGCGCATGCGCGACACACTGCCCTCATCACGCCCACCACCACCCCAGCGCCTCGTTGCGGCAGTTGCGAGAACCAGGCGATGGCATCGCTGGCATAGCTGCGGACTCATTGCGGATCAACGGGGGTATGCGCCCTTTCAAACAGGTATGTTCCACGATCGGTAGGTGGCGCTACTGTTTTACAAAAATCACACATTGTAGAATTTTTCGTTGTTTAGTTATAAGGCAATAAGGTACGTTCAAATTACTCATAAATAGGCGCTTTTTAACTTTGTCTGTCGATCGTTTAGCGTGTCGTACAATCATGCCAATCGTGCGATCATGCGGTTTAAAAAGATTAGGAACTAGGTAGGTAAACCTGAGTTTTCCTTGTTCGTTTATTACTTGAAAGAGCAATTTCCCGAATGATTTTCTAAAATGATGCAACAGAAATTTATTGTTACAGCAAATGAGTTCCTGGAAAAAGGAACGTTTTAACAACCAAATAGCTCTGAGGAAACGGCAACCTAATTAGAGTGCTAACTTAAATGTTAAATGAAACAGCTGCATAATTATTGTCGAAATGGCTTTGCACAATTAACTACGAGGTTTGACCCACATTTCTCGGTAAAGACAACTTCAAACCAACATAAATAAGTCTTACAAATAGTAAACTTAAAAAGCAAAATGCATTGTATACTAATTGTAAATAGCTAAACCGTAGTAGAAATGCTTTTTGAAAAATAGTTTCGCCTTTGGTGTAAAACTGTAACACTCATCGCAAGAACAAAAATGTAAAAAAAACAAAAGAAAAGTAAAAGCGTAGTCGAAAGTTTTTGAAGCAATCAGACATTGACAGAATGTTCCACCGTTGTGAAAGCGCCTTTGGCAGCTGTTTCAACGAGATGAGCCTTTTCTTAATGTCTGCCTTTGCAACTCACGGCCATTTAACTCGCTGCTACGACACTTAGAAGCGTTGTAACACTCTTTCAGGCTCTCAAGGCAATTTCGAGATTAGAATTAGCAAAAAGCCTCGCAAGAAGAATACTAATAATTTTGGTGGTTCACAGTATATCGGTGTTGTAGTGAAAATAAGTATTTGTGTGTATGTAGGCGAATCATTTAGTGTGAATATGAGTATTTTGACGGATCATATCAATCACTTCCATAGATCAAAAAAATCCTTAACAGTCTTATCCTGGCTCTTAGTTAGCGCGGTGCAGTTGGCGTGTAAGTGCTGTGTAAGGGTCTTGAGACGGGTTTTCAGGTGTCCCTCCTAACCAAATCAAATCAATGTCCTTTGATTTGATTTCTGTTTTTAACCTGCAGGCGGGGCTGCTCCTCTGTCCACAAACCCTGTCGCAGACACGCCGAGCCCGGCTGAGACGTGCATTCACTGAAGCCACGGGGGATACTGTTAACTACGTTAAAACGGTGGGGTTCAACCTATTGGATTATGCACCGTCAATTACTGCTGTCGACTGTACAATTTCCTTAGTCAAATTTCCAGTGACCTAAATGGAGATAATAATAATAATTTAATGATCAAAGAATTACCCATACCCTTAGCTGACACATAAAGTTAAAATAGCAGAAAAAAGCACATCACAATGCATTTAGATTTTTAAATAGATTGTAACGCAAAACTAGAAACATAGCATGTTAGTGAATAAGCTACGACACGAAAGAAGCAGACCACTCCAGCAGAAAATAAAATTAGTTTTAGAATTACCCAACATCACCAAAAGTCACGATCCCTGTCAGGTTGTACAGTCGAAAAGCAGGTATCTGTGGATTTATCACCAAAGTAATTTGTTAGTTGGCGAATGTGTCGTCCCTATAGCTTCGTCTAATGACCACCGTTAGCCATTCCCCCCACGCCCCTGACATCTTCCCTGGCACCAAAATTGCTTGTCACGAACAAATCGTTTTCTGTTCATCACCTTGTTCAAGCAAAAATGTCATCGTACCATAGAGCACATTTATTCGAAACTTGAAAAATTGGCTTTGAATGTCGAGTGTCTTGGAGCACATAAAAGCAGGTATACTTTTGTAACATCATTATGTTTTTCACCTCGATCATAATTTGTGGATTCATTTTGGAATTCCAAAGTTAAAACGAAAACGTTTTGTCATCGCTTTGGGAACCCATTACTCAAGCAAAATACACAGCACCTACACAATCATTAGCTATCCATTCATTCGCATTGTTTTGATGGATATAGGTAGCGCTATGCACTTTAGATCGATGATTAGATTGCACAGAAATGTCGCTTTTCGATACTACGAGTAGATCGAGTTTTCTTTTTTGTTGCTGTTGAGTATATTGTGTGTAAGGTTAGGTTAGTTTATGTCGTTATTGTTTTGGTGTACGGTTTTTATTAGTTTAAATTTTATTAAAATACGGGATTTTATTTTTAAAATTAAGTACAAAAATACAATCTAGGGAAAACGAAATATAAAGGTGTTTTTCATTAAACACATGTGCTACATGAAGATTTTCTAGGAAATCTTAAATTTTAAAACTACAAAGCACTGCTGAAGGGATTTCTTGGTAACGTTTCACAAAGAGATGAAAAGCAAGCAAATCTCGTTGATGTTATTACATTCTCCTGTGAGTGAGGGTTAAAATTTCCTTTGATAAAGGAAATATTTTGAAAATTAAAGACTGCACTGCTAACAAAATTGCAGATTCCATAGTAATAAAAGGGGTTTCTGCATGCAAAGCAAGACACCGTGTTATTGGAGATTATCTGCGTCAAGGCACCATCAATTTTATTGCCAAACGATAAAATATTCCCACCTGATGGTTGCAGGAATTTCGTTTTCATACCCTCAGGGCCGTTTCATGCATAATACTTTTAGAATTTTATGAGATCATCAACAGAAGTTCAAGGTTCATGACACTCGGTACGATTTACTAAGTGGATTAACTTGAATATGCCTTAATGTGGCCAATAACGTACAGTTGCTCAACAATTTGGCAGTAGACCAGACGTTTGGTTTAACTTTATATTATTCTACTTGAGTGAAGTAAATTGGATAGAAAATGTGTTGTCAAAATATCTGAGAGGTATAGTCGTACTGACACTGATAGTTTAATTAAATAATTTCCTAAAATTTGATTGCCTTGTCTGTTACTAGTAGTATTAAGTATATTAGGTTTATGTTCTTATTTTAACCGAATTGATTTATTTTATTTCATATTATGATTAGGCAATTTTTTTTTTGGAAGATGGATGCATATTATTTATTACTGCCTAGTCTTTTGGATTTAGGCCTCCTATCGTAATTATCAAATAATTGTGTGTACTACAGATTCCTATCTGTTTATGTTAGTTATTATCAGCACAAGATCCATCAGTTAGGTCGTTTGTTCCCGAGGCACGACAAGATTTGCGGTCACGATTTTTAACACACGACACACTGCATACGGTCTGTCGTCCACTCGTTTGTTCTATAGACACGATTCTGCAATGACACTGCAGTGCACTTGTATTGTTTTATAAGCGCTTGACTGACGAACCACGCACGCGTGAGCCGTGCGGCGTGGTGTGTCGTGTCGTCAACAAGCTGATACCGGTTTTGTTCAGCCGCTAAATCGTCACCGTAAAAACCGTGACGACATAGCGGAATATACGACTTAGCCGAGAAACCGTAAGAAAATCTTGTCGCGTGTGGTGCGGTATCGTGCAATGAAAAAACGGTCCATACAAATATATGGGGCTTTTAATCGTGACCACATTTTACGGTGTCGTGTGTCGCGTCGTGAACATACGGCTTTATGCTCAAATTAATATACCATACCTATACCCGATGTAATTTTCAATGGATACACTACCAAAATGCTTTCAACAAGTTTCTGCATGTTATATCGAAATACGAAAACGCTAACATTTTCCCTAATGGGTGCTTTTATCATGGCAGTACTGAATAACAAGTGGATTGGTTCCAGCTTCAATTACAATTCCTACTGTGCGTAGGCATATAACTGGTAGCGATATAAAAGATAACTAAGTTTATGACTTTTTTATTTTTCAGCAATCATTAGGTGCCCTTTTATATGCTTTCGAGACACGCACTTTGGAAGTGTTTCGTTGAACACGCATTCATATAATCAAGTTATACATTGAGAATGTGTTTCCACAAGATTCTGCAATTTTCTGCCAGCAAATTCACGTTTTAAGTCTTCACAAAAACATTTGGTTAAAATAAATAAACTAGGCAGCTATAAACATAATAACTGTACAGAACGCAAAATATTTGCTCGTTACGAAATTTAAAGCCGGAATCTCACTATTTCACTCCAAGAAAACACGCCTATTGTTAGAGCTCCATTCTCCAAGTGTCGGAGCACTGTATAATTAATTTTAATGCTGCCACTGTATGCTCGAATTTGTGTGGCTGGTATAAACGCAGGCAGTTTTTGGTAGTACCTAAAGCCAAGTTACAACCTCCTTTCATACTAGCCAAGTTCTAGTAATTGGCACCAAACCTACGATATCTTGCCAAATAGGTATTGCGGAGTGATTTATTGTTCTTACAAACTTTTTTCTAAAGGGTTTTACTTTGTCTGGTTATTGAATTGATAGAAAGGTCAGGTTCGGTCGATGACTTTACGAGGTGCTGAGATTGGATTACAACATACATCGGCAATGAAATAAATTACGAAAGGTTATATCAGCGAACATTGGCATTTCAAATTGCAATGGCAATTTTATGTGCTCAATTATTACACTCAATTGAAGTTCACTTAGCGGATTTCAGTTTTGAACGCAGAAAGGATTTTAACTCTCTAGATGTGGTGTTTTGCCAACACGTAAATCAACATAACTAAGAATTTACCTATCCGAGTATCATATTCTTGACAGTAATTTTTGACGGGTTATATTTCATCCAGGAACACATCCAAAAATAAGTTATATACCTAAATTCTGCCCGTCTCTATCGAAATGGCCGTCTGGGATCCGTGTTCTATCTGTAAGCCCCAGCAGACCAATATATTCTGCACTATTCTTATCTAGCTTTAGGGGATTTTTCAGTTGAACTTTTTAAACGATTTTATCTGTCATGCATCACCGTTTTACTTTTAGGGGCAGCACAAACATTTTAACAAAATCAGATATATTTAATAAGAACTTTCTGCTAAAAATATTGAGTTTCTAGACCACAAATACCCAACTTCATTATTATAACTCAGCAACTACGAGCCTTTCGAGACCCAAAAAAAATAAACGCAGTAATCTGATTTTTCATTCACGGACACGCGAATTGAGATAGCCTATAAAAAATAATAACCTTTAAATTCTAAAGCCATCTGTGCCCACCATTACTTTTGAATTATAAACCAATTTTTCTTTTGCCCTGCATTATCCCTGCCTTAATGCCACTTTCCGGTTCTGCACAATTCATGTACTTGTGGAGGTAACAGACCTTATAGAATTTGTTTGGACTTTCTTTATGAGTTTAGTCTCAGGGGGAGTTTGAAGCCGGAAATAAATGTTTCCGTTTTGGTTTTACAGCTTGAGGGATATATTTTAAAGAGCTTGTTTTCTGTGCAAAATTATTGCTGTGTCTTGTTAACTAACTACTTTAACTTCTTGCAGTAAGTCTTCACGTCTACAACGGTGGTCTAGACATATTAATTAGCTTGTGAAAGTATCTACCTCAAGGCAATTAGCATTAGATTTATATAAATATCCCTTACCATTTCGGCAAAGTTGTGGCAACATATCCATTTTTCTAACGTTCTGTTTATGAATTTACTTATCGTGCGTCAAATCTCTTTTTCAAAAACCTAGAAATCTACCTACCTTCTATCCTATCTTCTTACCTATACGTAACTCAAAGCTTATAAACCTATGCTAATACATTGCCTATATCTCTTTTCTCATTCAATTCGTCTTCATCACTAAGCCATACATACATAAGATTATTCGACCTAACTAAGAGAATCCTACACATATTGGATTACAATCATGTAGGTATTATTAACAATATTACATAAGGAGGGTATTGTCTCTATTTGGAATTTGTCTTAGTTGATCGGGTCTTTATTAACTGCTCTTGTCTTTAGATTAATACTAACTTTGATATTGATATTGGTAATCCTTGTCAATATAACTGTACGTTAATACGTACATGCTTTATACAGGGTGGCGTAAAAGTAATGTCATAATTTGAATTAGCTGCCATTTTGTTAGAAACGAATAAAAAGATTATTCTGTTTTCATGAAAACTTTATTTGAAAGTGAAATTAATTGGACCAAATTATATCGCTCAAATGGCTACCTCCCGAGTTAATGCACAATTGTGTTATGCACTCTTTTTACGGAATTTTGAATTGTTGCTTGGAAAATATTTGGCTCCAAGGGCCAATCACCTATTCACTGCAAATGCCACATCAAACAGTCACTTTGAGAAGATGCAATGGCTCTTCATGCATTTCATGTGGATTCTCTGTGCCCCTGAAACGCAAATTTTGTTTGTTATCATAACCACTTAAGTGGAAATAGACTTCGTCAAAATTTGTCAAATAAGCAGTAACAATAATTCCACGTTCTTGAGACATGTTGACATCGCACATGGCTTGTTGAAAACTAATTCTCCATATCTCTACAACATAAATAGCAAAGCACAGTGAGCTTTGGCGACATCTGCAAAAATTAAGACACATTCACAATATGACATTACTTTTGCGCTACCCTTTATAATTATAATGTATATATGTATAGGAGTTAAGCCTGTATCAATTCCCTGTCATCTGTCGCATTTTAGTTACACTAAATGGCGTTAGTCCGGCAAATCGTATTAAAACCATTCGGCCGTCAGTTATTGCTCCAAATGTATTTTGCATGCAACCGATTGTGTGCTGATTAAATTTGGCTCCAACCGTTGTGGTGTCGTGGTCAATATAAAGATAATTACACTATGCCACAAAGTAGCGATGTTCATAATAAACTCCACTGAGCTCTAAAGTGGTTTTATCTGACATGTGAAATGCCACGTTATATGCTTATTTAGGTTGGTTCAGGTTCGTAATTAGATAAGGGATTCGGTGTAGGATTCGCAAAATTATGTTGCTTTAGGCAGATCATGGTATTTTGTTTGCTTTATTTCGAGGTATTAAGGTAATTTTATTAGCAAATACTGTTATCGTGTCTCAGCTGGGACAGCAATCCTCCTTCCGTTTACACAGTGGAGCTAGCGAAGCACTGCAAAAATATTTTTATTTATCTCGTCGTAATTAATTGACTTTTCTATACGAGTTTAATGTTGCTTCTTATAAATTAAAGACGGGAAGAATCAGAATAGAACCAAACATGTTTGTGTAAAGAATCTAATTACGCTGGCAGAAATGAAAAGAATAGCTCCTGTAAGCCGGGACCTCGTATTTTTCTTCCCTCGAGAATCTTCAGGTTACGGCGTATTATATACGTAACACGTGAAAAAAGGAAAATCTGTAATTCCAATGTTAGCGAAATGTGTTACGATCGATTTTGAGCCAGAGTAGATTTTATCGAAAACAAAAGGTCCCCAAACATTTCCGGGTGCTAATAAATTCATTTCCCACCAAATCTCAGTTCACGATGCGTACAGAAAATATATAAAGGAATATAGAAGAAGTAAGCCTACCAAGGACAGATTTTATCTTATTGATGCAATTGTTTCAGTGCGAATGGTATGAACGAACAGACATCTTTATGATAATAGCACAGACACAGCACTTGGCACTGAGCTTGAATCTTATCCAAAGATCATTACTGCTGAGATCATTATACAAGACGCTGTCTTAGTCAGTAGTCCCCGTAACGTCTCGTTTAGATTAATGTACCAAAATGGTAGAGAACCATTCGCCAAATATCGTACCCCGGGGTGCAATCAGACCGAATAATAACCAGATTTCAATACTATTAGACTGAATCCTTTTCTGTAGTACAGACTTATTTGAATATCAAGCAGAATTTCTGCCATTTTCCGTTCATTTTAAACGCTTATTTAGCATTTTATGCCATCTGTACCAGATGCTATTTCAGCATCCAAATATCGGTGGTCATCCGCGATGACTATGGCATGGTTCCAAATCGCCACAATGGGCCCCCATATAGAGGCTTGTCATATAAATTATGCTTTGGATTCGGTCACACAATACGTTCCATTACATTGAACTAATGTGCTCTGATCGGGCAACGATATGATAGATTTAACGGGTGAGAAGTATTTTAACAAACAAACATATAAACAATGCAAATCTGTTAACATAACAGTTCGGTTGTGTTTTGTTTTGTCAAACACTGCTTTGGGATTGTGTTTTAAGTTTCCGTTTTAGTAATGTTGTAAAACATGGAGAATTTATTGCGTTCATTGGTTCTATGCATGTATGTTATAAGGATGAGGGAAATTGTAGATTTATTTATATTCTTATACAAACTGTATAGATTGATTAATAATAATTTATTCCTAGCCGTAGTTTCCGTGTTAACAGCTCACTCGGTAGTTATCGAATATATAACCTTCAGTTTGTTTCTAAACAAAGCTGTTAGTTTGCCTTTGATATAGTAAAAGTGCACAGTAGAGACCTATTGAGCAACTGAAAGTTCTGGAACAGCGTGTACGAAGAACATACAATTACTAAAAACGCTCTTCAAAAATAATAACACTGATGTATTATGAAGTGATGATGAAGCGTAACACGCGATACCCTTGTGTTTGTTTACTGTGTAACTAAACTATTGATTTATGATACAATAACCGGTTACCTAAGTGCTGGTTTTATTGATTATTATATCAAGTTCCACTCCAAAGTTATATATTGTTGCTATCCAATTTTATCCAGTACTGTAACAGCCCTCTGCATCGAGCTGTTGTGATCAAATAAATCTTTTTAAGCATTTATTGCTGTTATCATTTCGCCCCTTAATGTCTTATTTGTGTCGTGGACTCTGTCCTGCTCTTATCTGTCATCAAATTTATGTTCTTTTCTCGTCTATATTGATCCATTTTTTTGTCAACTGCAAATTTCTTTTCTTGGTTCCACAGACTAACTTCATTTTTATTTTAATTATCTGAGTGAAGCACTCACCTTAACGCATGGCCGACCATAACTCTAAGAAAGCCACATAATGGAGTCCATCCATTTAGATTAAACGTAATACACCGTAAAATTTTACAGCCGTAGCCTTTCTTTACGTTGATCTACAATCCTTTTAAAAGGTCGGCTTTCTCTAGAAATCATGAAATATTTTTCGTCACATTATGTTTGTTGCTTCTCATAAAGTGAGAGACGCAATCTCACATGTAATATACAAAAATGTACCCATGAAAAAGTCTTTGTACATTTGGTATGCAAAATGCTTAAGCGGTTTAGTATAATACGCGGGCGCTTTACTGGCGGATTCTGCAAAATGCTTACCTATGCTTCGGGACTGCTAGCATCATTACTGAGAATCAGGGCTCTACAGTACACAATGTTATTTTTTCTTGTTTCTGTAGAGCTAACTTTCCGTTTTTTACGTAAATTAGACATTTTTACCTGGTTGTTCAGAAACCTGAATTAATTTGGTTTAACAATTATGGTTTAAAAGTTGTACTACTTGTACCAGCTTTCTGCATAGTGTTTTTATTAAATTAATTTAAATAAATATTGTTTGCCAATGGTACACAAACCATCAAAGAACTAGTTATCACTGTATTAGCAATATTGTAAGAAAATAAATTTGCTTGTTGTTTTTTAATTAAGTGTTTTATTTGATATACAAACAGTTACTGTTGCTAAAATAATAATTAACACAAATTTCAACTGTACCAATAATTTATCACATCTGATGAGAGAGTTGAAATTAATCCACAGTGAGACAATAACGAGTAGATTTGGTGTCGAAAACTGAGCCCAATGTCTCTTGTTTTCAAGGTTCAAATGTGGTTGGGATTGGAGTGTCACAAGGCAGCATGGTAGGGCCGTTGCGGTCACTAACGATCTAAGTGATTGGCGTGTGTTATTACATTTATAACGAGATCACTGCAGGGCTATTACTATTATATTGCCTCAATTAGCTCAGTGGGTCTCAATATTGGACTAAATTGGTACGGGTTCGATTTACTGCAATTTCTTGGGGCATGTGGTCAAAGTTATTTTACTATTGAGAAGTTTTTGTTACGTTGTTTTTGGAAATTCATTCTTTAATTATTCCTAGGTTTTATATAATTGTCAAGCCCCAAAATGAGATATCTTGAGTTTATTGAGTTTTTATTTATTTAACGGCTAGCTGTCCCTCGCGGCTTCGCTCCCATCAACCTACCTACCTTACCACTTACCTTACCTACCTACATACCCATCTACCCTACCTATCAACATACCTTAGCCTAGATACCTACCTACCTACCCTACATACCTACCCTATAAATCCTAATCCTAATATAACATATCCTATCTAGCAACCCACCTACTCTACCCTACCTTACCTACGTAACTACCAATTGTTATGTTTAACTATTTATTTGAATAAGAATTAATTTTAGAACAGAAAACCTGCTATTGTGACATAACTATTATAGTTAAATTTATTCCTTAGCGGATTTTTTGTACGTAATAAAGAGTACTTTAATCATGTACTCCATCATTTTTATGTATCGTCAATAGTTTTCTCAGCGCACGTCAAATGATGAATTTTATAGACAAATTTTGCTAGTTTGGGTTACATTATTACAATTTTCTCAAGGATCTCTAATTTTTGGAAAATAAATAATTTTCTTGTTTAATATTTATTGATTGAATAAATAATTTTCTTGTTTAATATTAGTTTCTTGTTTAATTACTCTTTTCTTCTTTTCTTCAATTGGATCAGTAGTTTTTGCGTTTATTCGTTACAAACATACAAATATTTCCGCTTTATAATTATTAGTGTAGACTAGCGGACGCCTCACGGTTTCACCTGTGTAGTATCCGTTCCCGTGGGAATACAGGGATAAAAACTAGCCTTTGGCACCCGGGGATAGTGAAGCTTGGTAAAAGGATTTTTGAAATCGATCCAGTAGTTTTTAAGTTTATTTATTTATTCAAACTTCATGCAACATAAAGGTACATAGACGGACTTAAACGTTACATACAAAAATACAAATCTTTCCTCTTCATAATATTAGTATAGAAGTAAAGATAGGCCCGCGTTTGGCCACTATATCGCCTAATGTTCGATGATGAAGTTTTGAACATCCAATATTATTTAAACTTTTAATTTAACACAAGCCACTCATAACTATGAGTTAAATTAAAAGTACTCTGACAAATTCCACTAGCATGGACACTCCCACTGCCCAAATTTAAACTCTAAAAGCTTAATTCAGTGTGAAAAGTCAACAAAGTCAAATAAACATTGTAGGTAAGTAAGTCAAGGTCATAGTTGTAAGCCCAAGGCCACACAACGTAAGTTTGTGCGTAATATAAACCAAGGCTGTTAGGCCATTTTGTCAATGAGATAGGGCGTTATTTGGGTACCAACGTTCTTCGATAGCGTTGGTGCCTGCAGCTTGATGTTATTTATTACTTTATTACTGCGGCCCTTTGAATATATTTTACCTTGATAGTAAATCCAGGAATAGATTTCAATGGGCGTGGGGTGTGGAATGAGGAAGTAGGCTTTTTACGCCATGTGGTGGTGTTCACATAAAACTAAATAAAGAGCCGCTACAATTTAAGGTGATGTTTTATTTTGGTTTCTAATTTTGTTTTAATTTTTGGTGAAATAAAAATAGTTTAGATTTCTTATGATGTAGGTTAGACACCACCTAACAAATAAATTCATTCTTATATTTCATAACTGAAAATTATTATATGTAGGTTGTGGAAACAAGCCATGCCTTATGTTCAATTTATGTTTAGTTGATTTGCGACCGACCATAAAAGACCCTTAGTTTCCATAATATTAAGCAGATTTTCGAAATACGGTTTGTTGAAATAAATAAGAGCTGAACTTGTAAATTGAAAAAGGGTTTCTTGTTGACTACAGAACCCTAAAAAGCCGTTTATTCTAAGATTAGTATCAGGATACAACTAAACATAAAGAAAAAGCTACATGATTTATAAAATGTCCCTAATCTATTTGGACTGGCCTTCTCTAACATTTTCCACTAAGGCCTGTCTGTCCTGAGAGCAGTGATGGCCCAGTGGTAACGGCTGCAACTTACAAATTGTAGGTCGTGGGTTCTAACCCGGGCAGGCGCTTTACTTTGTGTAAATTATTTCATCACCACTGCTCTCAAAACGTTGAAGAAAAACAACGTGAGGAAACCGGCATGTCTATGAAACAAAAATTTAAGACATGTGACATCAACCAACCCGCACTGGGCCCATGTGGTGGATTACGGCCCATTCCATCTCACAGAGAGGAGGTCTGCACAAAAAATGGATCAAATGGGAGTCTAAGTCCTAATCGTCTTTATCTTGGACCAACTGTCCTTTTAATTTCGTTCTCCCATCTCAGACTCTGTCTTCTACGCCTTCTTTTCCCATCTCTTGGGTACCTACCAGTCTGTCACTGCCTTGCTCCATTTCCCACTGTTATCGCACATCATATGGCCGGTCTACTTTCACTTTAGCTGGTCTATTCTTGTACGGACGTTATTTTGTTTTGTTTTCGTCTCTCCTGATAGTGCCACAGAGCAATGAAGCGCAGCATCAGAAGATTCAAACGTCAGGACAGAATCAGAAATATCGACCTCAGGACGAAATCTAATAATATGAAGTTATTAATATACCTTTCAATGGTTGTATTCTTACAATTTATTAAATGCCTTAAAATCTGAATTTGATATTAAATTGTTGAAAGATTTGCTGCGAAAATCTCCAAACAAAAGGTATTTTTGTAGCAAGTTACTGGTTTCATGCTTAGAGATATTTTTAAGAAAGTATCTTGCCAAGGTTCCAGTACAAACATTTTAAATGAACGTATATATTCGGCTCGAGACCGTTATTCATGTCCAATGCTACACGTAACATTTCAGCGCAATGCGTGAAAATGATTGCGTTGCCTTATTCAAGCTTGATTTGATTTGATAAAGACATTGCAAAGCTACTGCAATAGCCTACTCAATTTAAACACAGCATAGTTGGCAATAAAGCACAGTTACAGGAACATTTATCATTCCAGATAAGATTACTATGTGAATAACACACGTATAACAATCAATCTTCCTTGCATTTTCCATACTAGGTATATTTTCTCACTCAGATGCAGCTAACTACCAGATTTTGCATGGAAAAATTGCCTATCTGACCTCCTCAACCCAGCAACTAGGTAACACGGCACTTCTTGGCAAGACTGTTGTCAGAGTTGGCCTCTAAATACCGTAAAGACTGCCAAAGATCTACGAACGACTGTCAGGACCAACGGCTTAACTTGATTGCCGAGACACGTTTGAATCTTGCAATGTAAAAGATGGTCAGTTTTCCACGAATTGACCTTAGCAAGCAACATGACTACTTAAATACTTTTCCTTTCTCCCGTAAACCAATATAGTACCGACTGAAAGTTTGATCAGGATTCTGGCTAATAAACTAGCATTCAAATCTTTTGTAAGGTTGACCTAAATAACAAAATCGCTATGTATATACGTGGTTTGGTTGAACATAAAATAGAATAAATTAATGTTATTTATTACTAGTTTCTGCTAGCGGCTTCGTTCCATCATCTCAAGGGAACATTATACCTGGATAAAAGTTGCTTATGTGCTATTCCAGACTATAATCTATCTCTGTGACAAATTTCATCTAGATCCGTTCAGCCGTTCTAGCGTGATTGAGTAACAAACATACCATATCCAACTTTCACATTTACAATATTATAAGACTAGCTTCTGCCAGCGCTTTAGCGCGCGTTAAAGTCGAAAATTATGCCGAGGAAATATATTCCCGGGATAAAAAGTACCATATGTGCTATTCCAGACTATAATCTATCTTTATGCCAAATTTCATCCAGATCCGTCCAGCCGTTTGAGCTTGAAGAAGTAACAAACATACAAACACACAAACTCACAAACTTTCGCCATTATAATATTAGTGTGATGTGATGCGATTCACAGTCAAAATGTGGAACACTTTGCCCTTGTGTTCCCTACCTTCTATAAACCATCAATCTTTAAAACAAAAGTGAAAATCGTTGCATTGATCTATCCCTATCCATTATGTGTGATCGATGTAAAGAGTGAACTCATTAAGTTATAAAAATATCTCGCCGAATGGATAACTTCCTCCTTTTTCAAAGCCAGTTAAAAACATTTATATGCTTGAGTAGGAATGAGCTCACGTCAATAGTGTGAACGATGAGGTTTGATCGGCATTTCCTCGCCTCACTCGCTACATAAAAGATAGAACGCAAGCAGAATGCATTAGAAATAATATTCACTTGAGTGAACATATTTTTATTTTATCTTCTTTCACAAACTGCAGACTTGAGCACGTACAGTTCTAATGGCCTACATTAGTTTCAGTTAGATCCCATTAAACTTCTCGTTAGATGGAATCTTTATTCTATTTTCTGCTACTTCAAGATTAAAATGATTCTAGAATAGAAAATTGTTCGTTAATCTTAGCAAGTGAAGTATTTTTTATAATTACATTACTGGCGTGATGTTACTGGTAAAATGTGGGTATACTGTATAGGTAAATGTTATGTTATGTTATTCAAACGTTACTTTACCTGAAGCTAACACATGTTTATTTCGGAACCTCACTTCAATATTTAGCAAAGAGTATATGTGACGGAGCAGGGTCGTAAAACGAACTGTCAAAGCGAAAAATACTAGCTCAAGATTTAAGGTGGCATTTGCGCCCAAAACTCACCCAGAAACCCCGATAAAACCCACGAGATTAAAGCAGTAAAAGTGCACTTAAACTTACATCAATGTAGGTAAATCCTTCTTGTGCAATCTGCATGAAAGCCTTTTAGTCATTGAAGATTTAAGTTGCTACGAACATTGTTCTACTTGAGAGCTACACAATCTTTTCAACTTCATTTGGTCCCCGGAACAAAAAAGTTCAATTTGATAGAAAGACGTAAAAAGTCGCTTCAAATCTGTGTAAAAAAAAAAGTTTATGCATTGTCATTTCTTGTTTCTGCGATTCCAATGCTCCGAAGACTCATCCGTAATACCTTTGTAAGCTCTTTGCCGTAACTGCAATTAGTTTATTTTTATGATTTGTAAAAGTCTTTAACAGCCTCGCTCTGTAATTTTCTCCTTTCCACCATTGACGTGTTTCGGTTCATTTTAACTCGAATCATATTCCGGGCAATTAATTAGAACCAACATTGTTTTCCCAATTATTTTTCAAATGATTTTACCCTCAAATTTGTATGTAATTACATATTTGTTTTTAACATAATTATGCGAGAGACGTCACAACTGGAATCCAGTTTAATAATAATTCATTGAAAAAGTAATTTGCCCTCATTAAAATTCCAAGAATAAAATAGAACAAGGTAGAGCATACATTACGTATAAAGTTGCTGCGCTCTCGACGTTCAAAACAAATATTAAACGGACGTAGGAAGGCTTTATTTGTACTTCCAGTATTAACTTTGATGATCGTAGTACAGTGAGTAGTTCCGAGGGTAAAGCTGACCTATTAAAAAGCTATTTTTTTAGTCCGTTTGTGTAAGTAATCGGCGTCAGGCAAACAGTCCTGTAACTTTACAGAGGACGTGACGTATCACTATGAGTAAAGCTTAGAAGTCTTTTATTAAAGTCTTACTCTGTTTGCTGACCTTTCAGATGCACGTGACTTTACTCGTGTTTAAATTGGCAATTCAGAAAACCTGATTTTTGTATGCAAACTTAAACACACCGCTGCATTTTGTCAAGCGATGAATTTTTAAAGATGATAATGGACTTTAAGAAACATCTATCTTCCTAATCCTTGTTGATTCTATCCAAAATCATCAACGACGTTCGGCACGGAACTGCCTCAAAATGCGTAAAACATATCCAAATTATTCCGTGTCCTATAATATTCCTTTTCCCACATAAATTACGTTCATACACGCTCCCGATTGACAAGCCAGTTCTCAGAGTTTATAATGTTGTTTGCTATGACATAAGCATTGCTTTCAGAATTGCTTGCCAAAATTTTCCTGGCAGTTCAGTTACGAACTCCGTAATACGTACATGCTCGGAATATATGAAGGCTGTTCGTACTTTAGGATATAAAGCAGATTTAAACTTGAGATGTACTGAACTTGGGACACAGAGATAAAATGTTGCTGAGGCAGTTACTAATTTAGTCTCTACTAAATCGCACGACTGTCTCTTAGGCTAGGCGCTAAAGCTGAAAATGGGTGGGACCACCATGCGGGTTTGTTTTTTGTTCAGAACAAGAAAATTAAGAATTTCAGGATAGGGACACAGCAAACAAAAGTCTAGATTTTTGTTGGTTCTTGTTTTGTCGTTAGCTCTAAATAGAAATGTGGTAGACAGTAAAATAATTGCATAACTGATGAAATGTGTATACTTGTACAAACCAACATCGGCCTCCGTATATTGCATAACTGATTCAGGGCAAATAGGCCTGATGTTATGTCACATCGTACTAGGAAATTCATTGAATATTAATATAATTTTTAAATGAAAAAGAATATGTCAGTTGCGGTTTTCCGCATCCACGCTTTGGTTTTCGGTAACCCGAAATTATTATGTGAAAATATTTTTTTTCCGCTGGAATCAGTTTGTATGCATATTTTCTCGTTACAGTATGGAATTGATGCATGTTCGTTTGTTTTGCTACATATATTAATTTATTCCGAATACAAAAAGTAAATTTATTTGAAACACAATCAACAATGTAACGTCGTTTTTTTAACGTCAGTGAATAA
This sequence comes from Orthosia gothica, assembly GCA_949775005.1. Classification (NCBI taxonomy): domain Eukaryota; kingdom Metazoa; phylum Arthropoda; class Insecta; order Lepidoptera; family Noctuidae; genus Orthosia; species Orthosia gothica. The sequence goes on from OX459038.1 coordinate 16,318,626, forward strand.
ATAGTTATTAACAAAAACAAGTTGTTTTTAAAATTGTATATACATATTGTTTTTAATGTCACGTTTCTTGAAAATTTCTTTTAACAATAATGTTGCCATGTATAACACTAACCATGGACTACCTGAACTAGTAATCATATTTGGAATCACCATTACGAAGGCGATACGAAACACCTATTTTTGTTGCTCGACATTTAAAGAGCTCTTCAAGATTCTAAAGGCTGGCATTAGAAATGAGATCCAATAAGACAATGGAACCTGACAAGAAATGAAATTCTTACACATGTTGAAAAATAAACAGCATCAAAGAAAATCGTAATTGAATCTTCCATACAAAACGTACTAAGAACAAGAAGTACTTAAAGTACATTTTGGTAAATAGAAAATTTTGCAATTGACAGAAATGGCGCCATTGGAACATTTGTGAGTGTTCCACTCTAGATATTAAAAGCTTAATTATTAATTGAGTTTTGTTCCCAATTGGGTCTAAGGTTCAAGTTTATTTTACGTTTAAATTGGTTCATGTAATGATGCTTCTACATTTAGAATTCCATTCTTGTAATTTCGTTTCTGAATATTTAATATTTTCATAATAACAACTGCATGTAATACACATTTCAATAGTAATAATAAATACAACAGCTCATCTTTTTATTGGATTTTACCTTTATAAATGTTCAATTATAACTATAGGCATTTAGGATTTAGGATGCCACAATGATTTTGATAAGGTTAAAAGGTTTGAGGTTTAATGCACAAATTTCTAAATCCCTTTCATCCTACTTATTTACGAGCATTCCAGGTACCTGTGTACGAGTATGCATTTAGCTCATTTTCTATCTTCACATAAATTCATATTTTAGTCTTTGTAAAGGCAAATATTCTGCCATTTATGACGTTCCAGAATGGTAAAGGATTTGGACATGAGTGATAATTAATTTCTAAGAATTATGGTAATAATACGATTCCTCTTTTTGGCACTGGTTAATTAAAATTATGTTTACAATGAGAGTAAGGTTGTTACATATGAAGATGTGTGATGTGATGGAAATAGAGTCCGTGAAGTTCCTCGCACGTTCTTCTCTACAGAAACCTACTGACGCTGGCAAATGTGCAAAGCTTCTTCTTTTGTTTGACATTAATATATGAGTATACCTTTTAAATGGTATAATTGAAATAAATGATTTTGAGTTTAAGTACGAGTCATCTCTCTCTATAATACGCAGTTTGTTTTTACCCGACTGCCGAAGGAGGGTAATGTGTTTATCAGTCTATATATGTTCCTATGTGGCGTTATAGAGACCAAACCGGCCAAATTTTACAGAGATGAAGTACCGTACGGTACTTCATCTCCGTAAAATTAACATAAATATTCAGTGTGGCATACCGAATGCATTCCGATCAGCAATCGAACGCTTTCAATGATAGCCGTCACGTGTTATATTAGCATTGCTAATACACGGCCAACGTGGAATTAATTACGATGTTAGAAGCCTTATTTGAGTGATTTTTGTGAGGCCGATTTTGATGATTCTTACGTTAATCGATTCGTCTTAACCTTGCGAGTGTTACTGGAAAGAATACATCGAAATTGGAAAATAGAAAAATGGCGCCTCTTGCGCCCCATATTGTGGGTGCCCAATTTTTAGTACGCTTCTTAAGCAGTCTGGTTTTTTGAAGTAACTTTTTATTTAATAATTTCTTTCGAAGGATCAATAGAAATGATATCAATACAAACAATATAGTAGCATAAACGCAGATTACAATTACCAAGTCAATATACTAAAGTATGGATTGCATTGTTGGGAAACTTGCCAATAATGCACCATCATATGCTAAGGAGTTTATTAGTCCTACACCAGGTTGTAAGCTCATGACCTTTGGCACACGAGTCCGAAATCCCTAAATACCTACTACTCCCTATATATTTATATCAACACTATTTATACATTATATGATGTAGTCTAGTATATAGGTCTTATATAATATAAAGTCTGCGGCACATAACAAAAACATAAAAGTAATTGATCCGACTCGAACCAAAAAATATAATTACGTAACAAAAAAAAAATGTTTTATTGTTTTTTGATAATTTTGTTTTAAAATTAAAGATATAGGCGTAGAACTATTTTATCCGTTTAAATCATGTAAATCGGTCTACGCGTTTATGAGATATTAATTCATTACTGAAAATGATTGTCAAGTAAAGGTTATAATTTGGTATAATTATGAGTTTAATTATATTATATTAGTAACTAAAATAAATACGACTGAACGTGGTTTTGACCAAAAGGTTTGTAACTCATGCCAAGTGAAAGGGTCAAGGACGCCCCTTACCGCGATACGTTTGTTTTGATCGTGCTAGCGTTTTGAAATATTGGAATACATTAGTAGGCAGGTGGTTAAACGAATCAATTTTTTTGTTATTGTTTGGCGGTAAATTTAGTCTTCCTTGACCAATCATAACGGAGACTAGTCATCGATAGTATTGTAGTAAACAAATTTGGTAATAAAGGTGCACGTGCTCTTCCTTCCCCGGTGGGTTCCCGCCTTGAGGCGGGGGGCTCAGTAGCCATGGCTTGGACACCCACGGTGAAGCGAAGAGGAACCCGAGGAGGGGCCGCTCGTCAGGGCTTTTGCCGATAAGCAAACGGCCAAAACGTTGGTTGTAGGTTGCGCTCCCCATAAGAGGGTCCGGTAACGGACAGTTGCGGCGGGTTCACGGATGTATGCTTATGCGTTCCTGTGCTCCCGCCATAAGCGGCACAGGAGGACACCGTTGAGTTTTAGTGGGTTGTAGTGCCACTTAACTGCGCTATCACTCCGTGGTAGTGCAGTATGCATGAGCATTTCTCCACGCTAAAAAAAAACGGCATTGAAGCCAAGAATTACGCTCAGTAGTTGCGCTTGCGACTAGGAATATAAACTACGACCGAGGTAGTTCAATGCACTCGTTTGTCAGTAAATGTATAGTATTAACGATGCTCTAACATTCCCTAAGTATTTACTCCGTAAAAAATATTCTACAGATACCGTTACAATTTTCCGGAAGACCTTTCATGAGCCTTCGGAACTTCTTATCCGAAATGCTTTATTGGCTAGGATTTTTCGCAAATAGATTATAGATTAAGGTCACATCCTTGTAAAAAAAAGTGATTTTTCACTGAAAGGGGAAACATAATTGACAGATTTATGGGTTTGTCTGACGATATTAAAATACACGCAGTAAGCACGAAATTGTAATACCCAAATTCAGATTAACAAAAACTAGCAAGTCTTTTTATATAAACAGTATACGCTTTTATAACAAGTTGCCAAAGTCAGTTATAGAACTGACCGATGGAAAGTTCAAAAACTACATCAAACGTGTCCTTGTTAAAAAAGCATATTATAAAATCAAGGACTACGTTGAAGATAAAAATTTTGGCTTTAGCTCCTTCTGCGCATGCGGCTTCCCTGGTAACTCATAAACGGCACAAATATGTGGTTGTCTCTAACTATTCTCAATCTCATTAATTCTTTGTTTTTTTTCTTTCTTTTGATTATTCTTTTTACAATGGTTTTCAATCATCTTCATAGCCCTTTGCTAAGAATAGTTACAGCACTGATAACAATATTTGTGCCACATGTTAGATTTAGTCTTTTTTTATTATTTTACTTTTGTATAGATTCCTTTACCGATTATTTTGTAAATGTGTGAACATTGTAGGCCTTCTAGATGCTTGTTAACTTTATAACTCGTTTTATTTTCTTTTGTTTAAATAATAATAATATGTAATCTTTTTTTTTTGTTTTCTTACGACTTATTGTCGGGCCTACGTTGTCCCCACATATCTAAGTACTAATGCTGTAACAAGGAAATATTGTAAAACCAAACCATTTTTTTAAAAGAGTAACCATGGAGTTTCTTGCCGGTTCTTCTCCATAGGAAACGACCAACCCGAACCGTGCACATTGTCGACGTTTTATAAGTGCCCATGTAGGCCTATATGAAATAAAAAAATTGATTTTGATTTTGATAATATTGGTGTAAACAACGTTCTGAGATAAAATAAAAGTGATTCACTAGTTTGTGTTATTTTTCTTAACAAAATACTTGTTATAAATATGCCCGTCGAAATAAGTAAACTGCGTGTGTTAAGTTACACCGATAGTTTATTGGAATACAAATAAAGAGTAATCCATACTTTCATACTAATACTAATATATACTAATATTATTAATATTAAGAAGAAGAAGAATACCTATGCTCTGAGGCGTGTTCGCTCACTATGGGCCTCATCAGAAAGCTGACAGTCACCCAAAGGGCAATGGAGAGGGATATGCTCGGCGTTTGCTTGCGTGAATCAGAACTGTTGAGATCCGCAAGAGAACCAGGGTTAACGATCAAATTTGAGTGGCACTGGATGAACGCACACTAGCAGAACGGATGGCTGATGGAGCAAAAACGTTCCGGAGTGGCGACCGCGTACAGGGAGACGTTGCGTTGGAAGGCCTCCCACCAGGTGGACCGATAACCTGGTGAAGGTTGCAGGGATCTGCGCTGGATGCGGGACGCACGAGACCGGTCAATGTGGCGAGGCTTGGGGGAGCCCTATGTCCAACAGTGGACGTCTTTCGGCTGATATGATGAATACTAATAATGTTATAATTGCGAAAGTAATTCTGTCTGTCTGTCTGTTACCGTTTGACACTTAAACCGATTTAAATGAAATTTGGTGTGGAGATGGTTTGAGAACCTGGAAAGGACATAGGGTATGTTTTATCCCGAAAATCGCTCATGAGGGCGTGGAAATGGGGGATGAAAGTTTGTATAGTGAACTAATAATTACTCATGTGAGGCAGTGCGCGATAGAAAAAATAGGCTATTTGAAGTACTAATGCTACGCAGATGAAGTCGCGGGTAACAGCTAGTCTTAGTTTATTCACTGTGAATATGAGCAACCGTTATCTTGTATAATAATATTATTAGATATTGAATTGAATGAGAACATTATTCCTTTAAACAAAAACTTGACTTTGTTAATCTTATCTATTTGTGTCAATTTTCTTTTGCACCGAAATTAGTAACATAAACATTTCTTGATTTACTAAAACTGATTGCCTCTTAGTCTACATTCTGTACACTATCAATCTCATTCATTTTCAACAATTGTACTAAGTCTATTACTTCAAATAAGGCTTCTAATATCGTAATTAATTCCACGTTGGCCGTGTATTAGCAATGCTAATGTAACACGTGACGACTATCATCGGAAGCGTTCGATTGCCGGTCGGTATGCATTCGGTATGCCAAACTGAATATTTATGTTAATTTTACAGAGATGATGTAGATATGCCAGCTTATTGCTACTGCGACAATGGAGACGGAATAGTTGGGATTTAATAAATGTTTATAAAAGGAAATGATGACCTTGATCTTGAACTGGCCTAGCTTAGTTCTATATTTTAATAGAATAAGATCCCAGCTTATACTGGTTTACCACCACTGACTTGCAGCCAGTATACCGAATACAAGTTACCTGTTACTTCAAGAAGTAAAGAAAGCAACTATGTACTTAGATAAACTAATAAATGCAAAGCAAGTAAGAGTAAATGTTTGCGTAGCACTATAGTAACCTGCTACGCAGCGTATTAAATACTGCTACGTCGTAGCAACCACACAGTTGTATCACCGCCGCTTACATACTTTGTTGTTCTATACAACATAGTATAATTTATGTGTGTCAAAGAAAATAGAAAATCGAAACACTTACCTAATTAAGTTCTAGAAATATTATAATCGCAGAAGAGCTGTTTCAGTATTCAAAAATAACATTCAGATACTTATTATTTTACGAATATTCCAAGTTGTTTTCTCCATCTACTTACTGATTTGAATGCCAAATATGTTTCCAATAAATCGACAAAACCTTGGCATAAATTCCAAATCTATTTTATCACCTTCCATTACGTATACAAAAATAACAGATGTGTTATAAAAACCTGTTTGCCAAGTTCATAATCAAGGTATAATAATGTAACCAGCTTAATTCAATTCTGAAATATCTTGCTTTTCGTACCAAAAAGCGCTTTTAAAAGCTGCATTTTGTAGGATGGCGAGCTAACAGCTTGTAATGGATTAAATTTAAGTGGACACTAATTTTCTGTATTATAACGATGCTGTACATTGAGATGCAGCTGCCAAGAGGATGAAATGAGAAACGTGATTAAATCGTGATAAAGGAAATGTTTTTTCCATATTACGTTAAAGGTCCGGCTAACTGGTCAATCTTATTTGCACAGATTCTTGTTTGTACAAGCAAGCATACGCGTAAGAAGAAATGCGATCGCAGACATCCGACTGAATTTCCTAAGTAAAAAGTCATAATTCGAGGTTTGGCTCTTGTCTATTTCCTCCTCCAATACTGGACCAATTTGAAAGATATTCCATAAACTGAAAAAGAAAGATATGTACAGAGTACACTATGTTTTTTATTTTGAATATACATTATCTTTAGAAGCACAAGAACCCCCAAAAATACTCAAAATTGAGCTGTCAACAGACACCTAGTGTACAAATTTGACAACTATAAATGAATGAAGGAAAATATAGAGGCACAGTATGTATCTTTCTTTTTCAGTTTATGGAATATGTTTTAAATTGGTACAATATTGAGAAGGAATTAGGCGTGAGCCAAACCTCGAATTATGACTTATTACTTAGTTAATTCTATATAATGTCTGCGTCCGTATTTCCTCTTAAAACAGCCATACGATATACCGCTGCGAACCGAACCATGCAGTTTTGGCACCAATTTTTGTACAAACTGTTTGCGCGTGCAAGATTGAGCGTGTTACCGAAACATTATACAGGATGAATGGAATAGCCATCTGTCATGATATATAACATCACGCCTGTGTTCTTCGAAGGATTAGGCAGATGTGTAGACTCACATCACCTCAGTTATATTTAAGTGCATGGCCACTGGATCAACTCAGGATGGATTAAATGGCGACAGGTCACTGGAACAACTTGCGACCCACAGATGCTCCTCAAGTTAAAGGGCAAAATCTTCTTCTTCTTTTAGTGTGAGGATGTGGCCACCTCTGGTGTCAGAGTTAATTATGCTGCCTTTGGGAACCCAACAGGCCAAAACCTACAAGTCCGTGATTAGACCTGTCGTACTGTATGGATCAGAATGCTGAGCTGTGAAAAAGGTGGATAAAAAGAGATTGCATGTAGCAGAAATGAGAGTGTTGTGATGGAAAGCGGTGTGACGAGAACGGATAAAGTAAGATATTAGAGAAAGTTTGAAATTGGCGCCGGTTACAGAAAAGTGGAAGGGAAACCGTTAGTCCTGGTATGATCATGTGACGAAAAGGGATGAACTAAGGAATGTTACTATAGTAGTTATGAATGTAAATGGATTAACGCCCTCCCCGGGCGGGGAAGGCCAAAGAAAAGATGGATAGACTTTGTGAGTAGTGACATGAAAAAAAGGGATCGAATGATAGCGTGACGGGGAATAAGACGGTATGGAAGAAGAAAACGTGTTGCGCCGACCTCAAGTAACATGGAATAAGGGCAGGAATATGTTTTGTAACCTAGCTAAGAATTCTTATTGTAAATTCAAAACCAAATTTACTGTTCTTATGGTTGTTTTTTTTTGTAATCTGGCTGCTGTTCTTTATTGTGTGTTTAACAAGTAAAATATAATAAATCGAGAGTATATAAGCTTACAATATTAATTATAAACTTACAATGTATGCAATAATCCAGTAACATCAAAAAAAATTATACCAGCCAGAACGTATGTTTTTCCACTATCTATTAAAATTTGGCGCGCAATATTGATGCAGTACCTAAAGTTGAAAACGATGTTTTCCGCAGTAAGCTGATTTTATACAAAAGCCAGTTAAAGCCACGCATCAAATTCGGAGTGTTACTTAGCAAGGCATCCAAAAGGATAAAGGTCGGATTTCCAACAAAAGTTACTGGCCAATGGGCCGTATTTATAAAAAAAAAAAACTTTATAACCATATGACAAGGTTAAACAGTGATTAGTGGAATCTTTGTTTGAGTTTTGTATAGCAAATTTTTATTAAGAATCTGCTTGCAACTGTTTCACCTCAACACAAGATTAGGGAAACCTTCAAAAGGCGCCTGGACTTTTGGGGAAGTGGGAGTGGGGAGAACCAGGGAGTGTGGGAGATTTACCTCACTAAAACCACCCTGGTGATCACCATCAGCACTTGGAAGGGGCCCCGTTACCTCTTAAAAGACCACTCGTAAACCCCCTCTTTGCAACGCCTGTTAGGGTACATCCCCGGGGAAATTGAGGAGCGTCTCCCCTGAGCCTCGCTGTGCACGGCAGCACGTGATCACCGTACCACCATCTTTCCTAGAGGCACTTGGTGGGCGGACAGAATCCCCAATCTAACCACCCGTGACCCTGGAGTCCCACCTGCCAATGAAGCAGGCGGGGTTTCGGCGTTTTAGGCGGCGTCGAGGCGGTTGCCTCCACGACGCCTTCTTCTCCGGGCGGGATCCGTTCTCTCACGATCCCGCTCGGCAGCCTCCTTCTAAACCATCACGGTCATTCATACTTATATTATAAATGCCAAAGAAACTGTCTGTCTGTTAACTTTTCACGTCTCAACAGCTGAATGGATTTGAATGATACTAGGCAAACGGAGACCTAATGGGATAGGGTACTTCTTATCCCTTTTTGTGTGTTTACTTCGGATAAACGCACACTTTTCTTGCGGGCCAAGCCGCGGGGCTATATTTAAATAAATACAAGTAATTTTATGCACTACTAGCTTCAGACTACGATTATAATGCACTCACGAAGTATCACGTTTTAATATTAAAACACAGATAATTTAATATGACAGTATATTGTTTTGTTTAGGGGTTAAAACAAAGCAGTCTCGTTAATTGGGAGCATGGAGAGATATTATCAGTGATAGCGCACACAATGTGCTCTTTCCAATCATAAATCACGCAATTTTGCACTTACACTATGACAACTAATACAGTTAGGTACAGTTTATGTTACAAAACATATTGTTACTTGAAAACGTTATAACTAAAAAAGAATTGATGATTTTTCGGCAAAGAAATTCGCATTAACACTGAAAAAAAAAACGAATCAATACTCTAACTAATTTTTCCAGATATATTTTTCACTTGAAGACAGAACTGAATAGCTTATCTGAACTACACTAACCGGCAACGGGTGACAAGATACCTTTTGGCAAGACTAGAGTTTATTTTTTCTGGCTTTTGTAGTTTTGACTACCCTTAACGACTGACAAAGATATAGAATTGACAAACGGGACCAAACCTCTCGACGGCTGCGACACCTGAATCTGGTGTGGATGTCAATGTTTTCTATTGTGTCTGCTTATTATGGCCGCTAATTAACGTTAAAAGGTTAACGTGCTTTTCTTTCTTTCTTTCTTTCTTTTAAAAGGTTAACGTGTTTTTCGAGGCACGGAGGAGTCTCAGTTTGTAATGGATGGCCACCCTCAGCAAATGTTGCTTTACCTGGACGATGGACCCATGCGGCTTCGACGCGTATGGCCACGAGCTTCAATTAATTCCAAAATTATCATAATTTCCCCTCTCGAAAAAATCCACTCATTTGCATTCGTAAACAAAATCATCAATCACATAAATAAATCCAAAACATAAGAAAAACATCGCAAAATCTCTCAATTCAAGAGTCTGCCAGCGCTGTATAAATCGTTGTACGACACTTGTCGCTAACAAGGTGGCTATTAATCGGTAATTGAGTAGAAGCAGTGCCTTACGTAATGGAGACTTGGGCTATTGACGTCGGCGATATTATAAATGATTAATAGTTTCCAAGAGATGCCGATGTTCCAGTTTTAATGTGAAGGCTTGAGAACTAGGTGACATGGTGCAGTGATTAGATATGTGTACGTAGTCTAAAGTGATCGATTTTTGTTTGTGATGTGGCTTTGATTCGTTCTGTTTGAGCGATGTTACATGTCTGCGTTTGGGTGCTCTCAGCGGAGCTCTACCTCGCTGTCAATGTGGTGAAGAGGTCGACCACTTCGGTAGACCACACCATGGTCTATCCTGCAGTAGAAGCGCTGGTCGGATAGCACGGCATGCCAGCATTAATCACATCATACGTAGGGCTCTTATCACCCGGCGGGGTGCCACCTGTTTTAGAACACAATGGCCTGGCATACGACGATGGTAAGAGGCCTGACCATAATGCCTTGGCAGATGAGTAGGCCTTAGGTGTGGGATGTAACATTTGTCGACACCCTTGCGCCATCCCATCTTCTTAGCACCGCTGGCTGTGCTGGAGCGGATGCTACTGGTGTAGAAAACCTCAAACGAAGCATATACAACAACCTTATTAGCAGTTATATGTTTGAGTCGTTTGAGGTTGAAACATTAGGTCTCCATGGGGTTTGAGTTCTCATCGACTGTTTCAAGATATAAGTGAACGGTTAGTCGATTCTTCACGACGACAGAGGGGTGGGTTTTCTTTGGCCAGAGATCGTATTGCTATCCAACGAGGCATTGCTACCAGCGTTCTGGGCACTCTGCCCGTTGACAACGAAGTGTACAATTTTTTTGATAATGAGCTCTCCTTTATAAACGCGTTTGTTTAGAGTTTTATTAAAGTATGTTATGTCTTAGTTTTTAATTTTATTTTTGTTATTTGTATGAATGGGGAAGTAGGGTCTAGGTTTCGTTTCCAATTCTTGGTCAGTGAGAATTATCATTAGTCTACGCTAATATCGTTATGGCATATCGAATGATGTATTTAGAGCTAAAGATTTTTAGGTTGGTAGTTCACAAGTATCTATCGGTTTTAAAATGCGCCGATCTCACTTACCTCTACATATTGTCCAATCTGCCTAGCATATTACCAACTATGTTAGGCCCGTCTTCTAGTCTAACTGAACTCTGCTGAGTGCCAGTGCCATGGAGCGACTGCCTATCTGACCTCCTCCACCCAGTAACTGGGAATCTTATATTCGTCAATATTTATTTATGCCACTTATGTATGGAAGTGAAGGTTGGGTATGGCAAAAAAGACATGAAAGTAGGATTAATGCAGTAGAAATGCGCTCCTTGCGGAATATGTGTTGTGTAACTTTAAATGATAGATTGAGGAATAAGGTAATAAGACAACTTTGTGGTTTAAAAGAAGATTTAGTGACTAAAATTGAAAAGAGTAAGTTAAGATGGTTTGGCCATGTAGAGAGGATGAAGGAAAGGCGTCTAACGAAATGTATTTACAAGGCAGACGTGAATGGAAGCGCTGGGAGAGGACACCCTAAAAAGACATGCATAGACCTAATAGATGATGTTCATCAGAAAGGCCAAGTGCGCAGTACCCATAACCGGCATGTGTGTGTATGGCTAGATGTATGAATGTGTGTGAAGCAAAAGAAGTATGTAAGGATCGTAGCAGGTGGCGTTCTGTAGTTTCTGCCTACCACCATGGCAAAAAGGCGTGAGTTTATGTATGTACGTATTTATTAGTCCTCAAAAGAATCTGAATTTAAGAATTATCCGGCAAAATAATAAAATAAAGATTAATGTTTATGTGTAGCGTGAAACATAGGGAGAGTAAAACAGGCCTCAAATAAATGAAACATTAAACACCACACAAGTTCGGTACTTCCTTCAAACAACCTGTAATTATCACAATAATAACTATTACAAAAGCAATTGGCGATATTCATGAACAACGCTATAAACAGAAACTTATGGGCTTACAAAACTTTCAAGCGAATTCCAAGTTTCATTCCCAAACGACCTGATAATAGAATATGGAACAATTATTCTGGTATTACAATCGTACATGTGTATATCGTTAATTTCTCTCTTGAAACTATCTAACTAGATTAAATTTAAATGAATACAAAAACAACTTCTAATGTTAAAGATAAGGTGAAGAATAATTAAAAATCTAAATAAAATAAAGTAAATTTTCTTTGTCTAAGCTAGACAAAGAAAATAACAAAAGCTTATTGCCGGCCTGGGATTGAAATAGAAAATGCTAGAACTATTAAAACTTTATTATATATACATATTATATAATAAATACGTGTACATCATAAAACTTTGTAAGTTATGAACAGGCTGATGCATGTTTTGACACTACTAAGGTATATTTTTACTTTGTTTACAAATATTCAGTTGATTTGAAGGACGAAAAAAGTCCGTCTAGTAAAAACAAAAAAAAAACATTATTTTAAATGTAAATTGTGTGTGAAACCGATCCTTAACACTACTTACGTGATGCATTGGTTCAACTTAAGCCACGTAGAGCTTGACAAATGCGTATTTAGATGTTAGTGATTTAAATAAAACCCTGGCTTTACGCAATCCACACACGATTTATCTAAAATACACCTCGTATAAAATATTAGAAAAAGTATCTAAAAAATCGACTGCAATTTTTTTACACGCAAAGAACATTTTATAAATCACTCTAGCCATTTGCATAGAAGTCTTGTGATGAATAATATTTGCATATTTATGTCTGACCACTGCAACTTATCTAACCAGTGATGAGAGTCACAATTTGTAAGAGTTTGCTAACTAATTAAGCATTCATGATCAAAGGAGTCTTATACTTGCTAGGGAAAGTAACCGGTTCTTTTGAACTTCAGGGAGGTGTAAAAGTATTTGATTCAGTCTTAAAACTTTTGAAAAGTTAGTCTCTTTTACGGTGTTGGAGGATTTTTTTTTTTGATAAAATACTGAGCAGGCTAAAATATTTTATAGACATTGTGCAGTGGACTGTACTAAAAACCTTTTCTTAATTAGTTTTTATGCCAAAATAAAATGACAAGACTTCGCTTTGATGCAGAGTAAGCAAACTAAACGGAAATAATTAGCAGTCTTTTTGTAGCTGTACAAAAACAGTTAGGAAACAACAAGTGAATAAAATAAAGGTTTCAACTTACCGGGGTAAAGTCCAGTTCAGATCGCCAAGCATCTAATGAACGTAACATAAAGTACTTTGTGAGTACTAGGAACTTCAATATATTAAAGCCTCGGGCAGTGGGGCAAGTAGAGCTCATATTAATATTGACTTAGAAGGCAGTATAGAGAATTAGAAAACACTGTTTGTGTACGTAGGTATGTATAATAAATACATACCTACATATTTTGTAAAAAAAGTTTTTTGGCTTAAACGGTATCCAAGCCGATCGCGAAATGACGCGAATTTCTGTTCTGTTCTTTCAAAGTTATTAAAATTTAGGATTGTCCAGACCAACAATAAGGTTTTATTAAGGATTACAAAAAAAGTATGCTGTGCAGTCAGTCGGAGGAAACATAATCGGGACTCGTGAGCTGACTGATCTAAACCATATATATATATATATATATATATATATATATATATATATATATATATATATATATGTATATCCTCCGACTGCACAGTATGAATTTCTTCTTGTTTACGTCTATTTAGTTCGCTTCTCTTCATGTTTACATACTTGTTTAAGTATTTTTAGTTCGCTACTTAAGCAGTTGGGATTTTGATATATTAAATTAACTTTTAAATTTATAACTTTTTAGTTATAATTTATTTTTTAGAATTACTTTGAAACATGTAAGTGATATATATTTTTGTAATCACCTCTTCAAACCGTGGGTTTGAAAGGCTAAAAATAATAGAGATCCCCTCAAAATGCCACCCAAAGGCCGCCAATTATCTTATTTTTAATTATAGTTTAGCCAGTGACACTCGCAAACTTAAGACAAATCGATAGACGTAATAATCATCAAAATCAGCCTACGCGTAAATATACATACATACATACATAGACTGATAAACACATTGTCCTTCTTTGCGTCGCTCATTCGGTTAAAAAGGATAACATGCATCAAAATAACAGGCAATCATACCTAGCGAAATGTTTAGAGGAGTCAAAATAAAAATCAAATAGTTTATTTCAAATAAACCTTAGAGGGGCTTTTGAATTATCAAGGATATAGTTGCAAATTCGTAAGCATCAGTGGGGCTCAATGGAAAAGAATTTGCAAGAAACTCCACGGACACTCTTTTCCATTAGTTTCATTTACAAGTATTTAGTTACATAATTTTTGTTGAAACACATGAGAACGATGCAAAAAGACGCGCACGTAAAAGCGTCTAGAGTAAAACAAATAATTAAAAAATACAATTGATGGCGCCCGTTCAAAAACATAACGCACGGATTGACACCAGTCGAAAGAACCTAGAAGAATAAATCAGGTAATAGAAATCTAACTTAAAGTTAAAACCTACAAGAAAACCCAACTATCAATATTATTATTAAAATATTGAAAGGTGACCCCCGTCTAATCGATGTAAAAGTACTTCAGCTGGATTCGCTGCTAGATTAATCGACTGTCAGTCAACGAAGTGACCATACTGGTTTTATCGTTATATAAACTGAAGCGGCAGGTGGCTTTTACGATTTTTAGAGAACATGGATTCATGATGGTCATAAATGGCCGGTGCAGGAAAAAAGATTGATATTACTATAGCAAACTTTTATAGTAGGTAGTTAAGTAGAGTAGGCTACCAAGGCAGGTAATTTCTTTTTAAGCTTGCATAAAACATATACACTATTATTTATACAAGATTTCAAAAAACAAAAATCTTATAGAAAGTTTAGTTTAGGCTATTTTTATAATATAAAACCGGTCAAGTGCGAGTCGAACTCACGCACCGAGGGTTCCGTACAAACCTTAGCTTAAAGTTAAGGCTTAAGGTATTATAGACATGAGTATTTTATATGAATTTAAATTTAATACCTCTACGCGTTCATGAAGAAAGGGGTAGTAAGTTTAAAATTATTAAAACTATTTTGATTATATGAAATTAATCTATATAATCTATATATAATTAATAACTAAAAATTTACGGTTTTCGCAATTATTCCTTTATCTGTGCTATAAGACGTTGCTTCGTACCAAATTTCATGATTCTGAGTTCACGGGAAGTACCCTGTAGGATTGTATGGAACCCTAAAAAAGGGTACAGAACCAGTGGGATAGGCTACAAAAGTGAAAAACAAAGCTGCAAGATAGTGCTAGTAAAAACCACAACCATCTTTTCTTACTATGTCTAAGTAAATTTCATGAGACCGACGCAGAATGGAGCGAAAACATAATCTAGATTGGACAACACATACAACTTATTAAACCTATTCATTAGTTCAGCCGAAAGACGTCCACTGCTGGACATAGGCCTCCCCCAGGCGTCGCCACACTGACCAATCCCGTGCGTCTCGCATCCAGCGCCTTCCCGCAACCTTAACCAGGTCATCGGTCCACCTAGTGGGAGGCCTTCCAACGTATCGTCTTCCAGTTCGCGGTCGCCATTCCAGAACTTTTCAGCCCCATCGGCCATCCATTCAGCGAGCAATGTGCCCTGCCCACTGCCACTTAAGTTTGCCAATTCTTCGAGCTATGTCGGTAACTTTGATTCTCCTGCGGATATCCTCAATTCTGACGTGATCACGCAAAAAAACTCCGAGCTGAGCCCTCTCCATTGCCTATTAAAACCTATTATTTACAATTATTAGCACCGGATAATAAACTTCTAGAACCCGCAAATACCACTTTGACAACATATGGTACTCCAAAAAAATTCAAAGTTGGCACAGTGAGTAAAAGAATGGGCTAAAACGAGCATACAACGGGTGCTAAATCATTACACAAAGCTACAAGGCACAAAATAGTTGCATATTATGCTCTAGCATTTCATAAATCTTTTTTCGTTGTTGAGAGCCACAGAGAAAGATTGCTTGAAATTATAAAGTTAAATAGTATTATAATTCTCACCCTGGCTGCAAATCCTAGGAATTAAAACTGCGTTGGAAATGCCAATATCTTAGCTGAACGTTTTTTTATATGTGTCTGTAATTATGCTTCCTTTTTATGAATCATATATCTAAGTTGCAGTTACCTGCATGGTATATGGAAAATGTTTATTTACGAATTTGACCTGTCTACATTATATTGCGTTTTAAAAATATGTATACGAACGTTTGTGATATTTTTACATAAAGAAATATTATTGATAATATTTTAAAAAAAATTAAAAAAAATTCGTTAAGTAAATATTTTAACGTTATTAATAATTATTTTTGTACATAAATCTGCACCACAACATGTGGTTTTTGTGGTAAAACGAAATACAAAATCCGTGAACCTGTTTTTCGCTTCACAAACGTTCACCTTTTCCGCGGCAAACCACTCAGCGCTTACAGCGCTACATTTTCTCTTGTCAAGCTTTACAAAGTGATGATTAATTTCATTAAGTTGTCCTGTAGGTGTAGGATTGTTGCGGTTGTCATTTGCACCAGACAGTGATTGCGAAACAATTAAACAATTTTCCGTTGTTGTGTAACTTTGTTTTTGTGACGAATTGTTTTAATTGTTGTGATATAGTTTTTTGTATTTTACTGGCATCTGTAGATTGATGGATAAATTGATGTCAAAATGCAATCCGTTGAAAGATTTCCGACTCTTACAGTAATAGTGACTATAGGATTAATTTTATACTAAACACTAGGTATTTGTGTATCGTCACCAACATGGATAAACGTATAGTTTGAAACTGTCAGATTATGTTTAAATCCTCAACATACCTAGCTGTATAAGCAAACATGTTGTAATCTTGTTAGTTCAGCGAACAGCAATTATTTTTCAAGTTGCCTTTGACAAGCATTGGCAAAGCCATGGGTGTATTTTACTCGGCAGAAAACTATGTGCATTGAATATTACAATTCTTGCAAATTTTAATTTGTTGAATGAGTTAAAATAATGTATATATAGAAGAATGAAATAAGACTACTTGAGTATGTAAGTACGTATGGACTAGTATGTATCAAAACACTTTTTACGTCTCTGTCTTCAAGTGATTCGTATATAATTTATAGAACATAAAAAAATACAGAACCAATAAATACTGAAAGAGGTTGTCAGTGAGACAAAGGGTAATAAATATATTTATTACAAGAATACACTGTTGAAGTTATGACATATATACTCGTACGTGGTTCAAATGGTGTAATACCTTCTACGTTTTCAAAAATGTACTGGAAATATGTCGGTACACAAGAATTTAGTCAGTGTAAAGTGTTGATTGAACTAGAGTGAAAGGTAACAGATTGTGATAACTGAAGCAAAGTAATGGGGAATTTGGGATATTAATAGCAGGGACATGTTAGTTTTATGTTGTTTTAGAACAGTATTTTGGTAACCTGAAAGGGATTTAAGCAATGTAGTCAGAAAATTATGGCAAAAAATATAAAGTTTTGAAATTGACGGAGAATTTTTGTTATAAGGCAAACCTCAGTAGATAGGTGATTATTATAATGACCACGTAACTGAATAATTAACTATGCATTTTCATACTTAGTCAGCCATTATTTAACAAAGAAATAAAATTGTCTTTTATGTGATGAATATGCATAATAGATGTTAATTTACCCTGCCAACGTTTCTGGCTACTGATTTTTAGTATACTAGATTACACTTTTTCATATACTCCAACATTAAATGTGTTTCACTCTTATAATACAAAATATAATAAACCTACATAGAAGGCTGTGCAGACCATTTTTCTATCAATTCTCCCTTAGCAACAATCGAATCGAGCAACAATGTGACCCAATTCATGTAGGAAACACTATTGAACGCAGGTGCTGAGAGTGTGTTCGACGGTCACCGGGTACATCGACCATGTACAGTGTAACAACATAGGCTAGTCCAGCCAACATATGCAATCCAGCACAAACTACACAAGTTAGGACATAACAGAAATCTGTGCCCATTGTGTGCAGACTTGGCGATCCGCCAAAAGGTGCATTAGAGCAGAAACACTTAGCGTCAAACGTTAAAACTTCAACTTTTCATATTGTTCTAGATAACATCTGGATCGTTCTTGACTATGAACTTTTCAGAACTAATTATCCTGTACTATGTCTCGTATTTAAACCTACAAAGGGAGCTTTAAAACTTTACTCTAGAAATAAGGCTCTTACTTTAAAATGCTAACTTATTTATGATCTTCATTGAAAGTATGGAACTTGCCTCATAATGTAGAGGAAATGAAGTTCATTCAAAACTTCACCCATTTTCTAGTATAGTAGATGACAACTATATGGCTAAACTTGAAGACTCTCCGCAGCTTGTTTTCTATGGTGGAGGATAATGACCTGAAATACTTTTTAAAATATATAGAGGATTTGTGCAATTAATCGATTTATTACTGAAATAAAATTATTGAAGTGTAAATGGATAATAATAGTACTAGCAATATACTCTTTACAGTTTGAATATGGGTAGTTTATACGGTGGTCGTTGTTTTATACATTTAGCTTTCCAGGTAAAAAAATTTTATAGCGGCAGTATCAGACTATCTGTACCAAAACCGCGGTGACTCGTTTTTCAGTATTACTATTGCGACTTCAAAAGCTTTGTATATACTTATTTTACAAACTTTGTTTTCTTTTTCTTCTTGGTTTTAGTTGATTGTTGATACTTAGTATTTTGTTTGTTTCATCTCACGTATTTCTATATCACTTTGTTCATCTTGCTTCTAGCTTTCTCTAGATTTCATCTTATCTAAAGTTGTAACGACAAACAGTAAGTATCTTGACTACTTGATGTGTTATAGCAAAATCACCCTGATTTGGTTTTAGAACAAAATCCCCTTCCAATTTAAGCTAATATGAATCCAAAATATAAAAGTTTTGTGTGCACCTTCAAAAGGTGGTTTGACATAATTATGAGATCAGTAGCCATAAAATATTTGAAGCCATTTCAATTTTTGATTGAATTAGCTTGATAAAGATATTAATTTCTTCCTCAATGAATTCGAAAATTAGCAATTCGTTAATGCTGGTACTGTTTCACGAAATAATAAAAGCCGCTTTTAGTTCAACTTTAACACGTATTGGCTCTAATTTTAATATCAAATATTTGTATTATTATAGTTAATATAATAATAGTTATTTGTGAACACATTTTGAAAACCAACATTTGTTTTGAAGTATACTTTCAATATTAGGGTCCTAATCCTGATACTAAAATTGTTGCTTCAAGCGGAAACAAAATTAAATATCGATCGCTATAACATTATACAAAGTATCATTAAATTCTGTTTTAGGCCTGTTCAGGACCTCGGGATCAGGTGCCACAGGTAACTAGATGAGATCTATATATATTTTAGTCTTTGGAGCTTTTGAAAAATTGTTTAGTGCTATATTATTTGCTTTTGATATCGCTTTGGATGAAATATGAGTAGAAATTGAATTATGTGTGAAAGATTTGGTGTTTTCTTGAATGTTTTCAATTGATTAGTGGAAAATGTCGGATGTATTGAATGTTCTGAAATAACCTGTGAAATTATATTGAGGTAATTAAGTTAACTTGGATTTGCCTGTAGGATCGTTGCACCATTTTGAATCTTAGTCAACCCTGTTTGATTTACGTGTGGATTTAATGATTCCAACGCACTAAGTGTACCAATTACGTAAAAACAAGCATGAAAAATCCCGCATCAATAGTCAAATATTATTCCAATGGATATCTTTAAGAATTTTTTTCTAGTATAAGGCAGTGGAGCATGTATACAAATGTATGTCGATTGAACGAAAACGAATAGAAGGCATAACGTTAACGACGTCTTGTTCTTATATTTGTTGGGCTTCGCATGTGGCAGTGCTCCTAATAAGGCTGTAACCAGATTAGTACAGTTTATAAAATATGTGTAATCGGGCATAATGAAGGATTATTTTTGTAAATAGAAAGCATGCGTATTTAGGTGACTATTCTTTTCAGAGATGTTGATTTGTTGTTTGGATTTGTAAATGTTTGTGTTATCACAAACTCTCCTGAATGTTAATATACTAGTTTCAGAGATTATTATAAGGATACCTAACAACGTCTTACAATCATGCAATAGATTTTTTTTAATCTCTTAAGCTGGTTCTATGTACCTACAGTACAATAACCACAACACTATGTTCCTAAGTTGAACAGAGACAGTAGTAGTACGTGGGACACTCAGAAAGTTTTGCGAAACTAAAAAAAATTGTTCTATACGTACATATATTTTTATTAAATCTTTTCAAAGTACTTTCCACCAGCCTCTATACAAAGATTCATGTGCCTAAACCAGTTTTCAAAACACTTTTTCCAGTCCGCCGCAGACACCTCGTTTACAGCCTGCTCGAACGCAGCCAGCGCATCTTCCGGCGACGAAAATTGTATCCCTTTGAGCAGATTTTTTATTTTTGGGAATAAAAAGAAGTCACACGGTGCTAGATCAGGGCTGTAAGGAGGGTGACCCAGGAGTTTGACTGGCGTGCTGTCCAGGAAGTCCCTCGTTTTGAGTGCGGTGTGCGCAGGTGCATTGTCGTGGTGGAGCAGTAGCCCGCGGAGCCCTGTGTTTGGTCGCTTGTTGCTTATAACAGAGAAAACTTCTGGCAAACATTTGGTAGTATACCATTCGGCATTAATGCTTCTTTGATCCCGTAAGGGAATTGATACCAAGTGGCCAGTCAAATTAAAAAAGCTAGCGATCAAAATCTTACCCCCGCTTCTAGATCGCTTCACTTTGGTAGGCGTTGGCTCATTTTGAAACACCCAAACAGTCGACTGGCGCTTGGTTTCTGGGTCGTATTGATAAATCCAGGACTCATCACCTGTAACGATGTCGTAAACACGCCGAGACGAGCCTGCTTCAAATTTGTTAAGCATATCACGGCACCATTCCACCCGGGCCTGCTTCTGAGCATCGGTGAGGTTGTGCGGCACCCAGCGTGATACTATCCTCCTCACGCGAAGATGGCTGTGTAGAATCTCGTGAACGCTTCCCGATCCAATCTTCAATATGTGTTGAATCTCCTGATATGTAATTCGCCTATTGTCTTGGATTAAATTTTTCACTGCTAGCACGTTTTCTTCGGTAACAGCCGTCAAAGGGCGACCGCTTCTTTCGTCATCCCCCAAAGTTGGTCGACCGCGCTTGAATTCGTTATACCAACGATACACGGTTGCCTTGGAAGGGCCTTCATCCATGAATGCCATTTGAAGTCTATCGTACGATTCATCCGGTTTCAGGCGACACTTGAAATCGTATAAAATCATAGCTCTAAAATGTTCCCGGCGCAGATCCATATTTCAGTGAGACACAATACTTTGAATTAACTCGCAAAAAATGTGGAGGGAAATTTTGAAATTGGAACTTACTTAATTTTACTTATAAATAATCATATTTTCGAAAAACATTATAACTGGCCAGTCTCCCATATATAAAAACTTTTTTTCGCAATACTTTCTGAGGGGCCTGGTAGTGTAGACAGTGAACATTTAACTGTCTTAGAAACAATTTTCATTTCAGACAAACAACAGTGACAAAAGAATTATAAACTGAGCTATAAGCTTTGTGCCTAGATTCACGCTACAAAAGGTAGGTAGCTATATGCTTTCGGGAAAAAGTAAGGGATATTTTAGGACCGACCAGACATTCCCAGAATAGGCTTTAAAATTCGTGCTAGACAAATTCTGGTAAGTGCTAGAATATGCAAACAGTCACACTGAAAAAAATATTGGGACTTGCGAACTTTTTCTTACTAGCAACAAAACAGGGTTTTGCTATTTTCTTATTAGTCTTGTATTATTTATTCAAGTTTATTTTCAAATAATTAAAGTTTGCTTTAATTTAAAATGAAAAACGTGTTCAATTTGAATCCAAAATGTTTTTAATTTTAGTAAATAAACTTTAATAGAAAATACAAAACTAGTTTTTTGGTAGTACGAAAAAATTGCAAGTTTTAAGTTTTGCTATTGCTTTCAACGTTCCCAATGTTTATTTTTCAGTGCCATTGAAGGGTAATCAAAACTATTATTGGTTGCAAATAAGGGTAATCAAAATGATTGCTATAATATCGTCTATGAACGATTTGGATTGCCGTGTAATGGTGGTTGATGGAACAATGGATTTCCAATGAAGGGTACAATAACAGTTATTATTGAGGTTTTAACGGTCGAAGATAATTAAGGTTTTACTTTGTTTGAGAGGTTTGTTTAAGCAATATTGTAGTTTGGGTAAAGATACAACACCATCACAATCATAAGATCAAATTTAATATTAAAACAAAATAAAATAATTAGAATATTTTTGAAAAAACTACTTTAAATAAGTCACTTTACAGACAAAACAACATTCTGTTAAGTCTTGCTTGCATTTTGTATTAAATATTCAACTATAAATTTACGATTTGATAGAAAAAGTTCTAAATAAAACCTACTAGTTTTTAAATGGAATGCTGCTGACATAATAGAATGTCCAACACAGAAATTTTCGCCCAACAATTAATCAAAATTGATAAAACAACCTTACTGAACAGGAACAATACAAATAGAAACCCGAAACGCTAGTTCAGCGGCCTCAATTGCTGTTGGCACCAATGACAATGCACTCAATAAAGAAATACTGGAGTTCAATTCTAGAACAATTTGACGAAGTTGCTTTGCTGTTAACATTTTGCTTGCTAACAAGACAGGTTAGTCGATACTTACGCCATCGAAGCAAAAGTGTTGGAAAGAAAAAGACGTTAAGTTTTTTATCCAATACTCGTGAAAGGAAGTTACACATGAAAACATGCGACGTAATATTCTCATAAGAATGTTTGAATACCTTATGTGTTTCTTGTATATGCCGTGAATTTTTAGATTAGCAAATTCTTTGTGAAATTCTACAACATAATTTCTGTAACCAATATCACTTATCTTGCAAGGAAGAACACAGCGTGCAGATATTGTAAGCCAACTTTGCAAAGTTCTTATTCTTGCTTCCTCCTTTATCTTAAGGAACAAAAGTTGCTTACTAACACGTGCAAGTTTTAAGAGTCAACCGAGCAACGTGAGTTGTTATGTGTGCAGTATTCAACAACAGCATTTTGTTTTGCTACCCTCGTATAGGTTTGTTCAACAGCTTTAAAATTCTAACCCTACCTAGTTTTAGAACCACTAATTGCCAACTTTTCTTTTTTAAACCTACAAACGTGAACACATGTGTTTTCATCAATAACGTCTACAGTTGTCGGAATTCTTAAAATATTTACTCTATTTCCAAGGAAACCGCTGCCTTTGGCCACTGTATTTCTTGCTAATAATTCATCTGCCAACCAACAATGTGAAGCAAATAAAACGTGGCCCAATTTAACAGAAAATGGGGCAAGAGACGTCGGTTGACCGATTAATTATTCGTTTGCCATCGAAGCTACGACTATCGTTGAGACCAAGGCACGTCGGCGACATCGATTGCCGATAGTGAAAGACTCTCATACTGTAGGACGTTGGTATCTACTACAAAGGCATGAACTTTTAGAGCCAATGGCTGAAATAAAACGTAAACACTGGATTTGCCCAAATTTGTACATTCTGTTTCAATGATGTCATATAAGAAATGTAAAAATGAAAATCATTGTATGTTGACAAGCATTAACATTCAAAAGTAGCCATTATACAACGAAGTTATACCCATTACCTGGACTTACGGTTAATTTAAGCCTAAAATAGACAAGTCAGAGGCATGTAGGGTTCCCAACGGCGGCTTAATTAACTCTGACACCAGAGGTGGCCACATCCTCACACGAAAATAAGAAGATGACCAATTACTAAAACGTTCAAATAGATGACTTCCAAATCCATTTACTAAGTGGTGCAATAAAACTTAATTGACGGTAACTACGTTAAAACAGGTCTTAAACACAAATCCTGGTTCATTTAAATGTATTGTTTCATGGTTCCGACCAAAAAGAGTAAGTTATAGTTTCTTACTAAATCCCAACCCCTTTGATAGCTTAATTGTAGAAAACAACGCACCTGCGACGCCTCTGGTATTACATCTATTCAAAGGTGCTGATAGCCAAACAGTTATCATTGAGGGCTCAGTCTCACACGTGAGTTTCAGCATTATGCTGAGTGATAGACACTTTTCTTGATGTGACGCATACGTTACCTATTTTTACTTAAGTTTCATTTTGTTTTATTTTTAGATTTTATTTTTTTGGGGAAAGTATACTCGGAGTTACCTTGCGTTATTGAATCATCATCATCAATCAATCAATCGAAGACATCCACAAGAAAAATAAGGTTACCGACATAGCCCTAAGAATTGCCAAACTTAAGTGGCAGTGGGCAGAGCACATTGCTCATTGCATGGATGGCTGATGGGGCTGAAAAACTTCTGGAATGGCGACCGCGTACCAGAAGACGCAGCGTTTGAAGGCCTCACTCTAGGTGGAGCGATGAACTGGTCAAGGCCGAGGGAGTCCGGTGGATGCGAAATTCACAGGACCGATCAGTGTGTCGACTCTTGGGGGAGGCCTATGTCTACCAGTAGACGTCTTTCTGCTGAAATGATGATGATGATGACTTTTATTTTTATTTTACGTCATTCCTTGCACAAATAAAGCCAGTGCTTTATTTTCTTTCTATCTTTATTTAGTTGTGAATAAGAGAAAATTAACTTGATAAAGATATCAATTCGAGTGACTTGACACTGAATAGCTCTATCTTTATAAGCCCACCTAAAGGCCGGAAAAGATTAAGGTCAAGTCCGGTCTAATAATATCAAACTGCGATCAATCGTTTGTAAAGGTCTCTTTGTTCTGTGTCTATATCACGTGTCTGAAAGACATATAGAAATATATATAATTGTCTTATGCTGCATTTTTAGTAATTTGCCCTTCGGATTAGTTGCAGAACGATATTTTTTTTACCTTTCTTAATATTTCTTTTTTGGGTATCTATGTTGGTTATTTGTATCGCTTCAGGTTTCTGGACCGGTGTGGGGATAACTAAAGTTTATCGGAACTAAGATTTTCGCATTATTTTAAAGTTAATGCTTCCATAAACAGCCGTTTATGAGCCAATGTTTATCAATTAGCCTACAAACTACTGTTGGAAACTCGAGCGATTCTTATAATATTTTTCACAGAAGGAAACGCTTACTACGTTAACTTCAGAGTTGAGCTGAACGTTGCAGAAAAGTCCAGCAAAGCTTATTTCCTTTTGTTGTAATACAATATCCAAGAGCCTTTTAAAAGAGATACATCCACTATTTCTATATTTTCTGTCTGTGTAAAAGATAGGATTACAATCTACTTAGGCAGCAGCATCTAGTTCCCGGTGTTGACAGCCTGTGTGGAATAAACAAAACAAGATTTTCTTCTCGCGATGTTGATAATTTTCCTTTCGATATCCGTGTTAGATATAATTCGAAAGAAAACGTCTCTGTATCATTTTAACTGTCCAAAATGTTACACAGGAACACTACCTAACACACTAAGGGAATTTCCTGTTCGCGCGACGCAATTTTTATTGAATCGGTAAGTCTAGTCATATCGCAGGTATTTTTAGACAATTTTAAGTGCTAATCGGTTGAATTGCATCGCATTGCGTCCATGCGAACGTTCATGCAATTTCGTATAGTAAAATTGCTTGTCGGTGTAATATAAATTAAATCACGTCGAATCAACAGGAAGGTCGCTTAGTAATTTAATGATTTAATTCATAGATTTTTAACTGGCTAGGTTTAAGTATAAAATTATTCCACGAAACAGAGCCCATGAGAGCAGCTAGTCAAAATAAAAAGTCAGATTTGCAGTTTTTACCCATTAAAATTTTCCATTGTTGCAATTTGCTGCTCATTTCTTCTCCTAATTGCTTAGCTTTAGCTTATTTATTCATAAGTACAACGTAACGTAGGTTTTGTACAAACACATTTTACCTTTTTTGGCCAGTTAGCGGTGCGAGAAATCCCTTCTTAGTACGTGATTATGTCACGGAAGGAGTTACTTCGCAAGTTGCATGGTCGAGGGTAACTTTGGGATAATTAGCTCATTTATTTTTGTATGTTACAAATTGAGAATAACGCGGTTATGGTTCAGTGTTTGCGTGAAAGTAATTTGTGAGGTTGTTCAATATATTGGCCATATTTTTACGTAGAATTTGGTCAAGTTTCAATGAATTTTGCCTACTGTCCTCAAACTGCCTGTAACATATCGTGAGGTACTTCGGCCACATTGCCCGCAGTAGTACCAACAACATGAAACGTCTTATGGTGACTGGACAATAGAGGGTAAAAGACCTAGAGGCTTAAAGACCAAACCCCTTAACGGTATTCAAATCAAATTTCTGAGCATCTGTAGAAAGTGCCGCACTCTATCTGGTTGCTGATTGTTACAGTTTGAAGAAAACCCGTTATGTTGAAATGGAGTCATGATTCTTATCAGTGAGAGAGTGATTAGAAAGTGATAATGAATTTGGATAATCAATAAACAAAGCTGAAATTATTTCAAATATTTGAAAATGAACATGGGTTAACCATTTGTATATATATATTTTGTTTTTTATTCCTATTAGGCTCGCGTTTGACCACTATCTCACCTGATGGTAAGCGATGATGTGGTCGACGACGGAGCACGCTTGCCTAGAAGTAACCTATTCACTCTTGACGACTCCCAAACTCCCAGGTTGTAGCTATCGGGAAATACAGACTCCGGCAAGGAATTCCACTAATTTTTTCTCTAGAATGAAATTATAAATTCAGAAATAAGTAATTAAAGCAAATCCTAAAGTACTAGGCAATAATAAATTAACTTAAGAAACAATTATTCACAACACTGAACAAGAACAAATTAGAGCGATCCAATTAAAGTACGATAAATTTAATTCCGAATTTAAAGTTATGTAACTGAGCGGGTTTCAGACAAAGACTCGGCAAGAATCCTGGAATCTTTGTATAATCTAGGACAAAATCGCATTCAACAAAATGAATTGAATGGCTGATAGTATTCGGGGATTACACCATTAAATCTATTTTCTGACTCTGTTGAAGACCATACCGTTTATAGAGATTTGAGTCTTCTGGATGCACTTATGTCATTGGCATAGTAAGTATGTATGATCTTCATCATATTCATTATCATATCAGCTGAAAAACGCCCACTGCTGGCCATAGGCCTTCCACAAGCGTCGCCGCATTGATCGTTCCTGTGCGTCCCGCATCCAG
This sequence comes from Orthosia gothica, assembly GCA_949775005.1. Lineage (NCBI taxonomy): Eukaryota > Metazoa > Arthropoda > Insecta > Lepidoptera > Noctuidae > Orthosia > Orthosia gothica. Next base: position 16,345,712 of record OX459038.1, read on the forward strand.
CGGATCTCCGCAACCGTCCACCTGGTGGGAAGCCTTCCAACGGAACGTCTTCCGGTTCGAGGTCACCACTCCAGAAATTTGCTGCCCCAACAGCCATCCGTTCTGCGAACAATGTGCCCTGCCCACTGCCACTTAAATTTGACAATTCTTCTAGATACATTTCTGATTCGATCACGCAAGGAAACGCCGAGCATAGCCCTCTCCATTTCCCTTTGGGTGACTGTAAGCTTTCTGATGAGGCCCATTGTGAGCGACCACGTCTCAGAGTCATATTTTATCTCTGGAAACACACACGACTGGTCATAGACTTTCGTCTTGAGACACTGTGGTATGTTGGACGAGAAGATACCGCGCAACTTCCCGAACGCTGGCTTCGACGGTTGACCCTACCCAACTGGATTGTTTGTTCCAGTCGTCCACAACTTCGAGTGTAGAGTCTCCGACCTTGATAGGAGTGGGTACAAAATGGGCTTGAGGTTCAGAATCATTTATATGGCAAGGTTGTACAGTGTGGTAATACATATGAAACTACTTGGGTTCTTCTACATCACCCCAAATTCTTGTAATATTCCAACTTCTTCTTCAGTTATTGATTTTAGGTTGTTACTGGAGCTTAGTAGGTTGCGTTCTATAGTTTCTGCTTCTCATGCGAAAAGTTAACGTATACTGGAAAACATTTTTATATGGTTTTTATTCAAAATATTGCAATAACTGCTTGGTTAAGAGGTAATTTTAATTGTACAATATTCTTTGAAAAAAAATCTGAAACTGTACAATTCACAACTTAATACAACATCGTAACAAACGGTATCAAAGAAAATGTGGCGACGAAACTAAAAATACTCTAGTGGCTAATAATTGAATCATAAAACAAACGTAACGTGAAGACCATAAAGCGGGTTACGTTGGGTATAAAACTATGTATTATGAAATAACTTGTTTCATCGCACGCTTACACCTCACCCTTGAAGAAGGGTTTGCACAAGAAATGAAAGGCCAATTTACATGTATATTATACGTATAACTCCAATTTCTATGGTAATGTCGGTAGGAAGGAAAAATAGTGAGTGTATATTTTGAGCTAGTTGAAGGCAACAGCTAAGGAATATAACTAATTAGGGTAGAAGCAAAAGCGATCTTATAAAAACAAAAAAAAATGCAGAGCTAAATATATACCGATGAAATTTCCTTTTCAATTACAATTTCATAAAACAGTTTTCACACAAACCTAATTTTAGATCCTCACGAGTATCTGAATAATTTAATGAATACTATATTATGCAAACACAATCATACTAATGATTACACAACCTTTGGGAACCCCTTAAAATATAAAATAAGATGTTTCCCTACAGCATTCGTGCCAGGATCTCATATTATATTCTTAGAATTTAAATTCCAGTCGGGTCACATATACTCAGTTCTAAAAATGTGTCTCGAGTTTCCTATTTTTACGTCTGGGGTCTTAGAAACATTTTATAGTAGCTGTACTTATAATTTTATCGGAATTCCTCTGCGGCGTTATCATTATTGCCGGGCTCTAAGCACCGTAGAATATGTTAATTTTTTGTATCTTTTATTTTTTGTACAAAGTTACATTAGAAAGCTATTTCATTGGTGTAATAAGTAGGTACCTGCTCAAAAACATTGATCTGACATTGATCAAACATTGATTTTGATACAAAACAAATTGATTAATTGATTTTGATTCGATTTTGAACATTGTTTTTTTTTTTGATTGAACATTGATCATTGATTGAGTGATCTGCTTGTTTCAGTGTTATTAAGTGTAATTTGAATCTTCTCATACGTAAAGTCTACTTTACATAATTTAAAAATCAAAACACGGCTGATTAAGAAACGAACTGCTGTGCAGTCGGAAGATCAGGTGGTCAGCCAGCTCGTGAATAACATGATGTTGTTCTTCTTTAAATCTTTTGAGTTCGCTTCTTAAGCAGTCGGGTTTTCGATTTTTAATTTTTATTATAACTTATTAATGTTAACATTATTTTTCGAATTAATTTAAAAATATAAGTGGTATATATTTATGTAACAACCTCTTTAAACCCTTCATTTTTATACCCTAGTCCAGGGTTTTGGAAGTAAAAAAGTTGTGATCAGTACAAAAAGGCTCCCAAATCAGCCATTTTCTTTTTAACTTCGCTTATTTAAGAACACTTGGGCGGCCAAGACGCATCTTACGATATCTTAAAAATATACCCGTCTGGCGATTTGAAAGATGAAGTAATAATAAATATTACATACATACAAGATATGCGCAAAAAACATAATCCTTTCCTTGCAGCCGGGTAAAAAATCAACAATCGGCAACTTTGTACATATTATAATTTTTGACTAGTTATGTTTGAGTCCCTTCGTAATAAGGGTCGACGGTTTTGTCATTAGTCAGAAGGTCCAGATTCCAGATTTCTATTGTTAAATTCCATTAGGAACATTCCATTTTTCAATAAAAGTTTGCCCAACTTGTGAATCAAACCATAAACCTCATGCAACAATTATATCAACAATGCAGACTATGTTTAATCTTTTGATAAACATTGGCTTTGACTAGCCACATGGAATTTTAATTCCAATATATTGCATTAAAACGATACAATAAGATTTGCACAGAAATCCGAAAAGTCTAGTCTGTTAGATACAAAGGAACGTAGACAGCAAGCTTTTAAAATTAAAGTCGGGGTTATTGTCTTCTTTGAACAATACCGAAGCGATGAAATGTTATACATTATATCATATCCTATTCTATCTTTGTGTTTTTGCTGAGGAAAGGAACTGGAAATTTCTAAACGTAAAATGGAAAATAATTCTGTTGTTTTCCCCTTATTGCTGTGTATGAAAAAATATTGGTACCTAATTGTGTAAAACTTGCTTGATATGTTATTTTTTTTAGATTCATTGATTTTTCTATTCCTCAATAGAGTTGGGACCTAATTTGTACATAATCGCATTTGAATTAATTATTAAAACCAGCTAAAAAGTTGACCGACAAATATTATCTAACATTTGAAAATAAATCTCTTTAAAATTATTTACGTGTACCATTTGAAACTCAGATAATGACACTTATATTCCAATAAAACCCACTGAGATGTATCTAATTCCCCACTGATTCCACTATGACGGCGACGGATTCATTAACAGCACAAAAAAGAAGAAATTTCCTTGCCGATAAACGAACTGTGAAAACCTAGCAATTAATGCATACCATTTTATTTACATTTTCTTTCTGAATAGCCGTATCATCTTACTAAATGACATAACTACACTCATATCTCAACCTAAAAAAAACTTTAGCTCGGTGTTTTAAGATAGTGTTTTGTTCGTAAATAAACCTTGTCGTAATTCTTGTTATATAGGACAGTGGGTGAATGTTTCACTTGGGTGGGGCTTTGTGTAATAAAACGAATGCTTTCCTGTCTGGACGTCGATAGCTATGCGTGCTGTGAAATTTCGGCGGTGGTACCTCAAGAGGAATTTCGCTTAGAATTTTTGTTGCTCGGACATATTTTTGTACTATGACTATGCTAATAGCATACCTGCAAATAAGGCTGTGAATATAGCATTATAACAGGTTTATTTACAGGTATTGAATGACATGAAAGTGATGTCCAACAGCACCAAACGTAGGGTTGAGGTAGATGGCCAGGAATTACATTATGTCGATGAGTACATCTACTTGGGCCAGTTAGTATTTTTTTTAAATATGCAGGCGTTCGATCACCATATTGAGAACGCCTGGAAAAGTTACTGGCCCATGAAAACGCTAATGAAGGGTGATTTGCCGATCTCCCTGAAGTGGAAACTCGTCGATATAGTGTATCCGGCCCATCCTAACCTACGGTGCACACATTTGGTCACTCACCGAATTGCAAAAGTCTCGACTTGTGGTTTGCCAGAGGGCTATGGAGAGCAGCAGTCTGGGCTTAAAGAGAACAGTCCAAATACGAAATACCACGCTGCGCTCCAAAACGGGCATAATAGGCGTGGATAAAAAGGCTGCCAGGTTCAAATGAGATTGGTGGGTCACGTTGGTCGCATGCAATTTGACCGCTGGGCAGGAGTCGCCACACAGTGAGTGCCTGAAGATAGAAGGCGCTGGCGAGGCCGGCCCAGAAAGAGGTGGCGAGATGATTTGGACGCGTACCATGAGGGCTGGTTCGAGACGGCGCGGGAAAAGAATGTCTTGAAAGACTTGAGGTCTTTGCCCAGAAGTGGGACAGCAATGGCAAGATTTAAAAAAAATAAAGAAAAAGCCATACAAATCGAAAGCTACTATAGACAAAATACATACCGCTACAATTTTATATATAATAGACGTTATTCTGACATTTATCCAAGTCTCAAGAGCAAAAATGCAAAATTTTAATAAAAATAAAATTGCTTAATAATACACCATACAAATTGTAGCGTGTAGTAATGAAATGCATGTTGCTTTATTCCTTATAATCTCAAGATTACAGTGGTGATATTAACAAAACTTTATGTAACCGGTATAATGTGAAAAACTACAACCACGTCAAATAATGTATGTACACGTCAAAAATGCTTGTGAACACGCATTTTTTGTCTTATTACGTTTTTGCTATAATTATTTATTTATCATTTTATAATAAAATATTAGTTTATTATAATAAAATGGTTACTTTTTATGTGTCATATTATTAATATACCTACATTACCATTTACTAGTGGACCCAATAAAGTTGTATTCTATAACTTAAAACTCTAATTCCTACATGACAAACGAAAAGGCTAAATTAATCGTTATGATTGCAGTAGCAAAGAGGCAATTCATAATTTATTCGATTTTATTCTGGGTCATGAGGGAACACTCTATAAATATTCCAGACTAAAAGCTTTACCGGAATAGCAGATAAGCCCGTTTTACCTGTCTACGAGTGTTCCGGATAGACCGATGTTTCGAAATCGTGTTTGTTTTATGCAGCTTTCAAATGTGATCAGGAGTGCACTTTGGTATGAATTGAGTTTGGATTTAAAAGAGCTTAAATCATAATTTATGAATTCAGAGCAATTACGATTTTCTAAAACACCATTTGCAATCTTTATTTACAGTTGATTTCCATGATGTAAAATGCCACAAAAATGCAAACAAACAAAACATATCCAAATATTGGACACAAAAATAATTGTGTTTGAATTTATATAGAATATAAAAAACCACAGCAAAACCTGTCGTCCAAATGAAAAAATGACAAACAGTAACGAACGCGCTTCCATTTCTGCGGAGTCGAAAAAAGTGCCGATTGGATTTTGCTATTGACTTTACGTCGCATGTCATTCATAGAAACCTGAATATGCCTGTGGTGGAACTATTGGACAATCAAACCGAACGAGGAAACTACAAAATATATTTTTATGGGAAATCCGGTATACAAAGGCTGTATATTTGAATATTTCCCATAATACATCCGTTGGGAAAGAGTTAAATAAAATGTCATTGCCAGGATTGCGGATGTGAGGGGAAAAAACGTATAAATACATGAGCGAGTAAGAGGAAACGTATTGAAGATTTTGTCAATGTCCTACTGAATAAAGAGTGGCACGTAGGAAAAGTTTTTTGTTTCTTTCGTAGATTCCGCCAATCATAATAAAATTAGTTTTTCAGCCACATGATTATTTTTACATGTTTATATTAAAATTCAATAAGATTTAGTTTTAGCCAAAAAATCGAGCTGCTCATTACTCTTCTTCAGTCCACTTCAAGTCCCAACATTTTTCACCGAGTAACAGAATAAGAGTTGGGATAAAATGGAAATTAGTCTCCCGGATTGAAATCCAGGCCGCCCGAGTTCTACCAAAAGCACCGCAAGCCTCAGAATCAGGATGCTCCCGACTTAAAGCGAGTTTTTTGCGGCAAAGCCAGTTGGCACACCACAGCGAGTCCTGACAAATTTCATGTTTTAATTTTTTCCCAGTACGCAAATACACTCTGTGAGATTAACGACCTTTTTCGTTTTATACGGCCAGTATTAGAGGAAAAATTCTAATTGAGGTTAGGAGCTTTTAAAAATATTAAATGGTACAACAAAAAGCGTTGAGGATGTTTCAAATTGAAACTTTTTATACGTGTCTGATGCTCGACTGAGTTTAATTTTTGAGCGTTATTTTTGGTCTTATATACTTCGTCGGCTGCACAATGTGCGAGAAAAATAATCAAAGATGTTTTCAAAACAAAACTGCATTATAACATTTCGAGGAATCATTATTTGCAATATAATTTCAACCTCAATTTCGAAGTACCTGTTCACTGTTATTGCCCATTATACGATAATTGATGGTTTCTGTATAAGGGAAATCTAATTAAATGAAATGAGATTCTAATTTAATTATGCAAATTGCTACAGTGGGTTCTCATGGCAATATTATATGAGAACACTTAAAAATTAATAAAATTGTTGGAAAGGTAAGCACAGAAATAACCAAGGCTCTTCTCAAAAGTTGTAACAAAACGAGTGGTGCAAACTCAAAGAAGGTTGTCTCATACCTTTTCAAATCAATCAATGGAGTCAGACAAGTTTTTGTAAAGTGTAATACAAATACTGATAAATAGACGTAATGTGACGGTAAGTTTTTACGACATAGTGAATGTAAAATTCTGCTTGAGTGTTTGCAATAAAATTTAATGACACAGGTAGTTACCGTATTTTATCGTTCCTCTTGGTTAAAAATTTTATACAACGGCTTGTCATAAAACTGGAAATGGACCTAGGCTTATAACAAAGGCTTGGTACATAATGCATGCAGTGTTTCGCAATCAGTCGTAGAGTAATGAGATGGCTTCAATTGTATCAGATGCAGTGGCGTCAGAGCCATTGTGTTTTCTGCATCATCTCGTTTGAAAATTAGTTCAGCGAGGCTGAGATTAGATTACTATTTTATTTCTTACACATCCCTCTTGCCCCATTTTTTATTTGCGATAATTTCCATTCCGCTCTGGAAGATAAAGGATAATAGAGTGTAACCGCTCTTTGCATTTTCACTTCGCGCTGAAGATTTTAAAATTTACATTCAGTGGAAGAGAAAATAAGGAAAACTGCTGTTGTATTTTACTTTACTTTTTGTTTAGTGGTAGCAGTTTTTTTGATCGTACCACTTTAACTAATAACCTGAGCTGGGCATTTCACAGAAATCATGACTCTGACGTTTAATTCTCTAAGAATTTTGAACATTTCTACGCACCTTACATAAACATGGTAATCATATACCATCAAATTTAATTCAAGTCACGTCTTCAAAGAAAATTCAGTTTGCTACTCACCAAAATTCATATCAAGACGCGAGTGATACATAATTACACACATAATATTCATTAGCACACCCGTGTAAGCCTTCCAGGAAACGTTCTCTCGTCTGTCCGTTGCATAGAATAGAACCGTGTGTAGCTAACACAGTCACGTGTGCTTTGGGGAATTAAAGATGTCACTTAAAACATATCATATCTTAAAGCAATTCATATTCAACTCACATGTATTATGACACGTCTGTTTCGTTTGTCTAGTGATGGCAATGATACAAAGACGCTTTCTCGTTGTTGGTCTTAGACGTGACTGCTGGAAATGGGGTTTTTAAATTCGATTATCAGTTTAATGGGTTTGCTATCAGGGATTTCTTAGTTCACCATACAACTTTATTTAGTTGTAAAAACATGAGTAGGTTTTATTGTTTAGGTACAACATACATGGGACGCCCTAGAAAGATATACATAGACCTTAATGGTGATTCTTCTCCAGAAAATCGTGGTGCGTAGTACTCATAACCGGCGCGTGCGTGTATGACTAGATGTATGAACGTGAGTGAAGCAAAAGGAGTATGTAAAGATGGCGTTCTGTAGTTTCTAACAACCCCATGGGAAAAAGTCATAATTTTATATATGTACAACATGCAGTATGTAACGTGACCATTTATTCCTTGACTCAAAACGGGACGATGGCCACAATTCGGATGTCGGATCATCGAAATAGTTTTTAGTAAAAGGGGGCATTTTTCAATACTCAAAAAGTAGTTTTTTAATCGCTTATACATTTTTAAAACCCTTTCCAAGGCAATAAGAGCAAACCATCCGGTTTTGCTATAGCCAAGCATTTGTTGATATTCCATTTCAGTTTCGGCACAAAACTCCTATAGAGCTTCAACTCGAATCGTGTAAATATATAAAAAAAAAAAACCTATACCTAAACAATAATGCTTTCGTTATTTAAGAGTAGCCTGTCCGCAGCAGATTTTGTTGCATTGTGAATTACATAGACTCCACATCCATTACCTATTAATGGATTTTTCAGAGATGATTGTAATTTCGCTAACACATGCGGCGGCCGTCCGGCCGGCTCGACTACTCAAATTTTCGCGCGGTTTCAGAAAATGGGTCAATTTTGAGTCACAGAGTTCATTTCGGGGACACCGGGACTTGTAATTATAAAAAGGGACAGTCCCGTTCAAAACGGGACATCTAGCCACGTTCAGTATGTAACTAATAGCCTAATATCTGGATTTGTGTCTGGTTATTGGCTGAAAGTGTGTGCGTGATGTATAATATACATATACTCTGACTATCCCTGTGTGGTATAAAGTCTCTCCCGTGATACAGTGTTACATAATACAATTACTGATAACGAAAATAAATGTTGTAGCTTATAATAAAGTGTTCATTGGAGAAAATAAAATCATGACTGAATAGATATTGATGGATCATGTTTTGGAGAAAAAGCGTAAATTGGTTTCATAGCCCCTGAGATGCTTCGAAATTAATTGTTTCTTTTCCGAAAATGGATAGAGAAAATGATGAAGTAGAAGCTACGGAGTGCTTAGGGATTTAGATGAGATTAAAATGGCTAAAGAGCGCCGTAAAAAATATATATATGATATCACCGGCCACAAAGTGGCATTCTATTAACAAAAGCGTCGACATAGCAATTGGTAAAATGTACACATTGTATGGGATTGCCAAGCGCTGGAGGATGTCTTCATGGTTCGGGACTGGAAAGGCATCAACATCAATGGCGAGTTTATCACTTAACTTCGGTTTGCCAACGATATAGTGTTACAAAGACGTGATCGCTCACAATGGGCCTCAACAGGCTTAAAGTCACCCATAGGGCAATGGAGAGAACTATGCTTGGCTTTTCCTTCCGTGATAGAATCAGAAATGAAGACATCCGCAAGAGAACCAAGATTATCAATATAGCCCGAAGAATTGCCAAATTTTAGTGGCAGTGGACAGGACATTGCTCGCAGAACCGTTACCGTTACCGATTACCGTTGGGCCGACAAAATCTAGAGTGGTGACCACGTACCGGAAGATGCAGCGTTGGAAGGCCTCCCTCTAGGTGGAGCGAAGACCTGGTCAAGGCCGATCAGTGTGGCGAAGCTAGGGGGAGGCCTACGTCCAGCAGTGGAAGTTTTACGACTGAGGTGATGAAGCGCTATCGAAATGTCAAGTGATCGATTCCTATCATTATGATTACGATCAACGCTATCGTTTTAAGAATGACACTGCCTAGGCATATTTGTCAATGTGTCAAATATACACAAACACAAATTTCCAGGCATAGCACAATACCACTCGCGTACGGCTATTACAATTTCGAGTAACGTTCGGCTGGCTAACAATCAATTTCAAACAAAATACCAGGTCTAGACTGAATCGTCACGTCTAGCGTCGGCAATCATATTTTTATGAGTCAAGTGTCAACTGTAAATCAAAATGTATTTATTCAATTAGGCCATAAAGTGGCACTTTCGAACGTCAAAAAGTCATCGGCGAACCAATGCGACAAACTGCCAAGCAAGCGCTATCCGCTGCGATTGGCTGTTGAAAATTCATTCAACCAATCACAGCAGACAACGCGCGCCCGACAACCCGCCACACCAACCCCCCGACAATTCCGAGCCGGGAAACTGTTATTTTGTTGCAACACTATGTCAACTCTGACATAGGGTTGCAACAAAATAACAAAAAAAGGAACGAAACGTTCGGTTCAGAACAAGCAGCTTCACTCGCGTGAATGTCGAAAATTATCCCAAGGGAACATATTCCTGGAATAAAAGTAGCCTATGTGCTATTCCAGACTCTATCTCTGTGCCAAATTTCATCCAGATCCGTCCTCCCGTTTGAGCGTGAAGAAGTATCAAACATAAAAACACACACACACTCACAAAATTTCGCCTGTATAATATTAGTGTGATTAATATCCTGACTGTACTTAACATGCTTTACAACTCTGCAAATTGCTTACAGTCAGCATTCACCCACATCACACGAAAAACATTATTATTTTGTAAAATATGCAAGTTGTAAAGCGAAACAAAAGGGTAACAAACAGGGGAAAGGGTGTGGATCACATTACCCCAATCATCATATTAGGCTGGGTTCGAAATAACAGTCTTCCGGAAAATTGATGCCCTGCGTAACCTTTTCCTAACTTTAACATAGTTCGAAGGTAATTTCGCTTCATTAGTTTTGGCGAAAACAAAATCTCATTCAATTTTACACATCAGGAAACATTAATATGGTTGATTTTGACTGCTGTTATATGGCACAAGTAAATTGCAATATTTTTATATTTTAGTTTCCAAAAATACACATTAAAACCCACTCTAAAATTTTATATATATATAAAAATAAAAGCCATTTATACACAAAATAAAAGCTAGTTATAAACTAGCATGACTATTTGCCACGTATTATAAATCACATAAATGTTTTTATGTTTGTACTCAAAGTGGAGTTTTATTGATACCCGACTGCCGAAGCAAGGTTATGTGTTTATCAGTCTATGTATGTATGCATGTTTGTTATGGTGGATGGCGGATTTTGGGCGCCATATTGTGGGTTCCCAATAATTTTTTCATCGTGTGAGGTATCAAAATAAAGGTTTTAAGAGGTGATTTCAAAAATATGTAACACTCACATATTTAAATAAACCAATTCACAAAAGTAAAAAAAAAAGTAATTAAAGTTATAAATATAAAAGTTAATTAAAAAAATCAAGCTTAAGAGCGAACTAAAAAGACGTGAACAAGAAGAAAATCATGCTATGCAGTCGGAGAAGACATCTGGTTTTTGTCAGCCAGCTTGCGAATATGTATCTTCCGACTGCACAGCATGATTTTCTTCTTTTTGCTTTTAAACCTGTTCATAGTTACGAGTATTTCAAAAAGCAACTTGCTGGTGTCATAAAACATGCTCAGGTTTTAAATATGCATAAATAATAAGCAGACACCGCATGTATTTCCCGGAGGGGTAGTCATAGGTGCACTCACAGACATAAATCTAACTAGATAACGCAAGTCCCTCCGTCTGTAAGAAAACCAAGCGTGCCACTTTTTCACACGTAATTTAAAAACAAATTTACTTACCAATGAAAGAAAAAAATTCCAATGCCTCGGCCAACTTTTTCTATACAGTATTTACAGCTCAATATGGCATAAAAAGGCATTTCTATTGATTTCGGTGGATTTCCGGTGCCGATAATGCAAAATGAAAAGCTCAAATTACGATTGATCGTAATTTTAATCCGTTTTTTGACACGCGAAGTACATTCAATCGCGTAATCTAGTTAGATTTATATCTGTGGGTGCACTTATGTTAAAGTCCAGTTATATTTAAGTTCCATATAATAGTCGTTGACAACTGGATTCATGTTCAAACTCCACGCTGATACTGAGAAATATCAGATGGAAAATAATTAATATTGCATCGACCGACCCGGGCATTGAACCCAGAACCTCATTCTCAGCTGTTGCGCTTCCGATCAATAGATCAACGAGGCAGGTATAATTTATTGATAATAGGCAATGGCTATCGTACGCTCGTGTTGAAAACACATTTATTTGTGACCGGCACAATAGATACGAGAAATAGGCAAAAACAAAAAAAAATACAATAATTGAAAATAAAAACAACCCGTGCGAGACCACAAAAGCTTATTTCTCAGCATGTGCAGTGATATCCAAAAAGAAAACAACGCTGCGCTGGTATTCTGATCCCACCGTTGATGTCACAGGCACACTCACGGAAACTAAAAAAAAAAAGAATAAATAAATAACAAAAAAAACAGTATAAACATAGAAGGTGAGTCAAAGTATGTATAATTTATGTGTATGTATAAAACAAATATAGGTATACATAAAACATGTTAAATGAACGACCGACGCCCGCGACGCTCAATGGTCATTTGTCGAAACCATAGGCTAACGACAGAGCGCGCGGTCGTAGAAATCTATGGTCGGCATTCAAAAAGAAAAAAAACTATCCATGGATTATGTCAATAATATTATTTTAAAACCGGCTTTTTGTGAAATAGCAAGGTTTATTTGCCAAAACAATTTGAGTCCCGCATTCATTAAACAAAAATAAAACAAAATTATTCCACACGACTGGCATAAGCTTACGTAATGATTCCCTTTCTCCATCAATGTGACGGGCACATATCCTTAGCTTAAGACCTCGGATGGAGGCTTACAGACCCAGGCCGTATTTCACTCATACTACACATACAAAAGTAATACAGCCAGCGAATAAAAATAAAAGAACTAAGTAACTTTCCCACATAGCGGGGAAATATTCATTACGATGAAAGGTTCCCACCATTATAATACTTATTCAGGGGGTGCTATGCATTAATATTGATCAACTGAATCACGCTGTGGCCTTGTACACCGATATTCGCAGATGTAAAAACCCTTGAATTTGACCTTGCTTTATATATATTTTTTCCTTTTTATACTTTCCTTTATTTTCTCGAGCGCGGAAGCACAATGTTAATTAATATTTTCCACGTTTTACGCCAACGAGTGTTTTTGTTAAATTAACGCAATTAACGTTTTCATTGAAGTTGCCGCTTGCTACGATTGTACGAAAATAATTATGATGTTCCTTTATAAGTAATTCCATCACTTGCCTTGTCAATTAATGGATATCGCAGAGTATGAAAACAAAGATATACCGGGCATCAACGAAAATCAAAGTGTCTAGAAATTCTAGGTAATTCTCAAAAAATAAAATTGTTTAATAAAATAATAATAAATAAGCTGTTACTTTTTGTATCCTTCTTTAAAGGTCATTCACATTAATCAAAAGATTTATTTAAACAAAAATATCAACAAGATTGTTTACGTTGAAAATTGAAAAGGCAAATTGAAATCGCGAATTATCATATCAATATCCAATGTAATTTGATAATAAAGATTCGACGTCTAAAAACTCAAACAGATAACGCAAAGTCCTTGAACTCGAGAAAATCCAAATGTATAAGGAAACTATGCCCTCTATATGAATTTATATACATTGTCGTGGACATGCGTATTGGCCGCTTATACGAACCGAAGCACGAATCTTCTTCACCACAAACGGTGTGACGAACTAATTTGGGCTTTATTTTGAGGTGTTGGAGGTTGAAAATTGGTGCGGCGGCGCGGCGAGCAAGCGCTCTATGTTGGGCGGAGGCATCGAGTCAGGGGTGATTCAGTTGGAAACTCGCCGTATACGGGGTAGTATCGCGCTCGCTCCCCGCTCGATACATAATCACTGATCAAAACCTTCCGAGATGACACCTCTCAATCCATCCGAGGAGACAGTTGTTTAGAATGTCAGTGCTATTCGTATTTAAAAAAACATTTAGAATAGATTTTTCATCGTTTCAAGTTTCGAACGCCGGCTGTCAGAATCATTGAAATCAAATACGTGTCGTTCGTTCGTCTACACGTTGTTGTTCAAATTAAAAAGTAAAATTTAAGTCGGTTTGATTTTTTAGTGTTCTTTTCCTTTTTAATTTTGGAGTGTTTGTTTTGTTATTGGTTCTAAAAGATATAGAAGTTAAATTAAAATTAGGTTTTTTTTAAAGTGATCGATTGACAACAATAACAATAAATGGATATACCTAATGCCGAAGTGCATGTGTAACGGCTGTGATATAAACTTTCGCAACTGGGTATAAAACTTGTTTCCTGAAAAATATTTTAATATGCTTTAAGGCTTTTATGTAGACACAATTAGATTGGCAAAATCGGCTTATTTCTTTGTTTTGTATTTTGTTCCTCCAATTATGCTTTAAAATATATTTTCATCTGAATTTCTATCACAACAATTTTGTACCCACCTTATTCAACATAACCTAAAAGCAATTTCTAACTTTGAGTACAGCTGAAGTTCACACCCATTTAATATAACGTTTTGATTATAACACACACATGTACAGTAGGTATATTCTAAATAAGGCCACTATTTTATGCAAACGTTAATGCAAACGATTCCATTATTATAATTATACTCTTAATTAAATTTACTTTGTGTAGAATATAGGTACACCTGCGGTGAATGGAGCGTTTAATAGGTAACTGTTTGTTCAAGAGTATGATTATTAAATTATTGAATACGTAACGTAAGTGTTCGCCTTTAGGTTTAAGTGATGTTTCCTTTGGGTTTTATTCGTCGCACCAGAGGGTGTAATTCTACCCAACGTCATCGCATTTTATAGGTTCATCACTCACCAATTAGTTCTACTCACTTTACTGATCATAAAAGTAGATTCACACACTTATGGGCCGTGTCCTACATTTTTATAGCTCTAACCTACATGGTAAGGAATTAAGAAGTATAAATCTCTTGTTCCAATGTTATTTTGTACCTAATAAAGGTAGATGTACTACAGGCTTTCTTTGCAATGTCATTTATATGAATTACATGAGAACCTACCTTCCCCGAATAGTGTAGGTAAACCTAAATAATTTTCTTCTTTGTATGGGTCCCAACGAAATAAGGTATCTTATTCGTCCAAGACCATATCTCATTTTCCAATTTCCTTCCAACATTACCAATCGTAACACGGCACAAAAGGTACGTCTCGCAAAAATAGACGACAACATGAACTGTGATTAATGTCAAAGGTCTGCTAAAATATAGGTAGGTAGACATCTTTTTCAGGCACAACAAAGCCTGGAATTTCCAAAGTTTATTCCATAAAAATGTTATACAGTGGTAAAGCATAAAATAAACATAAAAGGATGTCCGTAATGCAGAAAAAAAAACTTTTGCAAACGTTCCAAAAGGGACGAAAAATGTTTCGAAACTATGAGCAGAGATATTTTTCGAAACAACAAACAGTTATAGGATGTTAACATTATTTTTTCACAGTGACCCAATTTTGGCAGTCGCTCCTCATAAAATTAACCTGATAAAAAATATGAAAACAACAAAAAAAGATAATGCTTAGGTGTGAAATGGCGTACTTTAAAGATAACGGCACTTAATGATAATATTATCTGGGAATCTCGAGAGAGTAATGTAAACGTATTATGTAAAATATGGTAATATCTGGGTAAAGTTTTCGTGAGTCGATACCCTTTAAATAAATTAGTCACATTGTAAAATATTCTAGGTAGGCCAGACTAAGGTAATTCAAACGTCTGGGTTTTCTACAAACAATAAATTTTATGACTTATTTTTATAGAAATCGTTGAAGTGAATAGGTAATATTCAAATTTAAACGTGGCAACTAATGAATATATTAGCATTTTAGAGTATCTTGAAGTAAGTGTACATTTTTTTAATTACTGTCATTATTTTGAACATTATGTTTATAGTGTAGATACTTACCATATATAATATAACGGTGTTGACTTGCCCATTAATAAAAACGAAAAACTATGTGACCTCATAAGTTCGTCTTTTGACATTGTCATTTTGTCTACCTAATAATTAACTAGATTAATGTCATTTCAGGTCAAATAGTCACTTTCGTGTCCAGGGTCAAACAGATTATTAAAAAAAAGGTTATATGATTTCAAAATTGAAACTACAATGGAGATGTTATCAAGCAGAATAAATTGTACTTATATCTTTAATATTTATTGGTTTACAGAATACCTACCTCTAAATATAAAGGTCAGACAGGGCGATCCACTCAAAAAAGTAGTATCTGTAGGTAAATCTTTAAACTGTACAAATGGTACTATAAGTACTACAAAGTTAATCTACTTAACTCGAAAATGATTGTGAACCTTTTTCTACGTCGGAAATTGCCCATTTATCATGACTAGGAATGACCATTTCCTATAAAATTTAGATAAAAATACCTTCACGAGAACACTTATTGCCTTATTGATAAAGGGGATCACGAAGATAGGTTAAATTCTGTGTAAATATATTTCGTAGTAACAAATGTACATATAAATTGTAAATCTTGGCTCTAAGATGGAAAACAGTGACCTACATTTTATTATTTATACGATGTCGAATATGAAAGGAACGAATCAATCATTCTTCACAACAGAGATATGATAAATTGTTTTTACTAGTCGATAATGATGTCTACTATCCCAACAACATGTTGAGTAAAACATCAATATTCGATTTAAAACCATATTTTGAACAGCCTGAAAATATTAAGATTTCCGGTTAATAGATAGAGAAAAAATCAAAATTGAAAAGGCAAGAACAAAAGCAAAACCAGTTGTCAACCTATCAAGAACTTACGATAGTGTAATAAAAACAGGAGCGACAAACTTAATTACACTGTGAAGCAAAAAAAATATCACAGTTCCGTAATTATTCCGAAGAATATCTCGAAGGCATTGGGGTCGGAGAAATGTGGCGAGCGCCACTAAAGGTTTTATTGTGATGCGTGCATCGACCGCCCCAGCGACGCCGCCGAGTCTCCTACAATCTTGGATGGCTACAGTTAATACATAGATTACAGACGCTAACAGACATGCAATTCTTTTTTATACTCATTGGTCGCTATGAAAAATGGTGACGGTGATAATTGTGGGTCAGTTTTTTTACTTTAATTTAATTGATGAGCCAAATTGGTTAGTAAAAATAGTTCGGTTTTCTGCTATAATAGATTTTCATTATTTGTTGCCAAAATCATTATTGAACGCAAAAGTAAATATTTTATTCAGAAGCTCAACTTGTTTAAACCGCAATGTTTTACAATGAATAAACATAAAATCTAAAAAGTTCGTTCGAAATTGCCGTTACATTTATTTGAGTAATTTGATTCGAACAACCGTCTGCTTGTGTTTATTCTATGAGGATAATAAAGGTTGGCGCCATCGAAGTACGAGTAAGCAAATTGAGTGAGGGCACAGATAAATTTGTTTGGTAACAGCGACGTGCTAACACGTTCCGTACTGACATTAAATTGGCCCGGTATGAGAGCAGTATCGCGTTTTTACTTTTGTATTTTTCGACAACCAACGTAAAAAGTTCATAGGCCTAAAGTGCGGGGGATTTATACGATTGTCGCCGGAATTTTATTTCCACTTCATATCCTGCTGCAAATGTCTTCTTCAACAGTAATGACGCGACCCCGAAATGTATTAACTTTTGCCTCAACTTCACTTTCATGCGATTATAAATCTTACTTTTTATTGTAGTATCTACTCTTTTTTGTAGTATCTACTCTTTTGGTTTCTCAATTCTACAGCGCTTTTTATACAGTAAAAAAGTACGCATACGTAAGAGGCTACGACAAAACGTTATTTTCTTACACACGCTCTTACTTGAACGTATTTTTGTTTTCAAGAAATACGATATTTTTGGGAGTGTTGTTGAGGCACAATTTATGGTACTTGTAGCAATTTCGTTTTATTTCGTCTACAAGTAAACAAAGATCTATGTAAGTGAACTAAAGGACTCCAGACGCAAAACAAAATAGGAGTACTTGTTAGTTACGGCTATAAAACATTGCTCGCGAAAATCTGCTTCGGCGCCGATTCTCAGTATATATTTTCTGAAACGTGTTTTCGTTTCGAAAACCGCATTAGAATCCGTGGCCTTATCTGTTTACGTCAAAACAATCCGAAGTTCTTCCAACTTTGCGCTAAAGATGTTCAGATTGAGCGCTAGATCCGAATTGGGTCCGAACTTAAGTTAAATCACTCTTAGCTCTAGGCCTGCGTACATTATGTAGCGAAAACTGTTTCCCGGTTGCCATAATAACAAGACTAATGAATAAAAATCTCTCAAAGTTTTTATTTGATGTTTTCACCTCCCTTTTTGTCATAAAGTTTCGTGTAAAACTTTTCTATTGTGTATTTTGCGAGTAGACTAAACTATTGATTTTTCTTCTCCTTTCTTGTTAAAGGCTACTGAACTGTGAACGTCTTAGTTTCCGAAATTAAATCATTTTCTTAAATATTTTTTATATTATGTTTTCGTTGCCACCGGTAAAGATTTTACTTTGAAGATAGATGATGAATATATCTTTACCAAGCGTATTTCTGTTTCGTTTCAATACCATCAACATTTATTTATTCGTATCTGAGATGAAATCATATTGGAAAATATCTGACATTTTATTTTCATATTTGATCGTCGTATAGGTATGAATTCCTTGCTACCAAGTTTAATTTTCCACCCTCCTATGGTTTCGAGTTCAATCTCGTTTTCAAATTCAATCAGCAGCTCCAATAACACTCAAGTATAAAGTCCAACAGTGGTGAAACAATCGGCTACAATATATCGTTCGATACCTTTGTCGAAGCCTAACGAGTAACACGCCAGGCGAACTTCGGCGAGAATCAACATTCAAAATTCTAGGCCTTTTGAAGGCAAAATTAAACTTGTTCAGTTTATGAACAGAGTTTTGTAAGTAATCAAAATTAACGGGTCTATTTCGCTGTTCATTCGTTCTTAATTAAAAGGGTACCGTAAAAACCAGGGTGTTTTAAATGTACCTACGCGCGAACGTTTATCGACGGCGCAGATACTAAAATGTACTATAAAATTTGTAAGAGCTCTTATTTAATTGGAGTATTTAAATGGCACGCATCCTTTAACAATTATTGTATGGTGGACTATTAAAAGCTACATTACTTAAATAGCCCATCAGTTTAATAATGATTGAGTAATTAACTTAGGCTGTATACGATGTACGTATTTTAATTTGAACATTTATTGAAACAAGTCGATTTAAGATATATTATTATAAACAGAACTGACAAATAAATCAAACTGGGTGAGTTTCCTTTTAATCCTTTATATCACACCAAAATGTCTAAGAAAATTTCCTAAAACTTGAATTTATTATTTAGTTTCTCTGAAGCCAATGACGAAATCTGCAACCCATACCTTCTTCTCTGTCGTTTCGCTCTTGGCAAAGCGTCCACGTCAATGGTAGATGCTGACACAGCTCTCCGCATGATCGCCCACCATTTCTCCCTGTTGGCGGACTGTTTGGCGCAGTCAGATATGTGGCCTCCTACTGCGGATTTCACTTTGTCAGTCCAGCGCATAGGTGACCTGCCGCTGCCGTAAACATAGCATACCTATCATAACTGAATTATGACATACTGAGTTTCCAATTGTCTCCTCTTCATAAGGTTTATGTTTATAAAAAACCGAGTAATATGGAAGCAAACAGTCAACATCAAAGCTAAAATTGCAATTAAAATTAATCACAATTTCAAACATAAGTTTAAAAAATGTGATTATAAACAGTGTTTTATTTATCGTTCACATTTTCTAAAAACTAAATTAGCTACCTTCAGAAGGAAAGTAATTAGAGGACCAAGATCAAAGATCAAAATTAAAGCTTGGTTAGACGACAAATTCCACCAATAGAAATTGGTTTCTTCTAAACTCGAACGTAGGTTAAATTAATGGTAATGGAAATTAAGGGACCGATGGATCGAGTCAAATTGGAGCTTGAGATAAAATGTGGGGTCTTGGGAATTTGACACAGTAGCTTTTTAGTATTGTTTTAACTGAACAAAGAAATAAGCCGAGCAATACAATTGGTACAATCGATGAATTAACAATGTCAAGAATAAATATAGGAATTATATATAAAACAATGTTTTGGAGATACGAAATGACTAAACATTCGTCGAGTGGACTACGACTCCACTAATTAAAATTTGTAATTAGCCACAGGTCACACAAAGTCATTCATTATAACGAGAGTAACGGGACAAATATACACCCGCTTTTCTTAAATTAGAACGTACTACACAATCAATTATAAACCTTATCTCATCAAACACAGCGTGTATTTACCTTGCACCATACGTAAATAAGGGTGAGTTACTCGTACTCATACAAAAACATCTGCACAAGCACATCACTGACTCGTAGCAGAAGCAGTGGCCGTACTACGCGATGCATCCGCTTAGTAAAGTATTGTTTTGCGATTTTTACATTGCTTGTCTAGTCACTTAGCGACAAACTTAGGTAGTGGTTAAGAAGCAATGTATTTATTGCAAAAATAGTACAGTGGATGAGTCGTGTGTTAGTTGCTGTTTTAAACGCACCCACGATACAGGAGAAATTCCTAGTGTGTGGCAACGTTTTTTAAAAGATGAGATGATATTTGATAGCAAAATTAATTGAATAATTGCCATTTGCCTATGACATGGGCACTGTAATCACGTCACGCGGATACCGATACGCTCCCTTGCCGCTTCTCCTATTTTTTTATATTTCTATGACTGCATTCCTATTAAATTCTTCTTCGTCATATCGATGATTCTACAATTATATAAGTTTGACCAGAATACAGACATGCCAACAGCGTTCTCATTTGCCTCACATTTCTCTATTAAATAAGATGACGATTCTGTCTTTACTGTGTTTTCAATAAAAGAGTGTTATTTTTTTCTAAGAAATTAATTGAATCCACCACGCAGGCCCAGTGCGGGTTGGTGGTTGTCACATGTCTTTTTTGGTTTTAGGACATGCCGGTTTCATCACGAAGTTTTCCTTCACCGTTTTTAGAGCTGTGGTGATGAAATAATTTACATAATGTAAAGCGCCTGCATGGGTTTGAACCCATGACTTACGACACGTAAGTAGGGGTACCGTTACCATTGGGCCACGACTGCGCCGAATGTTTAGTTATCTAGGGTTAAAAACATTTTATCTCTAAAGCATTGTAAATCTGGGGTTCTAGACAAAGTCCGATTCTATCATCGATAACGGTTTTAAAAATTCCAAAATGTTTGGGATTGACCATAATTATGACATCATCACTAGCACATGTAAATCCCATTTATTCTCAACCTATATTGTCCTGCTGCTGGATAAAACTCTTCCCTTCTCTTCTACTCTTCCCTTCCTTCTTCTGATGTTGAGCCTTTGCCAGCCAGTCTTCTGTAAATGCAGTCAATCCCATACATTTTAATTTTTTGGCAGCATTTATTTCTTAGATAGCACATCAATTTAAGCCTTCTGGTTTATCTCTGTCAAAGGTAAACGTTGGTGAAAAACAAGAAATAATCTACAAAGTTCTGACAGTTCCTATTGCTGCAAGCCGAGTTCTGATTCAACAAACAATCTCTAGACAGGAGATTAGGAGATCATCTTGTAACCTACCTGACTGTCAAAACACATTTCGAAATTGATCTGCAAGGCAAAGGATTTTGGACCCATCAATCGATTAATCACACAGAAGGACATCCACATCGCGTCTTTCATCACGCGTGTGATTGGTCCATTGATGGAGTCAAAACACTTTGCCTTGGCGAATTGGATTACGCAATTAGGCTGCAGTAGTA
Organism: Orthosia gothica; assembly: GCA_949775005.1. Lineage (NCBI taxonomy): Eukaryota > Metazoa > Arthropoda > Insecta > Lepidoptera > Noctuidae > Orthosia > Orthosia gothica. Next base: position 16,367,249 of record OX459038.1, read on the forward strand.
GATCTCTACAGATCTATAACAGATCAATTTTGAAAAATTGAATATTCCTATTACTATAAAATTGAATTGAAATTTCGGCCCACGTGGACCGACTAGTCGTCAACTCGGCAAGAGATGCTGACAGTTTGGTTTTTATGAGTTACTTGCTTCTGCCAGCGGCTTCGCCCGCGTGAAAGTCGGAAATTAGCCCGAGCAAACATATGCCCGGGATAAGAAGTATCCTATGTGCTATTCCTGTCTATAATCTATCTCTGTGCCAAAATACATCCAGATCCTTCCTGCCGTTTGAGCGTGAAGAAGTAACATACGTACAAACACACTCACACACACTCTAACAAACTTTCGCCGTTATAATATAAGTGGGACAGGAAAAAAATCGAAAATTAGCCCGAGCAAACATATGCCCGGGATAAGAAGTATCCTATGTGCTATTCCTGTCTATAATCTATCTCTGTGCCAAAATACATCCAGATCCTTCCTGCCGTTTGAGCGTGAAGAAGTAACATTCGTACAAACACGCTCACAAACTTTGGCCGTTATAATATAAATGTGACAGGAAGACAGGAAATAAAAAATTAGCCCCTAGGACTTACTCTACACGTTTTATATCACATCAAACTATAACTAGTAATTTACTCAAAGAAACTTTAAATCATAACAAAAACAATATTAATAGAGATAAGACCAACTAGTTGGGCAAGCCCAACCAGCTATATCAATAGTTGGCGACTATTCAACCATTTCAGCGCCGGCTAGTCGCCTATTTGGCTAGACAAATGGTCTTTTAGGCCAAGTCCATAGTCGGTCCACCTCTACTAATGAAATTTAGTGTAGAAAGCCTACTTACTACGGACATTTTGTTAGTTCTTTCAATATCTTAAGTAGTCCAGGAGAAGTTATAGGAGTGGCCTTGATCCAAATAAGGGTAAGACTCTGTAGGGATTCAATTAAATTGTAAATTAACGTTATATATTTTACTAAGAATTCGTTATTGTTAAGTCTAGTACCACTTTCTTTAATAGCTTCGTTATGATGGCAAAAATTCGAGGCTAAAGGCAATTTATTTGGGACCCTTTCACATTCGATAAAATTTTTTTACTCCCTATTTTGTGTACAAACTTATATGGCTGGTCAAGAGTTCTTAAGATACGATGGCCAAAAAGTTGTTCAATCAAGAAAATAATGACTCATTTATTACTCTTTGAGCCTAGTTTCCAACTTCGACGAGGTTGTAAAATACTTTCGGAAATCAGTCAGTTGCTACGGCGTAGCACTGTCGTAGCCTTGTCGTAGCAACCAACTTGATCGATGCTCTTTGGTAACCAGCTGTCGACAGTGGCTTGGACGATGGAGCCTTGTTAGCTACATGAATGTTCTACTAAACGACGGTACAATGTGTAGGCTTATAATAAAACACGGTTTTCATTGCAAACATCTGGCCTGGAAAAACTTTTTGTAAATTTATGTAGGTACAGTAATGTTGTGCTGGTATATTTTAAATAAATATACCATACGTGTACTACGTATAAAAACATAATAAAAATAAAGGCCTTTTCTCTTTTTCGCGTAATTTCTTCATACTAATTTTTGCGCGCATACTGACAATAATTAAACAAAATATCTATCCCTAACCTACTTTATATTTCTTTGCTGCATTATTAAACAGATCGTTTATACAGAATAGTTAAAAATTTAGGTGAAAATAAAAACATCATGATTCAAAAGTAAACCCCCTGTAGCCTAAAAACAGTGACCTAAAGCCAGTGCTCAAATAGTGAAGTGACAGACTATGTACAATCGAATGCTGACGATAAGGTTATTGATAATCGACGATGAAAGAAGCGAGGTGAAGGGGTACAGGATCAATGCAACAGACTCGACAGCCCCGGAACATGCCCTGTCGACGCCAGGGCCGACTTATTTACACCTCTAGCTGATGCAGCGATATAACTCTGTCGATGATAGTCTGCTTTGTCGCTGAACTTTCGTCGTTTGAGGTACGTTGTAGTTTGTGTAGTTGTAATGCATGAGTGTGTCTTATATATACGGTTTTTATTTACACGATTTTAATATTTTCATGGCATTGAAGACTCTTTTATGTTTATTGTTACACTCTTAGCGTTGCGCTACGATTAAAATATCTACTACATGAAAAAAGATGTTAAACAAGAAAATGTAATTTTCAATATGATTTATGGTACAAATAATGTTTACTCCAACGACTCAATTGATGTGTAAAACTAAACCTTCAATGTACCTTTGAAAGTAATTTATAAAGAGCAAAAAATTATCAGTTTCTGATGATAATAAATGCTAGGGAATATCGGAAGTCCCGATAAAACGACGCCAAAAGCGACTTAGACCTGACAAATGAAAATATAACGGGAACAATTGCAACAATAGCCATAACGATGATACAGCATAATACCAAAAGTCTTATAAAAGAGTCGAGTCATATTCAAAGCTTTGTCGTATCATCAAAATAATAGGCAGGTCGTTTCACCTCTGGCTTCTGAGTTTTGTTCAAAAGATAACAGCCGAGGAAGCTAAGCGTTTGTGGTGTTACTGAAAAAACGCTGATTTAGCACCGTTTGTAGATACAACCTGTAAAAATAAACGCTCTTAAATCTGGCTCAAAAGTGGCACAGCGAAATATTTTTTACGGCAAGGGTACACGTGTACACTCGGGCGAAAATTGTGTAATTGATAAATTCAAATTAAATCCGTTTACGCCGACACTCTTTCATTACCTATGTGTTTATTACTTGGACCGTCAAAACTTTTTCGTTTTAGTACTTTCCGAATTGTGACGATGTTGTTTTTCATTAGTACGGGAAACCCCGAGAGGCGAAGTATTTTGCGTCGTAATTTATATGCCCTTTCTTACGCAACTTCGGAAAGGGGAAAGTTTCTTGCCGTTTGAATTTATGGACATAAAAATTTAGGTTTCTGAGTGTAGGCGTGAAATATAGTCTGGACACAGATTTATTCGTCTGATAAATTTATTTGACGAATGAGTTTTTGAAGCTTAATTTCCTGTTTATGACAAAAATTAAATATATATTTTTTTTTAATGTACTTGAAATATAATGATAGTAAACACACCAACTAAATGCCGAAAAATGTTTGCATAGAGAGTGTGTAAGTAACCTTACCATGAGTATCGGCTATTGTACTCCCGATACCTCCCTTTAGCTATACCAATAGCTACCCAAATATTCAGGTATCGGCATCGTAAACGAGCCTTCTTCCTGGTACAAGCGATCCGCATTTGACCCGCATTGAATTCAAGGTCAAGTGATGACTGACTAACGATGAGGAAATAATGTTTAAAGGATCTTTTTGACGCAAAATTTATAATGAGACTCAATATTAAATAAATATTTTCGGCAGTGTTATGTTGAATTTATGTTGTATTCTAACGGTATGCCACGTGTATGCTTCTTCAAGATCGATACAAAACTACGCACCGTTTGCAAGCAGAAGGCCTTACCACTAAGTGATATTTTATCTGCGATAAGAATTTCCATAAAGTTCAGATTGACTTATTGTACCAAAGTGTAGTTGTCGTTGAAAGAATGTCACTTGGCCTAGAGCCGCTCACTCTTTTACAAGAACAAAAAAAAATATTGGGCCAATCTTATAAAGATCTTTATACTTAGAACTATGATTATCAAGTAGAGCCATCTTCCCGAAAGAAAACAAACGGGGCGAAAAACAGGTGAATTGGCAAAAGAAAACAGCGATAAAAGGTTAATCATTTAGAATGGATTTCTTACGGCAATAGACTTGATTCTCTGGAACATTTTTCACCCAAAGAATATATCCCCGCACAGTCGAGACAACGTGATGAATGGATGTTTGCTCAAGGTGAACAATTTATTAGATCTATGATCATACCTAGAGAGTCTCAAACATTTCTAAAAGAAATATCTCAACGACTGGCGAGCGAAATTAATATTCTTCTGTCTATAATATTAAAACGATACTGTCAAAAGATTGCTATCGAAAAAAGTGTTTCATTATTCATATTATTTAAATTTTGCAATATGTCGATGTGACACTTTCTATAAAAAAAAATCATTTGTTTTACAGTTACTAACAATATTTTCCGCTCGTTGCCGGATGAATTTATGTGAAAGGTTTGTAGATTTGAAACATTTCGTTCTGCCTCCCATTCTTTATAACGTTATTTGCTGTGAAATACAATCACAGTATTCTGAAACGAGCAACATATTCAAATAACAGCAAATTTTTTAAACACGTATCAATGTTCAGTGTAAAAACAAAAAGTGTTCGCTACTACTCCTTTAAAAAACAAAAACCACCACAGGCGTTGTGTGTTTTCATTTAAAATATTTCACATTCAAAAATAAAACAAAAGAAAACCAACATCGATGTTTTCGACCTTCAGCTGGCCACTGCAACATAGAGTAAATATTTGATGTTAACAACGCCAGTTGTAAAAAATAAGGAACATTTTTATTTGGGCATCATCGCGTGTTGTTCATGTCCAACCCATTTCTAAATTACTGGTCGACATGCGTGTGGCTACCCCATCTTGAATATTTGAAGACAAACACTATGTTTAGAGTAGAGCCATGACAAGTTTTTTAACATAGTTACGGCTGAATAGTCACGTTTTATTTCAGGCGACGCTATAAGCAGGATTCCAAATCCTTAACAGTGCTGGTTTTTGTATATAGCAATAGTCTTGAATTGAGGAAAAAAGGGTTTATCTTCCAAGAATGGCCTTAAAAAGAAAAAGTCATTTGATCCACTCAAAACTTTCGTTCATTTCTATCAGTTTGGAATAAAACTTGGCGGCATAGGTTCGTTGAAATTTTCCAGATATTTTGTTCCATCTTGGTTTGGGTTTTACGCTTCATTGCTTTTAAAGCGCCTCAAAGGGAAAACTCGAGAAAATCATGAAAAGGGATTCACGACTCCTTGGCAACAACCTAACGATCTGGGTTTTGCTTTAACTTGGCCTCACTTAAACGGTCCTGGACTTACTACGTATTTTTCTTGAGAAGGATTTGTGGAAATTACTGCATAAAAACTTTACGAGTGACTCTGTTTGGGCACAGCTTTAGTAAACGCAAGCATATAATAAAGCTTATTCTAAAAGAGCTTGCAAAATTGTTCAAAACCAATTTCGGATTATTGGCAGGTATTCGTCTACCTCTTTTTCAGTAGGATGTGGTCACCTATTTAGTTCTTTTCTGCAACCAAGCAAAACTACGTGTCTCTCTCAATATATAAGAAAACAAAACCTAGCAAAGTTAGACCAATTTTGTTTAATAAGACTCAACGTGGAAAACGTCTGTCCGCCTCAACAAACATCCATTTAATTAAGCAGGAAGTTCCGAGGACACCCATTCCACAGTTTGTTTTTGACGACGAATCCCTTGTGTTACCCCTTGTTAAGGCCAATGACAAACAGCTGTATCGCGTGCGTGTATGTAGAGAGTTTAAAAAATTAAAACATTCATGTAATGACGTCATTAATTCCACAGGCATAACTGAAAATGAAATTCGCGCTCCATAAATGTTTTAAAGTGAATGACTTTATTAAAAAGTCAAAGCTTTTATTAACTGAGTACTCTGAGATGAAATATGCGGTCTTCATTGAGGATTCGCTTGGATCCGAAATTCCAGAGATATTTCACTGAAAGGCATCATAAGCAATACGTCATTCATTTTGTTAAGAAATGATAAATTGCTCCCGCAACCAAAAGGAGGAGAGCTTAAAATTGCGTGGTAACACTCTGTGGTGACATCATTTTTCTAGTTCATTTTGCTGAGAGTAATTTATTAAAAATGAGTGCAAGTCGAGTTATTTTCTACTCAGAGGAAATTTCAGCGCTAATTTGTTGCCAAGTGCCCAAGAGCAATTAAAATTTAAACTACTGGACGGTGTGAATTGCAACATTTTTATTAATTTGGTATTAATTGCAACATTTTAAGCAGATTGGAGATAAAGATAGTTGTCCTTTAATACATAACTCACGGGTCTTTCCTATGGAGTTACGCAGAAACTACAAAACGCCACCTGCCACGATCTTTACATACTACTTTTGCTTCCATTTTCTTTATTAAAATATCTTTATAAATGCAATCTATCTCTTCAAAGAGAACACATTCCATCGAGAAAAAAAAAAGAAAAACACAAATTAAGACGTTACCTTCTGATAGCAATTAAAATTTTCTCTCTCAAAAGAGACAGAAAATATCCTCGAAAAATTCACTCTTAAAGACAAATCAGGAGCAAGAAAATTAGAATCTCTGCTTGTTTACCCTCGAAAGCAATCTGGCGTACACACAGCGATAATAGATGTAATACCTTATCCGCTTTCAACAACATATCTGTAATACGTAGGTATATACACAAACGATGCGTGATGAAAAGTATCTTTGAAGCTCTTTGAGATATTCCTATTAAGGGGGTACTTACGTTAAGGTATTTAAAGAAATTCTATTTTTATTCAGTTTTACTTCGATCAATAATACACTAGATGCCCGGGCAGCGCTTCAAAAACGGGCCGAAAAATATGGCCTTATATACGGTTGTGGTCTTATTTCAAATTAGTTTGGTCCAATCATAGCCAACATTAAGACGTTAAAAATGCCGCAATGTGTGAAAATAATCACCGTAACACCTTGATTTTTATCTTCTTTTCGGTAAGTTTATATCATATATAATATAAAGTATAATATAAAAATATAAAGCATATATCAAGTAAAAATCGAATTTAATGTTTTTTTTTTAATGATTCAAATATTATGATTGTTTGACCAACGTTTGCGTCGAAAACGCGCCAACTATTGTAACAAACATCAACTGTTCTGGAACTTTGTAATTTAGACTTTAAAACATGCTTGTAAGACTAAATTTCTTTTGATGTATGTTGAGCAGTGAAGCAGGCTCATAAATTTTTATTGGTTTTTGTACATAGTTTTGTGAATGCAACTTTAAACATTGCATTAGTATATTTATTTCAACTAGAATTCTTAGAATTACCTAAATACAATCGGCGTCAGTTTTTAAGAGAAGTTTTGTATGGGGTTGTGTATCTAGTATATTATTGATCGAAGCAGTTTTAAACAATTTTCAGCTCAAACCTTATCAGGTTGTTTTATAATTAATAAAACCGGCTAAGTGCGAGTCGGACTCGCGCACGAAGGGTTCCGTACCATTATCGCAAAAATCGGCACAAAAATCACGTTTGTTGTATGGGAGCCCCCCTTGAATATTAATTTTATACTGTTTTTAGTATTTGTTGTTATAGCGGCAACAGAAATACATCATCTGGGAAAATTAAATTTCAACTGTCTAGCTATCACGGTTCATGAGATACAGCCTGGTGACAGACAGACAGACAGACAGACGGACCGCGGAGTCTTAGTAATTGGGTCCCGTTTTTACCCTTTGGGTACGGAACCCTAAAAAGTAGAGGTTTCAGTACTGAATATGATTACCATAATCAAGAATCATCTAAACAGCTCTCTAAATTCAAATTGGTCGAAATTATAATCATGAATTTTCATGTAAATCTAATTGAAAGAGTTGATTTAGATTTACATGGATGATTTTCATGATAAAGTATAACAGTTGTAACATAAACGACTGCCTGTGTATCGCCCTTAAGCTTCGCAAACTTAGCTGCCACACTGCTGTGACTAATATTACGGAAGCCTCAATATTTTAAACTAGTTTATCAATATATTTGTATTTGTTAGAGAAGTCAGAAGCTTGAGATCTGACACTAGTCTAGCCGGGTACCGTGTTACGCAGTTACTGGGTTGTGGAGGTCAGATATGCAGTCGCTGCATGTAAAACACTAGTATTCAGCTGAATCCGGTTAGACTGGAAGCCGACCACCACAAAGTTGGGAAAAGGCTAGGCAGATTGATTGATTTTCTCAACGAGTTCTAAACAACGATACCCAACTCGATGGGGTAGGGATTTTCCACGCCCCCTTTAGCTGTATGGCAGCCCTCCTTAAAACATTTAAAAATAAGGGTCAAACTTTGGGTCAACAAGATGCTTATACTGTGAAAATTTGAAGACCGAAACCAGTGTGATAGACGATGGACAGACGTACGGACGTTTCCGTTTGGAACCTTCGGGTACGGAAACCTAAAATGGACAAGAAGAAGAAGGAACAGAAAATTGGTACAAAGGAATCTCTTCCAGCATACCTGGGAGACGAGAGCTTAAAAAAAGATATGCAGACACCGTGTTTAGACGTGACATAAAAAAAACACATAACATAAGTTGCTTCTAAGTAGAAAATGCAAAAAAGGTGAGATTTGAAATTCGCGGATTACTCCAGCGCGCTTTAAGCATCCAACCCTCACCTTGTTTGCTGTTGACTCTCAGAGACTCATTACCTGCTTCATTAAAGCAAGTGTAGCTCTTGAAAAAGCGGTAACCGTCTTTCCCAGGAACGCTTGGAGGGTAGCTGTAAGAGCTTTGAGTACCTTTTGTGACTCCACGTTTTTTTATTAATAAACAATTGAAGTTTATTGTTTAAGTTTTCAATGTCTTCTAGGCTTCACAGTAATTAGTTTTTGGAATTATTTTCAAGGATAAAGTTAATTAAAGTAGTTAGTTTAGTGTTTTAATTGGTAAACGGTTTGCATATTTTATTTACTCTAAGGAATTGTTGAGTTCGTCGCGTATTGTGTTAAACAGAATGCTGAATTGGGTCGTAAATACGTATCTATCCCCATTGCATGCTAATGTCAAATTACAATTTGCTGATGGTCTGGTTATAATATCCAATGCAATTTGTACTTAAGAAAGCAGCAATTCAATTGTTTGTTCTCGAGTCAAATAGAACAAAGAAAACAATTCGCAATGTTACTTCCTTTTATCCGTCACTTTGTTTTTAATTTCTCTTCAGGGTTTCATTATACTACAATGGCCAGTATCTTCTATCTGTTAAATTGAAAATACGTTTATTGATATCAGAATAAAGTTAGATCATTAAGTCAAGTGGTCTAGTTTTCAAATGAAATCATACTTAGAGTGGCTATAAATTGTCTCCCTCTCTGCGTATTTAAAACAGTCATTTGCATAAAATGATTTCAAGTAAGGCATTAACTGATTTGTGTAAACTGACAACCATGCTGCGAAGTTTATTACAAGTCGTTTACGAGCAGGCTCAAGACTGCCATTTATTTTGATAGGGGCGCTTGTGTCAATACTGCTATAGACTTTATAACTGTCTCACTCAATTCCCTTTCCGTTTCTCTTTTATAATTTCCAACGTTAATACTGCAAATTCATCATAAGTTTCATGTATAAAAGTACCCTTCTGAGCTTGTTTCACAGTTTACGCGGTGAATATATGTGAATTTAGAAACTTACAAGATTCTCGCGACAAGTTTAGATTGGTTCGACAACTTCAATATTATTGGTAAATGCTATCAAACTTCAGACGAAGAAACCGATAAATAAGAGCTTCTTTTATATGGGATAGTTCTTAGAGGGTAATATCATATTGAAAATTGAAAGTGCTATCATTGGCAAAATGTTGTGTTTGCACGCAAATCTAAGTTCTCTTCGTTATCCATTCAAAGGGGTTATCTTTATTTCGTGACGCTCATAAGTTCTTGACAATATGCTTGTTTGTCTACATGAAGGTAACTGCGGCAAGGCTGTTCTCATAACATAATTATGGCTGACATAATGAATGCACGTTTGACTCTGCATAATGTAAATGTGTGCAAACACGTTGAAATATTTCCACCCACAACCACGTGAAAGGGGATATCCGGTGTGTTTGGTTCGTGTTGTAGTTAAGTGAATAGCTAACATGACAGGTGACATATTCGTGTTTAGTACGGGGATAAAATAGAGATGTGAATAACTGAATTATTCGTTTTCTCTTAATCATGGAAAGAATATTGTCCACGTACTAAGTAATTTTAAGGCCTGACCAAAAAATCAGCATAAGATATGAGCATTCCTATTGGCCTAGCGGCCCTGGTGGCGCATGAATTACAGTAGTGAATACGGCCAGATTCAAAATGTCCGTTATCAAATTCTCTATCCATTAGTGTTAGTACAAAAAATAATTAATGAACACTTTACAAGGAGATGCATGCTATCAATAATTATTTCTCATTTTTATGGTTTTGTTGGAAGGAGATTAATGAAATATATACCTCTTTAAAAAAAAAGTAAACTACCATTTTAGAATCAATATTTGGTAGAAATTTAATGTATTTTTATTAATTGATATTTATTTGTAAATAAAGAGTAGAGAGTAGTAGTATAGCTCTTAAAAACTGCCCAAAACGATTGGCGCTTGCGTTTTGCTCGGGGACGCGCCTAAATGTGTGGAAAAGATCTAAATAACATCTCTCCTGCAAACATGAGGAATCCAAAGTAAACGACGAAAACAAAAGCACATTTATTCACACCTTGTTGTTTTCTATCTTTGGTTGTCAGAGAACGTATTTTTCCCCGAATTGTTTATTTGTTCAGAAAGGCAGAAAAGTGTTATTTACTAGCGTCTCTTATCACAGAGCTACGGCGCCAGTTTTGAACAAATCGCTTCCCTACGTCGTAACGACTTTGCAAGCAAAAATTTTTATCTACCCATCCAATATTTCAGACTGAACCGTCCTACTTCAAGATGTTAAATTGAAGTTTCATGCGCAACAAAAATGATGAAGAGTCTTTTTCGCAATTAATTTCCTGCATGTTTTAAATTAAGTCTTAATTTTGAAGGAAATTAAAAGCAATATGGTTCGAGATAATGAGAAAAGTGAAATTTACAATGCTGTAAAACTTGAAGCTCATCAAACGTTTCGACACGGTTGGTCAATATTGTCAAAGTCGTAATCGAGTTTGAATTTTTAGTAGGCCATGAAAGATCTAGTCGTTAAAGTTAAAGGTACATTAAACTTTTCAAACTGCTATATAGACTGGTTGTTACGCATTTACACAAACAAGTTGATAAAAACAAAAAACGAATCAATGGAAACGTATTCTGGAACAAAGGGAGATATATTCCCACCTGCGGAGGGGAAGGGAAAATAAACACGGAGTAATATTTTCACTCGCAGGAAATAAGATAACAACTGTGAACACAACGCGCTTGTCAAAGGACATGCACACTAAGGCGTTAGTGACAATGGCTAGCTTTGAGAGACTTTGCACAAAGTAATGCATTTATAGCACTTATTGGATATAAAAACGGTTTCAGATGTAACGCTACTTAGGTTTCTCAAGAAAACACAGCAAAGAAATAACCTAAAATATACACTTTGGGGTCATTGACAAAGCAATGTGATATTAGTATTTGCCTAAGACCATTGTAAGTAGATCCTCAAAAATGTAGTTGAGTTTTTCGGATGATACCAACTTAGATAGCACTCTAGTGACACGTGTAAATAACATTAACCTATATCAGAAGATCTTTGTCAAGACGGGTCCATGTAAACAATTTCTACCCTTTTTCAACTGACGGCGATATAGGCGAGATAGACCATATCTACATATCAGGGCAAGAGCAAATTTCGTCTAGATGGATATCCCGGACCTTATTTTCGTCACTACCCATATCTTTCTGTATAAATAACAGGACTTTCTCCCCAAATATGTCTTCGCTATGAAATTATTGCTTTGTTTTCGTCTGTATGCCGCCAGTCATTGTGTCTTTTCCGTTGTGAAAATTAACTACCTCCTTCGTTTTGCTAAAGTGTGTATCCGGTAAGTGGAGGATATCAGAAATCACATTTCTAAGATCTTGATTACGTATTCACTTTGGCTTTTGTGGTATTCAGAATTATGGTTTAATTCTGACAGCGTACGTTAATATTTGATTTTGTTATTGTTTCAACGGGTTTTGGGCCATATTTTCATTTTATGCTGTAATATTCTCAACTAGCTAAAAATCTTTTTGGGCTGTACTTAACCTAAGAGAAGGCCGCGTTGTTATTTGTTTTGAACAGCCTACAAGGTAAATCTTAACGACACTTTTTGAGGAAACTTTAACGCTTATTTGGGCATAAACAAAACTTTTAGACTAACATTTATCTTGGTAAAGGATGGTTAATCCTTCCAATAAATAATTTTAGCGGAGAAACTTTTTGCTCATCATTCTTTCAGGTTAGGGCAACATTTTTAGTTGGTGTAATTAAGATGTTGAAAAAACCAGTATTTCTAAACATTTTTTGGTATTTGTGACTGGGTTTTTAAAATACACTGAATTTCATTCACGACCGATAAAATACATGATCAAAAGCGACATAATTAAAATAGTTGGTAGTTTAACCCTCTGCGACTGACGTGCCGTATTTTTTACTATTCCACTGACGTGGTAGTATACTAGACACCACTTTGACTGGTCATAAGTAAATAATTACTTTTTAATTCCCAATGGTGTGAAGTTGTTTTACTTACTTAAAGTATATATTATTATTTTAATTGATTAAAAGTTTTAAAATAAAAAGCAATGTCCACATAACAGTATTTATTTACTTAACATAAATCAGTCCAACAAAATTTTTACCTACTCAAAAAAAAATATTATAAATCAACTATATCACTTTGCCTGAAAATGTTTTTTATTTATCAATGACAACACTTATAATAATCAGACTTGAAAATTTGGACAATATTTATTGGTTCAATTGAGAGTTATTAGCCCTCAAAGTTTTACTTTTTTTTGACAATCCTCGAACAATGACTTTGAGCATTTGAGACAAATCGGCTTTAGATAATCACAGCAACAGTATCTTGAAACTCTTTTTGTTTTTGTTGGGCTTAGATGACATAACTTCCTTCCACTTGTTGGAAGAGATCGAATTTTTGGAGGTGGAGGGGAGAGGTCCTTACCAAAAACTCGACTAATAGTCATACACAGTTCTCTAGGCAATCTTTCGTTGTGTACTCGGGTTTTCAAGTGATTTATCACTAAATCTCTTCCTAAATTCAGTATAAATGTTCCCCTCTTCTCATTTCCTCATCCCTATCTGAAGACATGTGATATAAGACAAAGCAGTTCGATGAAAAATTGCACTTCAGATGGCCTACCCGATGTTTCCTAACGCACCTCTTCAAAAGTTTGCCGACGCATTTCTTCAGATGGTCCTTGTTTCTGAAACTCTTCATCAGAGTTCATCGGATTCCAAGTGATGGGTTTCTGGTTGATAGTCTGGTTCGTCATTTTTTGAGTCCAGATCGCTGAACTCAGGCTCATTTTCATATTCCAACCACTCATCTACTAGCTGGTCATAACTTTTAAAAGTACCAGCCGAAATTGAGTGAGATATCTGAAAAAAAATATATCTAGGAATCAATTTTACTGATGGGTTGTCTAGGAAACACTATGAAAATTTTACTATTTTACTGAGGTGGTTGTCTGTTAGACACATACCTTAACATTGACGTGGTAGTCTAGTAGACACCTTCCTCCGTAAAATGGCGGGTGCGCTTGCCTCGACTGCCCGCGGCGCACTGATTGATGCATGGCCGCGCTATACGAAGGTACTGAGAACCCGGGATTCGTAATATATAAAATAGCGACTCAGGAGATATTTTTCGATTTAGCGGTGTCTGTGGTACTACCACCTCAGTCGCAGACGGTTAAGCATAAACTAATAGTTTCTGAGGTCAGTATTGAACCCAAATTAGGCATGAGCATGAGGTTACAACCTAAGTTTTTCAATTACAAAGTTTTGTTTGTTACATGAGATTAAATAAGTTATTACCTATATTGAAAGATATTTGAAAATATAATGTATCATCAGACGAAACATGTTTAGTATGGAATGTTGGTTACAGAATTTATGCACTTGTAAGCGTTTTTGGCCATGCACATATGTAAAAAAAAATGGTTTTGCATGTGCATTATATTATGCACATATAAAACCTTTTTTTTTACAAGATATATTTTGTAAAAAATATAACCTACTGGATTTAAGAGTTCGAAATTCCATTGCAAGGATATTATAAAATGTATAGGAAAACTGTTCAAATAATTTTTAACCCCCGCCGGAAAAAGAGGGGTGTTATAAGTTTCACGTGTGTTGCTGTGAATCTGTGTATCGGTGTGTCTGTCTGTGGCATCATAGCGCCTAAACGGATGAACCGATTTTGATTTAGTTTTTTTTGTTTGAAAGGTGAATTTGGCGAGAGTGTTCTTAGCTATGTTTGAATAAAATCGGTTAAGGCATTCAAAAGTTATGGGCGTTTTACTGTTTGAATCGGGGTGTTTTTAACCCCCGCCGGAAAAAGAGGGGTGTTATAAGTTTAAGGTGTGTTGCTGTGTATCTGTGTATCTGTATATCTGTGTGTCTGTCTGTGGAATCATAGTGCCTAAACGGATGAACCGATTTTGATTTATTTTTTTTTGTTTGAAAGGTGAATTTGGCGAGAGTATTCTTAGCTATGTTTGAATAAAATCGGTTCAGCCGTTCAAAAGTTATGGCCGTTTTACTGTTTGAATTGGGGTGTTTTCGTGTCGGGGGATTTTAAAAATTAAAATTTTACTTGTATATAAAAAATAATTCGGATATATCAACACTATTTCATTTCGGGATCATCCACTGCTGAGTATATGTTTTACTTTTTTCTGCAAGTCAATCTTTCTGGTATAATAATAATAGTTTACTTCCTGATGGGATTGCAAAGTTTTCAAATGTTGCATTTATATATTTTTAGGTTCAATAATACAATAAAGACGTATGAAGTACTGTTCTCCTAGATAGACTAAAATTTTGCCTGTGTTACGAAGAGACAGTACCGATCCCCTGATTGACGGCATATTATAGAAATAGTGTGTGTTTAATATAAAATTTGAAATTTGAAACAGCTTCTAGAGATAAGTAGTTACGATGCAATAGTAATTATTTTTATTATTATTTATACAAAACATATCTACAGTATGTGTGTGTGTAGGTGCATTTATGTGTTAATTGTGTTTATATTTGTTATATTAATATCAAAGTCCCAATACAAATAAATGAACCTATCTAAGAAAAGTAAATAAAGACTAAAGCCTTTTCGAATGCTGAGCTAATCAGAGTTTCTCCTCCGATTGCCAACAAACCGTTGATTGATTCAACCACTAGGCCCAACCATGTTGTTTGTGATCGTTAAGCCTAAATTAGGTGACTTTATTTGTCCCTTTCTTTCTTTTCTTTTTAAGTGTAATCAGCCATCTTGCGAAATGCCGATTTATTTAGATATTGTCTGGGTATTGGTTTTCAAATACAAGATATATTTCTGTTATTATATTTATTTTTAACTAAAGAGATTTCTGATATTTTTCAAATTGGATATTAAAATATAAGTACTTGAAACCGAGTCAGCCAGACAGTCTCTTTAATATCGTTAAACTACATTTTATAGAATGGTCATTCCTCTAACTCGTGAGATAATTAGAAGCTACACCCGATCACATTAATTGAAGGCAATTCCACGAAGACTTTACTGTCGAATTCAAATTCATTCTTCTTGTAAATGGCTGGAGGCCCGCTTTTGAATATTCAAATGCACACTCCTCGAACTTAGTTCTGTTTATTTGGTATCATAATCTCCACAAAAACTTCTTATTATTTTACAATGAAATAAAATCCAAAATAAATTGAATGGTTTGGTAAACTTCGATATAGTACCGTTGTTACTTTTATAACATTAAAAGTATTTTTATGACCACAACGAAAATTAAAAAGAACTTTAGCTTTCTATAGTTAATTGAAAAAATTATTAAACGATAAAGTTTTAAACTACTTCATATATTTTTACGTTGTGTATCTGAGCGGTGTTCAAACGTTTTGATTACAAGCGTTTTTTTATGTTTCGTTACGTACAAACATAAACGACTAAAGTTTTATCAAAGGAGATTGCAACAAAAATGAAATTATTAACTACAACATAACAGAAATTGTATTTTGTTAAGTAAGGAGCAGAATTAATCATTAGGTAGGCCTTCGGTTACAGCAACCAGTGAATCGAAAAATAACATGACGTTCTTATCTCCACTCATTGGTCCGAAAACAGACACTGTTTAAGCTTAGTCTGTAACCGAAAATAAGGCACTTAGTATCCCAATTTGGTACAATCCTCATTTCACGCAAGATCTATTATCGGGTAAAATGTAACTAGAAGAGGTTGTGAGCGAATTAACCCACGTATTTACCTTATAACGGCTAGATAAAAATCAACCGACGCCTATAGTTTTACTTATTTTTATGGCTACCCATTTGTTAAAGTTCAACTACTTCTTTGGACCGCTTTTGGCTGAAACCCCGTTTCCGAGGACGTAACTTTTTCTGAACTTCACACGAAATTTGGAATTGCCACACGTGTGGAGACGATCAGAGAAATTGAGACAAAAACCTTCTGCTTCTGCTGATATCTTTTTCTTCCAAATTTTTCTCAAAAATACCTTTGAGCAAATTCTGCCAGTGTCAGTCAAAAATGCTTTATAATTCGTTGACCCTAGGTAAAATTGCCATGTCAAAGCACCACCTACTTGCACATTTTCGTTTATAAAAAGCAAGCAAAATTATTAGGGAGCTCCTAAATAAATCAGAGGCACCGAGTCTTCACGAGCAAGCCAACGTTTTTACCGTATAACAGAATTACTAAAGTATGGCCGTTAAAACGATTTAATTTGTTAACTCAGTGCTTGCGAGGTACAATGAATAAATTAAATAATGAAACGGTGTGGGATCAGAATGTTATAGCCAAGGGAATAAACGACCAAACAGTAACAAACTTTGAATTATCAGCTATTAATTTGTGCATGAACATTTTGGGTCGGCAACACATGGACTATTTTATTGCACTGTTTTAATCACTGCAGTGCAATTAAGTAGACATAATTTTATATCGTCTGCCGGTATTATAATTATATATGTTATGAATTGTCTAATGTCAATATTTCACTGTTCAATCAAATTGATCCTCTTTGAAAGGAAGTTGTAGAAAAAGGGCGTTTATCAACAATTATTAAGATTCACTTTCATGTGAACACCAGTAATTTACTGAGGCTCTAGACAAGTGGTATTCAATGTCAGCGAAGGCGATAGTCGAAATGTCAAAATGTAAGAGATTGATCACGTGATTTTTCGATATCGCTTGTCAATCCCGTACAATTTTGCCTTTTTGACAATCGCTATCGCCACGCTTTTGACGATAGAATATCACTTGTCTAGGGCCTAAGGTATCGGCAATATATTTGGTCTTACGAGTACCTTCCTAATGTAAAAATCAGAGTGAAGCATAAATTTGTTCAGTATTTTTTGTAAACGTTTGTGACTTTGCTCAGATTGTGTGTAAAATAGCAAAACTTTTATTTTTTACGTGCCACGAGATATTTTATGTACCCAGCGGAGACCACATATTGCATCGCTTTTTACCCGAATTTTATTTTCTTTGTTTGTTAACCGTATCCCAAGTGAGTGTCGAGCTACAATTTTCGGAAAGCTCTATTCTTTTTTCGTTGTTGTACCAGTTTTGTAATTGAATTGTAGCTTCTTGTTGATTTTTTACATCGTTGTAAGACTCGGAAGTATATGCCATCTGATTTCGAATAATGTTTCGTGGCGCTGCAATATGTTTACCTATCCACCTATAGGGACTATTTTCTTATTCACGTGTCTGAAGTAATAACGACCCAACACCATTTTTATGCAAAATAAAACCAATATTTACCTACACTTGAATCTGATTTGCAATTTGTTACTTTGCTAACAAATAATCTGATAAAACTCACACTTTATGGAAAAAGTAGACAAAAGAGTTTGTCCAACTAATTCTTTAATGTTGGAGGGGGTTTGGATTTTACCCCAATAAATTACAAGCAAGATTCCGCAAGAGAGATAAAAAGACCCAAATTTCGCGACAAATCTTTATCTAATTGCTTGGGCAATTTATGATCGATTTTTATTGATCTTGGTTCAAAAAGTTCCTTTTTAGGGTTTCAGTCAACAAGCAACCCTTATTGTTTCGCCATGTCCATCTGTCCGTTCGTCCATCCGCAGCTTAGCTCAGAGACTCTTAGTACTAGAAAGTTATAATTTGGCATGGATAAACATATTAATCACGGCGACAAAGTGGTAAAATAAAAGCATGAAAAAAAAACTTAGTTTTCCTCCTGAGGTACACGTAAAGTTGGGATGTTTTTTTTCTTGACTATCATGGTGGGGGTATCGTTGGATAGGCCATTCAAAAATATTACGGGTCTGTAAAAACCAGTTTTTGATTCAGGGATCCGTTTGCTTAAAATTAAGCCTTAAATTGCTAACTTTTGTTGCCCTCGCCCTGCCAACTAAATGGTTGCTTTTGGATATGTGAAAAAAATCACGGCAGTAGTATATATGACGAAATTAAATGGAAAACTATAATAGTTAAGTAAGCTTTAGATGTTTACGAGTAATAGTCGACCAACTTATAAAATGTACTTGGAAAAGTAAAAAAATTGTATAATAATGTATGAGGACAACAGTTTTCGAACGTCAAAGTTAATTTTGTTCCTTCGTTACAGCAATTTTCGGTGCTTTAATAGTTTTTGAAAGTAAGTAATTTTACCTATTCATATTGGTAAACGTAGCTTTTTATATGGAACGCTCTGTGCACGAGTCAGACTCGTACTTGGCCGATTTTTTATTAAAAAAACCTTTTTCAAAATGAAACAGAAAAAAACGATTTTCAAAGCTGAATTCCATAAACCTAGATGGCCGTAGTTTCCAGACAATATCGAGCAATTCTGTCTTCACGAACAGGACGAGAGACGTGACCATTCATGTCTAAGCTATTGTCTGCCAAGGTGCTACTCCGTAATCCGATTAACCATTCATAAATACAGTCTGGTTTAGCTGTTATCTTGGGTTCGTCAGTCCATCTGGCTAACACTTTAATTGTGTACAGATTTGGAGGGTTTACTCCTGAAGTAATCTGCACAAACATTTATCCGATCTTTGACAAACATGTCCACAACGGCAGTTAATTCTATGTCATTGTTTTCTACATGACAGTGCCTTTTCGCATAAACAATCTGTTATCTTTGTCTAAATGGCTACCTATCTTTTGGTTAACAATCAATCGCGCTGGTTTTAGGTTAATATGAAGCGTCAGAAAGTCGACGGCGGAGGGTAAATCAGCTTGTAGCATTTTCGCAGTTGTCAGGTCCTGGAGCTCTTTTCGTCTTTAAAGAGAGGACTGCGCTATAAACTTTCAAAGTTGACAGTAGCAGTGTGTAGTGGACTGAGCAATCCCCTCAAAAAAATGAGCAGTCTTTACAAAGAGACAATATGACTATCCGCACAATACGTGTCAACGTGTCTATTTTCAACATCTTCTATGTCTATGTGAAGAACTTATCCGCTCCTGCAAGCCTGTGACGTGGTCCAATCAGAGTTGTAGAAAAACACAACTGCTGGCTGCATGGTTGCTTTTTTTTTTTTTTTTTTGCCAATATTCACTTCATACTTGAATCCCCATTTATAATGGACAGAACCATGGTGTGTACATAATTATTGTATTCCTACACTCAGTCCATACTCTTATAAATGGTTTCCTCCATTTATTACTGCCGTTTCCTTACTGATTTATAGTGTACCTGAACAGAAATCAGTTCTTCGACAGTACACACATTGGTTTCTTTCCCTGTCTAAATAATTTAGCTCGGCAGTTAAGAGTGATGAGTCTGGAGGATTACCTTATATATATTGCACAGCATTAACACTTACGTAGCCGTACTAAATATTAGTAATTCATTGGGAAACAACCTGTTGTTTCGCGTGCCTACTTTTATAAGCTGTGGATTTCACAGGTTACAGCGTCATTTATAATAAAGACGCAGGCAGAGAGGTTTTACTACATTTACTTCAGTTTTTCAATAAATAAATAAATAAATAAAATGTTTTTTGGTGCAAAAAGAAAGGTTACATTACAGTTAACGTACAGCTATATTGCAAGAATTATTTCATTGCAACCATTTTGAGTAATGAACCCTGCCTCTCAAACTAGGGCAACCTGTATCTTGAGAGACAGTATTCAGGTAGGATTGTATACAATATTAGCAATATTAGCAATCATTTTACAATTGGTGGTAGGTCATAGTCGTCGCAATCACAATTCATTAACAATAAACTATCAAATAATAAGATTAATTAATTAAGTAATAACAAAAATAACAGATGAAGTAAAAATTTATAAAATATAATAGAATAAAATAAAGTAAAGTGTGTGTAGGGTGAATACTGGTATGTGGAGTGGTGTGTGTTTTTTTATGTTTGGGGTGTTAATCATTTATCTAAGAGAGGTAGGTGAGTAACGATTCCGTGTTGGAATAGTCCTGGTGTAGTAGCCACTCAGTGACTTTACATTTAAGTGTGTGTCTGTTTAGGTCTTGTATGCTGAGTTGTTTGTGAATAGTTGTAAGAAAATGAATCAGATAAAGTCAAATATTTGGGTAGTTTTATAAAACTACCCAAATATTTGACTTGTGTAAGAGTGCTATAGCACTCTTACACAGGTATTAAGTAATTATTGTAAACTCGTTTTGAAGACATCTACAAGAGAACCAAAGTTACTGACACAGCCCGAAGAATTGACAAACATAAGTGGCAGTGGGCAGGGCACATTGCACGCAGAACGGATGGCCTTTAGGAACGAAACATTTTGGAGTGGCAACCGCGTACCGAAAGACGCAGCATTGGAAGGCCTCCCTTTAGGTGGAGCGACGACATGGTCAAGGCTGTAGGAGTCCACTAGATGCGAAACGCATAGAACTGATCAGTGCGGCAATGCTTGGGGGAGGCTTGTGTCTAGTAGTGGATGTCTTTTGGTTAAAATGTTGATTGTGATGAACTCTTTTTGCAAAAAAAATAAAAGTTACTGTTGAATCTAATAGCAATTTTACATGACGAGATAAAATACCCGTGTTTGTGGTGAAAAAGGGTCACAGAAAAAGTGGCCATGACACACAGTCATACACTGCCCTTGGGTTGTAACTAATACGATTTCCAGAGTCAATAAACTTGTGTCTGTCACCTTGATTTAAAGTCAATAATAATAACATGTTGACATTCACGTCTGTCGGTCTGATTCAATAAAAAAAGACTCTTTACAAACTCGCAACTTGGATTTATTGAAATTTCTTCTATGGTTACTGGTTGGGCCATAACACGAGTGCTTTGCGTCATAAATAAAAAATATACAACTAGAACTATCTAGGTACTACTCTGAATCTTTCTACTATAACTGTCACCTAAAAGTCGAGGAGACTTCGCTACGGAAATGAGTTAGTGCCTCATAAAATACAGCACTGTAGGTGGATTATCTCACCAAGCGCATCGTAAAGCTAACCGAGGGTACAACGTAAAACACGAAGACAGAAGCCAACATTGCGTATATTGATCTTAAAATCGGCATGTGGCTTGAAGCAGCTTGAAGCGGCTTTACGCGCATAAATTGAGGAAACGCTGCATACTTAATTGCATACTTCGCATTTACGCGGAGTATATGAAATTAAAATTGCATCTGAAGTTTCGTAATTTTCGAAGAGCAATCCCGAGGCTTTCTCGTGTGTGTGGTTATTAAAATATCGATTTTGTTTACAGTACTGTACGAACCAAGGCTCGTGCCAAGGATATTATTTATAGCATTTAATATTATCCTTTCGGAGATTTTTGTTATTTTGCAAGATGTTTTTATTTTGCAGACCACATCCACAGCATATTATCTGCTCATATAAAAGGTACATTAATTTATGAACACACAGATGTGGATTAGAAAATCAAACGTCTTTTGGTGTCTTCTTATGCTTTTAGAATACAATTCCAAGAGAACCATTATTCAATAATATTTTGTATCTAATGTTGATTTTAGCTTCGAAAGTAAGTTAAATCATCACCCTAAACCAATAGATAATTTATAGTTTCGATTTAAATTAACCTTAGTTATTTACAGTACACTATCAATTCCATTTAATTCCTAGAGCTAAACGTAACAGGTACTAGAAAGTGTAAATTGACACCAGTGTTTAAGTAGTAGAGATCTTGTTTCAACTACATCCAATCCCTGAAATTGATTCTGAGTAATTGGAAATTTAATGAGATCTGGTGGGGAAACCTGAAGATGCAATTAAATTGAACAAACCTGAGATAATTTTTGCTGTTGTGTTTTTCGTCTTAATACTGATCATAAGTATCGAATGTAATCTCAAATTCCTTGTTAGATTTAAATTCAGCAGGAACAATTTTAAAACCTGTAGAAGTATTAAAATTGAACTGAACCAAATTACCATAGCCACATATGGTACCTTTTATCGATTGCCATGACACAACATTCGTCAGTATTGCCTGATTGATATCGGAACGGTGTCGATTCAAACGTGTGTAATGCCTTCCATGATATGAAAAAGATGAATAATGTTCGCCATTTTGGCAAAGGTCACAATATACCGTGCATCTATCAAGGCGTTATGTGTGCTTCGCCACGCCTTGCCTACTGTAGAGTAATAATGTATGACGGGAGATGGTGGGTGTGAGTATATGATTATTTTATGTTTTGAAAGGTTTTTAGATGATACAGAAATGAGCTGGAAAACTGTACCGGTGGAAAATTGAAGAAGAAATGAAACATTTCTTGCAATATTTTATGACCCTTGAAAGTTCATTTGCTATAAAAAAAACTATGTTATTCAGTAAAATTATTGCTCGCATCAACATCATAAACATATAGTCTATAGTAAGGAGTTCAGCGAATAACATACTTAGAAGGCGGTGTAACCCGTAACGGGTAATTCCCCAACGTGATATTTACCTTAACACATTCAACCTCCATGTTGCTTGGTGCATCTACGTAAGTATACAGACTCCTTGGAGGATTGCATAAGCTATAAAGCAAAACAAGCGTGGAGATAAGTCTTGCAGAACACTGATTCTAGAAAACATAAAGCTGGGGAAGACGAACAATAAAACAATAAATAAAACTGCGAACACGCTGGTTGAAATCTCGGCGTCGTATATAGTTTTATGATAATATCGTTGCTCGCATGGAAATTGTATGCAAATGCTACCAACTCGAATTTTGTTCAGTATCATCTCGGCACACTGGGGTACACGAGATTTTGTACTTCTCATATAAAATTGTACCTTGCAATAACCAAATATTCCTAATACAGATTGGGTCAGTAAGGTAGTCAGTTAACATTTCTACTACAATATCTACATATCTAATATGATCTGAAAATTTCCCGGAACCAAAGAATTAGACGACTTTTAGCCGATCTGGAAAATTTAATTAAGTTTTTTATAATCTAACCTTCTACAATGCCATATTTACCAAATCTTGTAAAAACGAGAATCAGAAAATCAAGCAAGATACTTTCGACGTTATGATGTTTCGTTGTCCGTCAAAACGGTTCTCAGAATTTATAGATACACTCACTTATCCAAAAGTAATATAATTCATAGATGAACATCAACATTTTCACGTATGAATTATATCACTTTTAGTTGGTGTGACTAGTTTTGAAAACATAACATTTAAAAACTACAGGGAAAAATATGGTCTGTAAATGTTTTATTTCGTACCTATACCAAAGTATTTTGCTGTTCGACACAGACAGAGTTTGTAGCTAGCTTCACTAATCTAAGAAGATTATTTTAGGGGCAGCACTAATGGATATCGAATGTTTAGATCTAAATAGGTCATGTTGCGAGACATATTAATGTTACATTAACTAGACGGGTAAACAACTCGATTTCCTTCTAATTCTAGAGTTTGTTGACCTAGCCTTGTCCTTTGGCATGAAATCTGACTGAATTGATTCACTACCAGGTAAATGGTTTCTTGTTTGTGGAAGGATACATACTATCACCATTATTCCTAACGCCTAGCAGCATTGCTATATTCCACTTTGAATGGCTTAAATAAAAGTTTCTAGAAATGTATTTGAAATGTTACTAAAAACTTCGGGACAACTTACCTTCTAATAACACTCATACCTGGAACATAATTATAAAACAGACTTTAGCCAAGCAGTTTCCTGGTTTAAGGGCCAACCCTCATCCGCCAACCTTAACCAAATTGAAAGTAAAAATAAGTCAGAATCACACAAATATATTTGGAGCCACCTAAAGGGATAAGGAAAATGAATGAGGATACAATTTGACACTTCACCCTAATCCGTGCACGCTTATAATCCACCTGATGCCAGAATAACAGACCTACCATGCTATGTTAAATCCTTACCTTTGTGGTTAAATCAATGCAAGGGATATATTTGAACACAAGAAAACTTTTAATGGGGACGCTGCAGGTATATTTGATTCCGATTCCGAGTTCAAAACTATGAAAATACTTTTAATAGGGATCGAAATGTGGTTGATTCCATCTACAGTTCATTCACTGATGGCGACTTATTTCTTTTTCAAACGAATGGGTTTGGTGCAGCAGTTAGAAACGGATATGAAACTAACGATGCCGCCTGTGTAACGGTTGTGGAAAATGAAAATATAGTCCGAAATGAAAACTCGATACCTTTCCTAGAATTTAAATACCGGTATTTGGTATTATTTTTCTGTTATGAGTGAAAAATTCAGTCATGTTCGCGAAACTCCAAAAATAGACGCATTTTTTTTCAGTCTATTTTCGTATATCAACCATTATGTTTATATTTCACAGAGAACTGTATATATTGTGTTTAAATCTACACGTGTATAGGTTTGTCTCGCGTACGAGTATGTGGTAAAGGTTAATTGTTAGTAGGTTGGTAACTCTGCGTAGGACGAGCTTTTAGAAGGCTTTTATTTCATCATTCATTGTGTCTACAGATATTATATATGTTAATAGGTAATGATATTATGAACTACCAAAAAGTCTAAGGTTTGAGTCGGTTTAATATTTTGTATCTGCCTATTTTAGACATTCGTAAAATAAAGTTCTAATAGATTTTGGATATATTAATATTTGGATTAAATCCGTAGAAGATTATTTGTAATTGGCTTAGTATGATTTTAGTATCGGAACACCTGCTTACATTACTTTTCGGGTAGAACCGTGATATCTCTTATGAGTAGATTATTTTGTTCAATTCAATTGGATGTTATTCTTGTTTAATTTTAAAAGAAAACCAATAACATTGAAACGTAACTTAAGAAAAGCAGTTTCTCAGTTATCTTCCTAGGTCGCAATCAAAGGTACATTAAGTCATGGGAACCTTTCGCCTGTCCTTCCCTAAAGCTCACTTACGACGGGAAATGACTACCCACAATCGGAAGGGAACGTAAGTAGGCAAATATTGGCACTGTTGGCAAAGCAGCGTATTTGTCTTAGTCTTCGATGTGGAAAGGCTTTGGTGGTAGAATTTTCTTTGTATCAGCTTTTATATTGGCGGCATTTTAATGTACAAATCAAACCCCTATTGAAGTTGTTAAAATTAAAAAAGTAAAAATCGCTCTTTAGTCTTGGTAAAAAATTACGATTTTTTTATCGAAAAACCCAATAAGGTTATTAATAGTGCAGTTCACTGTTTTCAATATTTGTGTCACACAAAGTAATTGCAAGTTTGCCACCAATTGCCTTATTAATCGCTATTTTAAGTTCATCGAGCAGTCTCAAACTAGTTTAGATGCCATTCTATCTTAATGTGCGACAGTATTTTTTGCTGCTTATTTACTTTCAATTCAGGCCACAAAAATACCATTTAATGTCAAAGTTTCAGTCTGAAGAGAGTGGCGTTACAAATCACGATTATTTTTGGCTGGAACACCGGCTTGGCTCTCCCAAATTGCTTACCCATATGTTACACAAGTAGGCTAAGCATTTTGTGTCTAGGTGATTACGTAACAATATCATATTATTTGATATGTTTGTCATAAAAAGTTTAATACAACAGATGAAATTATAACTATTCCGAATGGCTGCATATGGTCCATCATCAGCATGTTAACCGAGGGACGTCCACTTCTGATCAAAGGCAGGAGGCCAAGTGTCACCATATTGACCGGTCCTTGCGTCTCGCATTTAGTGGGTTCCCATTTCCTGCAGGCATCAGCCCACTTTGTGGAAGGATATCTGCCGATATTCGGCCGCAAATCCCCATGCAAGCTGCATTGATATGGCTCTATTACAATTTCAACACAATACCATTAAAAAAAATCTACTATATCAATCGAACAAACTAGGGCCTAACTGGTATTTAGTTCATACATACTGACGTATGTATGAACTAAATACCAGTTAGGCCATATTTTCAAATCAAACTTTCTACATAGATTTTAAAGCACTAATGATGATACCGTACCATATGTGGTACCATATTTTACTCCCTTTGTTCATTATTCTGTTGTAAAGCCTTCTGGGATTTTTGTGTCCATTTCTGATTTCAATGTGTCATTGTTGTGTAAAATTGTGTCTGCATTATTGCCACTTATGTTAAATTATGTTGGCTTATTCAAAAGGGACTGTGCCAGATATAATTCACATGTTAACTGTTTAGTCTGCTGTTTCAGTAGCAACGTTTATTATTCTTTATGTGTGTGTATTATTTTCATGGATGAGCTACTTTCATTTTAGGATACTACCGTAAATAGCCTGTCAATTATTTGGCTTTTCAATAAAATTTTCTAAAAGCTGTAAAACCAAAAATGCTTGTTTCAAATTCACACTGAGACATAAAACTTCGAAACCGCAAAATCCTAAACCTTATGCCGAAAGTTAACCAAAATACTCTGTGTGGAACTGCACTCGTCTTTCTAAAAGGATAAGCTGCTGAATTTTATAGCGTCGAGCGAAACTTGGCACTGGATCTATCTTTACCACATACTTCACACATTTCACACTCTATACGTACAACAGCTTGCGATAACTACCAGTTATAACGAATAATAACTTTAAATTTATCGTTCACAGAATCTTAATTCAAAACTTCTTCAGCATTGCCATTTATACCGTCGCTTATGTCTGCCACAACTGCAGCAATTGCAATTTTGCTTTAACTCTTATTAATTTGATATTTTTAAAGTCGTGCTTTTAGCAGCAACAGCATGCCAAGTGTATTTATCCTTTCCTTTGTTTATTCTTTAAAGTACAATGCTAGACAAAATACTCCCTTTTAACCTTTGACCGTCGCAATTCAGTAGAAATCGGATCAATTCTTCATTGAATTTTATTATATTTTACGTTTGAAGCTAGTTTCTGAGCTAGTCTCAATGTCTACGTCTGCCAGTACTCTATTAAGACCACAAGTCTCTACCTCTGCCAACCTTTTTAAACCAGTCTCAACACGTTTGTACAAACCGATCCGATCCATTTTATTAGATCAAGCGATGATGACAGATGGCCAAGATACAACGTCTACTTTACCAGTTAATAGAATTTGATGGCAAATGTGCTATTGACATATTGTAACAGATGCACTGAAATGATTGATGCTCTCTGTCTCTCTGATCCGTCATCAGATTACATTACAGACAATGTTGATGTTATGTAATTATTAGCATCTAATTTAAGAACAGCGAAACCAAACACGCTTGACGGTAATATGATGATGTATAAAGATCAAAAGAAGCTTATATTATGATTCATTTTGATACTATCAAAGCTTATATGCAAATTACAACTGCCCTTGTTGAAATCGATGAAAAATCTTTTGATGAAATGGAGAGTTTGAAGATATAAATGTCATTGGCCAAAATTTGCAGAAGTAAACTATCATAATATTTTCATACTTGCGAAGGTAAGGCATAGGCTACCAACATCTAAATTCACATCAGGTTGTGCTTATTCAGTCATCAACAATCTCCCTACAGATATGAGTGTGAAATCGAGATGTCCCTAGACATTCAATACCAATTCGGCATTCATGACTGTAATTTCCAAAGGGACAGATGGGATTCTTTTGGGAATTCCTCTACATTTTGTGAAAGTGATCATAATACTGGCATTCCATAAAAAATATAAGTTTGGGGTTTCAATCAGGTGTGCATAAATTCGAATATCAAAAGATTGTAACTGAGAGTGGACTTAAAACCCATTTATTTTTCGGTAATAATTAAATATTTACTATTACAAGCTAAAACTATTTCGACCACTGCGAGAATTCGAGCTGCGCCAAATAAAGGTCAACCGCTTTTAACATTTTATTTGACGTCCTACATTTTTATGACACTTCAGAGTATTCGCACTGAAGAATTCTTACCTTTAATAATAACCGGGAAAGGTGAGAGGAGGAATGACGAAGCCTTTGTCTTTAAAGATTTTTTATCCAGTTTCCGGGCTTTAGAAAGGTCGATGGCAAGATTAATTTGTAAATATAATCTCGGAAGGTTCTTACTTCCAAAATGTCACCGCACTAATTTCATGTTTTTTTTTTTCTCTGACAAATATATTTCGTGTCGCTAAGTCCGGCGGGATTTATCTCATTTCTGATTCACCCTTTTTGTGGGCGGAGCTGTTGACATCTTTTTGTCCTTCAAATAAGTTTAACCTCTGAATATCTAATCGGAAAAGTATGGAGTAAAATATTCATGCGCCAAATGATTTGTGGTTTATACTGACACCGTTCACACACTGACTGGGGAAGATTGGTGAATGTGTTCGATTCGATTTGAAATGCCAATTTTATAGTTTTTCGGAAACCTTAGATTTTGTAGAATTTTCTGATATTCTAAATACTTCAAAGGAGATAATAACCGGCTCTTGATATTCTTTTGGCATTTAGGCTTAGAGGATGCATATAATATGCACAGATTTGGCTAGCAATTTGGTCAGTATTTTTTATTATAATGACCATTGAGCTTCAATTCACTGACTTGGCAGAAACTGATAAATAAATTGTATGAATTAATTACATTATTATAAAGTAAAATCGAGATCAGAAAGTCAATAGGTGGATTCATCGCAAAAACAAAAAGTCACGTCTAATAAAAATTAAGTAACTAGTACTCAGGCTGCTAATGAGCTCATAAATCGTTTCTTTTATCAAAGTGTATTCTGGCCACGAGCCAAAACATGGTTTGAAGAAGGAGTTTCGTATTGATCATAGCGTATTTTCATCAGAAATTAGGAAAACTCTGTACGAGTAATTAATCATATTTTAACATTTCAAATAAATCAATCAATTTGACAACTTGCAGAATACAAAACAAAATCGAACCACTTTCATTTGTTTGTGCTATTTGAAAAGTCCTTATAAATACCTTAATAATTAATATTAAAAACTAGCTGTGCCTGCGGCTTCACTTCCGTCAACTGGCTACCTAGATAGATAGGATAGATAGATACCAGGCCCCTCAGAAAGTATTGCGAAAAAAAGTTTTTATATATGGGAGACTGGCCAGTTATAATGTTTTTCGAAAATATGATTATTTATAAGTAAAAATAAGTAAGTTCCAATTTCAAAATTTCCCTCCACATTTTTTGCGAGTTAATTCAAAGTATTGTGTCTCACTGAAATATGGATCTGCGCCGGGAACATTTTAGAGCTATGATTTTATACGATTTCAAGTATCGCCTGAAACCGGATGAATCGTACGATAGACTTCAAATGGCATTCATGGATGAAGGCCCTTCCAAGGCAACCGTGTATCGTTGGTATAACGAATTCAAGCGCGGTCGACCAACTTTGGGGGATGACGAAAGAAGCGGTCGCCCTTTGACGGCTGTTACCGAAGAAAACGTGCTAGCAGTGAAAAATTTAATCCAAGACAATAGGCGAATTACATATCAGGAGATTCAACACATATTGAAGATTGGATCGGGAAGCGTTCACGAGATTCTACACAGCCATCTTCGCGTGAGGAGGATAGTATCACGCTGGGTGCCGCACAACCTCACCGATGCTCAGAAGCAGGCCCGGGTGGAATGGTGCCGTGATATGCTTAACAAATTTGAAGCAGGCTCGTCTCGGCG
Source organism: Orthosia gothica (assembly GCA_949775005.1). NCBI lineage: Eukaryota > Metazoa > Arthropoda > Insecta > Lepidoptera > Noctuidae > Orthosia > Orthosia gothica. Next base: position 16,397,145 of record OX459038.1, read on the forward strand.
TGTTTACGACATCGTTACAGGTGATGAGTCCTGGATTTATCAATTCGACCCAGAAACCAAGCGCCAGTCGACTGTTTGGGTGTTTCAAAATGAGCCAACGCCTACCAAAGTGAAGCGATCTAGAAGCGGGGGTAAGATTTTGATCGCTAGCTTTTTTAATTTGACTGGCCACTTGGTATCAATTCCCTTACGGGATCAAAGAAGCATTAATGCCGAATGGTATACTACCAAATGTTTGCCAGAAGTTTTCTCTGTTATAAGCAACAAGCGACCAAACACAGGGCTCCGCGGGCTACTGCTCCACCACGACAATGCACCTGCGCACACCGCACTCAAAACGAGGGACTTCCTGGACAGCACGCCAGTCAAACTCCTGGGTCACCCTCCTTACAGCCCTGATCTAGCACCGTGTGACTTCTTTTTATTCCCAAAAATAAAAAATCAGCTCAAAGGGATACAATTTTCGTCGCCGGAAGATGCGCTGGCTGCGTTCGAGCAGGCTGTAAACGAGGTGTCTGCGGCGGACTGGAAAAAGTGTTTTGAAAACTGGTTTAGGCGCATGAATCTTTGTATAGAGGCTGGTGGAAAGTACTTTGAAAAGATTTAATAAAAATATATGTACGTATAGAACAATTTTTTTTAGTTTCGCAAAACTTTCTGAGTGTCCCACGTATATATCCTATCCTACCCCACAAACCTACCTTTTTTAGTTTTTAAGCATTCCCTGTATTCTGTCATATATCAGAGATGTCGCTGTGTTCGCTAAACGTACGGGAAAAATTGTTTGTTTGTCCGATCTTTTAATTCTGTTATTATGTTATTCGGAACGGAGGTGAATCAAACCAATAAAAAATTATGTTAATCGGTCCAGCCGTTCTCGATTGATAAATGGTGTCCGACTTTGTTTTATATAGATGTAATCATGGTCGGGATTAGAACTTAATATACTCTTATCGCGGTAGTGCGTTACCGTTAGGTAATTTTCGACTTTAATACAGGTGAATCTGCTGGCAAAATCTCTAAATAAATACCTTCTCAGTTACGTCAAGTAACATCCAAACATGTCATTAAAATCCAAAGCCATTTCGATACATCAAACGTCAGATAAGTAAGCAATTCCGAGAACTAGGCACTTATAAATTTATTAACAAAGGCAATGTCTTCCACTTTGCATAAATAAGTTTCTTCGAAGTGAATTGGAAAACGCTTATTAACACGGGTCTTTAAGTGCTTCGGGGTGCATTAAAACAGCATTTGCGAGTAGCTATAATTATTGCAGAAGATGTTAGCAGATGATGATTAACAGATTTTTAATTAAAATTTTATCTTCGTGTACAATAAAATAACACCTCTAGGATTCTGGTAAGGCTCCCTCGATTCTGCAACGCGTCAGGCATTTTTGCTGACGCAAGAGTCGATGACTTTTATGCCATTACGCGCAAGAAACCAGCTTCTCTGATGCGTCGGATTTGGGGGAGAGACAACGGAATCCTAAGGATTTTTCTGAGAAGCCAGACTCTGAGGTGCTGGGGAGAGTCAGCCAGCTTCACGTGAAAAGATGACACACAATGAGTTGACTAACATAGTTTTAAGACCTTTGTTGGTCACAACTATTGTCATGTATTTGTTAGTCACAACTATTGCCATGTCAAAGTCTGCAATAAATGGATTTTATTATTATAATAATTGCTAATCTGTTGGTAAACAGCGTTGACATTTTTATTGAAATAAGTGTGACTATTTTTAGGTTTAATGTACCTCGTGTAGTCTTTGACGTAAAAATGAGAGGTGGTGGATGGTTTTGACGCGATGATGGTCGCCAGTGCAAATTGTCATAATTCTATTTTTAATCATTATTCCGCTTAGCACCAACCGTCTTTTATTGATAAATTAACGCAACTTGAAGTATCTACAACTACATAATATGTACGAAACCTATGTTCAATTATAAATATTGGCTAAAGCAGCTGCATGCATTCCCTTACAAGCAGTGTAACTTCAAGTGATACTAACAGTAATTGCGTTATCGCCGTTCAAAATCACGTTAGAACCTAAATACCAATAAGTTTGCTAAAAGGATAACTTCATATTGTGTGACAGGGTAAGTTTCAATATTGACCGTCATTGATTGAGGATTGAAGTTCATGTATCGTGTTATCTATAATGGTCTGTTGTTTGTGTACCGTATTTGGTCACGCCGTGGTCGACACAAAGTTACGCCAGTATGCCCCGAATAGTTATGCAGAGGTGTTCATCGATGATGTTTATTTCCATATAGTCTGATCTTTCCGCAATCAACCAGACACAAACCCAAATTACAGGCTGCTATAGAAATATAACTTCATCATCATCATCATTTCAGCCGAAAGACGTCCACTGCTGGACATAGGCCTCCCCATAAACAAAAAAGAAACATGACTTACGAAAATATAATTCAAAATTGAAATAGTCCTAGGTCGAAGAAAATAATAAGATTTCCCAATCTTACTTATTAATAAATGCGAAAGTTTGGAACATACATCCAGTATGTTTGTTACTCAATCACGCTAGAACAGCTGAACGGACCTATGTCAAATTAAACACAGAAATAGATTATAGTATGGAATAGCACATAAGGTACTTTTCATCCCGGAAAAATGTACAGTCCCTTGGGACAACTTCAGATTTTCGAGTAGTGTATATGCAGACAAACAAAATAATATACCCATAATAAGTCGCATTATTACGATATGATAAAGAGTACTTTACATCGTACAACGTTTCACATCTGTTCCGGGACCGGTCTTAAGGGAATGTTTTTGTTGTATCAAAACATGACATGTGGGATGTTCGGAAAAGCGTAAAAAGGTTTTCATATTATATGGTTGACAGTGCATTTCAGCTTTGAAAGCGTTTTTGTGGTGTTGTCTATTTTTGTTTTTTTGCCATTTCTGCTTGCGACTAAAAACTAAAATTGTGGGAATTGTGTCATGCCCCTTTCAAACACGCTGTTTCACAATATCAATTATGGGTTGGAAAAAACAAAAACCTCTTCAAAACTTTAGCAAAAAATCTATACATTTATAAGTTATAGGTTGAACCTACATAAATCCCTGTTTACCCCACCGTTTTGTCCAATTATGTACATTTTGCACAAAAAAATAAATAATTGAAAAGCAAACAACGTGCTGGCTGGGTGTCAAAAGACCTCGTCTCTAAATCGTCAATACTTGAGAGCGTGACCCAAATCTAGGCTGAACGATGAATTATTCGAGTCACAATCGACTCCTCTCGGTATTAAGACGTCAATTTTAATTTTCGAATGCAACGTTTTAGGCTTGAGAAATAAAATCGATCGAACCTTTTCCATCTCACTTACTCCAACCGTTCAAGTTTGAAATTAGCATCAATAGATTTCGGGAGTCGGCCAGTTCACTGGTTATATCCAATACGCATTTGGAGTCCCCGAAATAAAGCTAATTTGCTTTTATACCGCGGACAGCTTTTTCCTTTCCAATTTTGGTAAGGGAATCACAATGAGTTTTAAGTAAAATATCGATAAAACCTAGATTGATCTGGGTTGCTTTTGGATGAAATGAGAATTTTATTATTATTTGATTAGCTGAAAAATCCTAGGTCCCGGATTAGATGATTAGTATTACGTAAAAACAAAATTACGAAGTGAGTCTTTTTGAACTAATCGGGTCTTAATCTTCGACTATAGAATCTCTGTGAATAGTTCACGGATATGCTATAGTCTAAGATTTGCCTTAACTCCCTGGTATCGCTTTTAAATTATTTTTTTAGAACGAATTTCCTTAACGCCGCTTGCGGTAGGAGTCTTGCCTGGGTAAAAATCGTCACGTAATAAGATTTTCGGTTCCGTTCGGCGAAGTTTGGATATTATGGTCAAGTTCAGGCCGCCATACTTATTTACATCAAGCGTTAGTCAAAAAGTTCATTGCCGTAATTACTGAAACAATTAAAAAGCTATTGTGTCTCGCGCGAGGCGAGTCCAAGGCAACAAACGTGTTAAATGTGACTTTTGTATAGTGGTCAAAGTATAATAATAAGAATAAAGCCTTGTTTATTCCTTAATAACAAAATTACATAATTTGATTTTCAATACAATTCGATAATTTAAACATAACATAAATTTAAATTACAATAATAATTATAAAATCAACACGAATTAAAATGTATAAAATTCCTCATTATATGCAAAAACAAATCACTGTTATTAAAGACCTCTCTTCAGAGTAAAGGTCTCCTCCATTTTTGTCAACTTATCTCTATCTACTGCTATTTCCATCCAATTATTGCCCACTGTTTTCAGTATTTCGTAGAGCCACCTCTCAGTTGGTCTACCCCTTTTTCTCTTTCCTGATGGCCCTTTCCAAGTGGTTATCTTTTTTGTCCATCTATCATTATTTATACGTACAACATGTCCAGCCCACTTCCATTTTAGTTCTTTACAGTGTTGTAGAGCATCTATAACTTTAGTTGTATTTCTCACATAAACATTTGACCTTTAATGTTTTAATTTTATATTTAGAGTGCTCCGCTCCATGGCTCTTTGGGTGGTTTGTATCTTTTTACTAGAGAGAAGAGAAGGCAACACACACGAGTCTAGGACTTTTTTCTTCAGTCTTACAGGAATCTTTGATTTGAGAAGTTCTTTAAGTATACTCCCCCGTTAAATCAAAATGTTTTTCTAACCGCTACCACCCGAAATTTGAAACCATTTGTTACCATATTTAATCATTGGTTGTGTTAACTGTGTATAAAAATACTGGGTTTTAGTGATATAATATTACAATACCACCGCTAATATTTTCAGAATTAAAAGTCCTTATTTTCAAACACATTACTCTGTCACAGTGTTATTTTGTTCTACAAATACAAATGTTATGACAGCCAGTATTTTCATTTAAAGTAGTTACCTACGACCGTTCCCAACTCAAAGGTTTCCATTCAATCAGCGGAACAAAGACAATTCTGCCGTGACCACTTCTATTTTTTCTCGTCCCACAAATCCACATACAGACAATTTCATTTATTATCTGTCTATTGTTTTTTAATCGTCTAGTTCCTCTCCGTTTAAACTGAATTAAAATTGGATCAGTTGTGCTTTCGGTCAGAATGTATCAATACTTTGGTGGAGGAAAAACCTTTTTTAGAAAAAAACTGTTATTTTACTTAGAAGATCTATTAAAACAGTGAAAGGTTTTTATATTGGATCGTAAACGTCTTATTGCTAAACATCGGTCTCTTTATAGAACTTTGTAGATGTAGACCACTAGGTAAAATAAACAGACTTGGGGGAATGATAAAGAGATTAGTCTGGAATTATTCGAGTTGATTGAATGCAATCAGTATTAATGCAGTAAGGCTCCAAGCTCAATTTGAATTCAAATTGTAATAGGATGAAGCAATGATGCTCATAGGCGATAAGTGTGTGACTGAGCTTCCATTTTAATCTCACTTAGATATTCCTCCATTGGGTATGTAGTATGCGTCATCCATTTATTTGACTTAGCAATGTTTCCCATGTGAAGATGATTTTTGTATACTTTTTCTTCTCTTCTTGATTACCTCACTATTGAAGATTGCTACTACTTAAATCAGATCTAGAAATTATGTGGTCTTCTGCACTGCGGAACACTCGGTACAAGCTCTTTTCAACAGCTTTTTTATTTCCTTTTGACAATTTTTTACACTTCATGGTTCCGTTCCTCTTAGAACTTCGATATTTTTTTCATCTGTATTAACATTTAGCCAGTCATCATGATAAATGGTAGGACGAAATACCTATATCAGTACTTTGATGGAACTTTCTGTCCTACTCATCCTATTAATCAGTGAAATCGCACTTTATCTGAACAACGATAGCTTGAAAAATTGTTAAGTCACCTTTGCGTTATCATGTCAGTGGAATTTGGCATGTCAGCCATATTCAATTTGTTCTGCTTTATTCAATGGTTTTCCAAAAACATACGATAATTATTTCACGATAGCTTTATTAGATAAGTACGTATGACATACGACATTTTTGAACTAAGTAGTTACAAACGGAAATTCAATTTAAAAGAAGTATATTTTTAATATATTATTAACAATAATTAAATCGAAACAAAATGAACTACCAAATTAACGTTTCAAAAGTAAAATATATTCACGAATATGAATTCGTTTATAATGATAGAGCACAAAGAGCTTTTTGTAATGTATTAACGATCTAAAATAACAATAATTGTAAAAGCATTAGTTTAGTTTAGTTTTCATAGCATTCGTCCTGCCAAATATAAAGCGATATTTTTTTTAAATAACTACCGGCTTTATATCCAATCTATTTGACGAGAGAAAAATAATGAGTAAAATATATTCAGATGAAGCAGATTTAATCATTTAATTACCGTTTGCTATTATTTGCAAATGATTGTTACAAAATATAATGTTTACTACATAATTTAAATTTAATTTTAACTAGCCCAACTATAAGTAAAACTTGAGCTTGAGCTGAAGAGAACTTGTTCAAAACTACAAAGTACTCAGTAGAATAATAGTCCCCGTCACTTGCAATACTTACTGGACTTAGCACTAGCTACCAAAATGTCCAGTCTCGACTGGTCTCGAGTTACGAGGCGAGAGGTAGTAAAGTGCAAGGCTGCCTGTTTGTGAAAGCGGTGTGAGTAACAGGAGCCAAGCGATGAATTGTCGATGTTCAGAAAAAATCTTGTTATAATAACTTCTAAACTAATTACAACGACGTAACATTGTAATGTCATTTTTGTCCAATAAACGTTATTATTATTATTATTGTTTATTTGTAGGATGAAATCTCTGGCAGTATTGCTCCAATTTTAAAATTCTTTCATTGATGAATGACTACTATTTCTGAATGCACGAGGCACGTGTTTAACCTTCCTACCCGCGCCACATTTTGTCACACTTATTCCCACGCACGGTCTCATAGACCGAAAGTTTAGAACGCAATTTCTCAATAATAAATATTGTGAAATTATGTTTTGTTAATATCCTGTATAAGATAAACTTACTATATCAACAATTTACAGTACAGTTACTCAGTAAGACCAGGTATATTGTAACAGTATCTGAAAAATAGCGAGATCATAAAAGTGTACAAACAACATGCATATAGTTATTTATGCTACAAGTGCGGAAGGTAGGTGATTTCCGATGAGTGGATAAATCGACACGAGTCGGCAATCATCTTACGTACGTGTATCATACAACATTTTACTATGCATTCTGCAAGGAAAAAAAAAACAAAAAATGAAATTAATAAAATGGCGGGCTTATTCAAGCGTGCTCAGCATATCCACAGATTAACTATTAGTTCCTCGGGCATATCTACTGCGTATGTGCGAATAGCTCACATCGTAATGCAATAAAGCACGAGCAAAATATACGTTCTGCCAAACATATTTAATTAATATTTAAAATTATATTATTGATCAAAATCTAAATCTAGAGTAATTAAAAACGCCTAAAATAAAGTATTAGTTTTATTTTACCTTTTATATGAATGATAATCTGTACATAACTAATTTTTAAAACTTTTCTCAAATAATAAAAACTCTATGCGTCGGGCTGACGTTGGAGTTAAAAATTAAAAAAATACAGGAAAGTAAAAAGCACTAGTGAAAACAAGTGACACTTTCCGCACAGTTTGGATGCTTGAAAAACCGCTCTTTTCGAGGACATGCATTGTAAAACAATAAACACACAAAAAATTGAGTGCCAAAAAATACTTTTCAATTTCAGCACAAAATTACTGAAAATTGTACTGTAACACAATAGTTATTACGTCGGCCCCTCAGACCGATTGTCGCCAACTACGACTATATCTGCTACATGCACGTTGGCAAATTGCGCCCTAAAATGCGCGATTGGAAATATGTTAAAAATGTATAGGATTGCCAAGCGCTATCATTTTGGCATTCCGACCATTGCCATCACTGATAGAACCACACTTTGTTTAAATCTTCTGGTATCTATTAAATTAGCGCATAAGCTTTTGAAATTTGAACCTGAAATAAAACAAAAGTGAAGCACCAAAAGTCTTCGTTGCGTATAATGTAAATGGAATTGTGATGGCATTTAACTCTCTGCTGTCACCATTTTTTGTCTCACTTCCTTACTCTAAAACTTCGCCCTGCTATCTCGTTTCGCTTTCTCTCTCCTCAATCTTGGCCCGCTACTGTCCGCTCTAAAACACAAGCAGCCTTTAATCAGCTGCTTGCCTTACGGAGCGGTGTGAGTAAGTGTTCCAGTTATAAATACAAATTGAAGAAGCAGTAGTTAAGTTGAACAAGTTTTGTATGCCCAGACTTTATCGATTCGTTACTTTGTTTTACCTACTTAACGATTGAGCAAATCTTTAGTTAAGTTGTTATTTGTTTAAAGCATGCAATTGGTAAAAATTTGCTTACTGCTATTTATTAAGATTTCATCATTGGATTTCATGCACAAAAGGTAGAAAGGCAGATTTAATGCCTTGGGCTTTCTCCACCAGTCAACCATGGGTGGTGAAGAGACAACGTGGCAGGTGCATTGTTTAAGAATAAAAATGAAACTAGCCAATAACATACTAAAATAGGTAAAATAAAATAATTATTGAAAATAATATATTCATATATAAAACAATAGCGTCCCGCGGCTTCGCTCACGTGGTCTTTACTACTAAGAATTGTGCAGTTTTCCGGGACTAAAAGTAAGTTAAGACAGTAAGCGATAGTGTTTCTATCAATGAAATAATTCGTAATCGAATCAGCCAGTCTATTCTGTAAACATGTCACCGTGAAAACTTAGGTGGATTCAATGAGATTTTACCAAAAGAGACGACACACTCATTATGAAGACATAGAACATGGCGACATTTTACTTTAGTACTACCTCTATATCCAATGAAACTATAATATACCAATTAATGAAACTTGAAACTTTATTTCTTTCACTGACTAGGTTAAAAGATCACAGAGATATAAATAAGAGCCCATTGTCAGAAGGAGATAAACATACTGTTCAAACATACGTTCGTGTCGCGGCCAGACGCAGGACGGACTGAGTTCATCAGTTCATTCAAGCTGGTCAGCTTGTGTTTATATTGCCGTGCAGACGTCGGTAAAACGTATCTACTTCAGTATATATGTAACTTTATCATTCCACCTTGATTGGATTCATTGACAGGTAACTTCATATTCTCTTCACCTAAGTTTTCACGGTAAGATTGTTACAGAATAGCACGACAGTACTTTCAGTGATTATCTTTTACAAATATAATAACAAACAAGCAGTTTTGTTTTCTATGACAGGCTCGCTTTTGACCACTATATCGCTTGATGTTAAGTGGTGATGTGGTCGACGGTGACGTAAGCTTGCATAGAAGTAACCTATTCACTCTTGACTTGAAGACCACTAGGTTGTAGCTATAAGGGAACAAAGATTACAGCAGGGAATTCCATTTGTTTTTGAATTAGGTACTTTACATTGTTTGCAAATATTTGTAAGTTGGTGAGAACCATGTTCCTATTTATCAAATGAATGAATTTGCCTGTTAGTGTTTGTAATACTTTATATCTTGGCGTAGTATTACGTGTTAGTCTGGGTGTATCGTCCTCACGTATATGAATTAATGTATGTATGTAAATATTGTAAAAACACTTTTTTTTAAGCGTCAATGTGGAGTTTCTTTTCCGTTCTTCTCCATAACAAGCTGTTTTTCCGAATGGCCGGTAGAATCAATTATTATTACATTTAAATTGAAATTTTTTGTTGTTCAAAAATGCCGCTTAATGACCTTATTGAAATAAATAAATTTGTCTTAGACTTTAACTTTAGTTGCACGCACAATGAAAATATTTGCAAAACTCTTTGTGCGTATGAGTGGGATGTCTACCATGTACCGATGGCGCATTGCATTACGTCTTATAATCCGATGTTGGAAATGGCTAGGCGGAATCAAATTTTACTTTTTCATTATCAAATTAGTTAACACAATGCATGAAAGATACACTCGATTGCATATTCTTACGTTTAAAATATTTGTAAAAAAAAAATCGTTAGGCACTCAGTAAAATCATGAAAGTAAATAAGTCTACTAAGTTTGCACGTCCAGTAAACGGAAGTGACTCAGTAATCGGATTGCAATGTCAGTTCGTACTGAAAACTACGATACAGAATGGAATATCTCTTTGTCAGTTCTCAACCAATCGACAGGGCTGTCAAAACTAGAGACACAGTTGTCGGTAACTAAAACAAACATGTTTATCAGAATAGGGCCTTCAAGCCATCAGACTAAGCTCCCTTAACGTGTTAATAGTCTCGTAGTCACTTACGATTTTATTTATGAGTAAACTTTAACGCGTACGTTTGTGTTCATTGGAGCTAGACTGTTTAATGAGCTGCCCTGTTTTGCTGCAAAATTAAATCTTTTAGTTTTGTTCTAGATTTCTAACTACTCTTAACCAAGAATTTTACATTTTTCCACAATTTTTTTTGAAGTGAACACGAATATCTGGAGCGTTTTCCTAGTAATTAGTTCTTGTAATGGCTTCCTGTGGGTAATTTTCATTTCCACTTACACTGTATAATTGTCCTTGCAAAACTAACTGCACCTTACACTTATGAAATTAAACTTGGTAAAGTAAAATTGCACATTCGTGTGTACGTGACGTATTATGTTGTTTATGTACTATTGTAAAGGTCAGAAAGTTATCTACATTTATATTTTTCTTTTGCAAAGAAAATTCTAGTTTTGTTTTTCTATTACTCGGGTTCAACATAAAAGAAGGCTTGCGACTTTTGTTATTAGAGCTTAGACTGGAGCAGTTTTATTGGGAGTAAGTTACATACACGTGTCGCAAAGAAATAAGCTGCAGACTTTTTTCAGTTCATCTTGAAGTTGGAATAAGTTTATGTTTTTCAACTTGGCAGACAAACTTCAGGGTTCAAATGTTGCAGTGGCAACCTGTCGCTTTCGGCCTGGTTCAGGCCATGGTACGGGGAGAGAGGAAATGGGAAGTTGCTACCTCCTTATGCAAAGTAGTAATGCTCGCGAAGGAGGAGACGGCACGTGTGAGGGTGACGCAACGGAGACGCCCTCACGCCCCAAATCACCGCAGGAGACGCCCTGGGCGTGGGGAGTCACAAGCCGATTTCCAGCCACCGTAGGCGCGGGCCTGCGGACGGCGAGTTATGAGTAGCTCGTCCTCCGATAAGGACCAGACCCAGGTCGACGGCGCGTAATGTTCCACGCGCGCTTCATAGAGATGTCAGCAAAAACTGACGGGATCAGCTAGGACCGATGCCTGTCTGGGCCACGGATTAATTTGAAAGAGATACCGCGGCCCTGACACAAGAAACTGAAGGAACACATGTGGGTTTTAGTCAGTAAAAGTCTGACAGGCCCTTCCGCTTCACTCAGAGCGGGAAAAGTCATTGGATGATTTAACACCCTAAAAAAAGCGTTCAAATGTTCTTTCTGCATATATTTAGCTCTTCTCAGCAATCAGACCCTAAATATTTTGCGATGGCTTTAACTTTATCCAGCCATCGAGAACCTCTTACTCCAACCTTGATCTTTCAAATAAAGTCAAGTGATTTCGGCGAAGAAAAACATGACCAAACTCCCAAGAAGTAGACACTTCAGCACTTATAAAGCTCTCTCTGTTCTAAAAATATTCGAGGGACGAAATTAACTTCTAAGTTCCACTTGCACCTGAAGAAGGCATTAACTAAGTTTTAAAAAGAAAGTGTATAAAGGAATGAAGGAAGTCACTATCTTCCCTGACATTTACTTGTATAAAAACTAGTCTGGCATCGTGCCTGAATAGTGTTCAGAAACGAGTTGAAAACTTTATCTCTGTACAAGCTTGCCTTATTTTGGCATGGCCTGGCCTAGGTAATTTAATTTAATTTACATAGGTAGAACTCAGCCTAATCGGGCTATGACTTTATCTGATCGTTAAGGGAATGAGTTGATGTTTTATGTAAGCAACTTATATTGTTGGGAAAGGAGTAATGTAGACTGATGTTTTTACTTTATTTTGGGTACTGCGACAGTAATAAGGTTACTGGGTCGTGTCCGCATGAGCTTAACGAGAATATTATCTTATGTAGTAAAAAGATAAGCCAGGCATCAAGTTGGTATCGATGTTAACTGTCCAGGGTGTGCCGGACGACCGTTTGGTACCGTCCTTCGTGCAAGGTATTTTATTGCACCCTAAATTCGTAGCTAGAAATTCGTTAATTTTTACTTGTAAAATGCTTGCGTTGTTGCTGCAACCAATGGACGTAGACACAAAATAAATAGTTTGATCCATTGCCTCTCTCACAGAGAGGAGGCCTGTGTATCAGCAGTGGAAACATTAATAGGGCGATGATGATGATAATTCATATAAAATCTATTTAAATCACAGCTTTAACTAAAAAAACTGATGTAATGCAGTAGCAATACCTGTGAGCAATACGAACCTAATAAGAAAAATATGACAGTCCTACTTAAGAACCATCGTATTACCAAATATACCGTATATAAAAATTAAAACTAGGAATCTTTACAAATGAATAATGCACAAAATGTCTGACCAATGAACATACGATTGATCGTCATTAGACTTGCGTGTTCTTCCATAATCGCTGTTAACTTCAACGATTGATAACTTACGGCCTTTGTGCATAGTTTCTATAGAAAATTGTGGTTCACTTTAGCTGTAATCAAGAAATTTTTGTGATTTTTCCACATGCAATGGTGACCTTTGTGTACAATTGACGAGGCTTTCATTGCGTTTCTTGGCATTCAAGTCCATTTGAGTAGCGATGTGGGCGATAACTTATTTGTTCTGTTGATAGGTTGTACTTTTTTATTTGTTAAAGGGGTTAAAATGTGATAAGAATAGTGGCGACAATTCGAGTTAAAACTTTTATAGCTAGAGCAGAGTTGTAAACATTTCCAGAGAATTCAGTGACAAGTTCTACGTGTTTTTTTTGGGTATTTCTTCCTACTATACTACTAAGTAGTATTAGTATTTACCAGTGATCATGAATGATTTTTTACACGAGTTCTTTTCATAGGAACATTTGCCGCTTACTTAATTGATTGCCCCAAAAAGTTTTCTATACACATTTTCTGTAACAAAACTGGCCAAAAGTGTATCATTTAACTGACAATACACGAATCAAAATAGGTCATTAAGCTCGTTTGCCGGCACAATGGAAGTCGGCTGTTTCAAAAGATAAAGTTGGACGGCGGCGGCTTTCGGGCCAAAGTAATAGAAAATCATATACTACATGCAGTTTGTTACCCGAGGCACGTCCTTCTAGGATGAAAGCAGACTTTCTTCAACATTTACCCGCATCAGTTGAACTGGACGTACTTGTTTACAACTTTAGATGTTTCATGATTCAATAGCCAACTGGCTTAAATATTCTGAAAGTTTTGTTGTAAATATTTGCACTACATATCACCATGGTAATAGAAGTTTCTTGACATAGCATCACGTCTAAGACGAGTATAAGTTTAAGCCAATACTAAGTGATTACTTCCAAGCAACCGTACTCAATTGTAGTCTGCATCATCGGTCACCATCATGTGATATATTGGGCAAGCAAGAGCTTATCAATTATAAAATAGCCATCTTTAATTCACTATGAACAAAAGCAAACGCATTCTTTTTTTCACGCTGAGCTATAACAGATTGTGTCAGCGGATTGCTGAAGTAAGAAGGTTACTCTTGTTCTAACTTTAACGGAAAACATAAAAAAACATGATATGTGACATAATATGTATACCCCAACAAAGTCAACTTTTATGAACTTCTCATCAAGTTTGCTGCCGGTGTCAAAAGTGGGAGTTATGATTGGGATTATGACATTCGACCCAAATAATCCTACTTGTAACATAATTATAAGTACAAAAAGGTTTCCTGGCAAAGTGTTTATGTTAACAACTTGTACGTTTTCATGGATCTCAAGGTGACGGAAAGGCTGCATCAAATTACTCGCTTCCTGATGCAAATTATGCGATTGAACTGACAGAAGTAGGTCAACACATTTGGCGGTGACTAGACCTACCACACGTGTAATAAAAACGCCGTAAATTCGTCATTTTTCATCTTAAATGTGTCATTTTGTGAAAAAGTCCACGTTTCATTTTATGAAAGAGATTTAATGTTTGTTTTATCACCATTGGATGATTTCCATTTTAAATATAGCAGATAAACTCTATATTTTTTTTTACATTTTTGATAGACTCGCCTTTGACCACAATCTAACCTGATGGTAAGTGATGATTTGGCCAACCATAGAACACGTTTGCCTAGTAGTAACTTATTGGCCGCAAAACATAAAATTTCAATTTATTTGGTGGACGGTATTGGTAAAACAGATTCTTAATATAACAAGTGGAAATTAAATCTGATAATTAAATTAACAGTTCCTTTATAACCACTTTGAAATTATTGTCAAGTGCTGCAAGTGCAGCAACTAACATAAAATTATATTACGCTCGTTTCACAAAAGCTTCGGCTGCGTTTTTTTCATATCTAACACTTATGCAAGCTATTATAGAACCTAGACATTGTGTTTTTCCAAAGAAATTAAAATATTTTCTCTATTAAGCGAAACTTTTTCGTTCAGCTAGATTAATCAAATCAAATCAAATTATAATGCTACTAGAGCAATGTATTTTTAATGAGATGAGACAATACTCTTTTATTGTTTATCAGATAATAATAAATTATTTTAAACGTTAGGGTCATCTTTTGGTCAAATAGATCAAATCAATCAAAATATCTGTTCACTTATTCATAGTTCGAACGTTCTCTACAAAGGTTAGTACATAATTAGAGGTATCTTTATATGCTACGCTGGCCTTTGTTTCAATCGTGGATGGTTACATCGATATCAAATGATTAGTCAATCGACTATGAAATTGTAGCGCTTACAGATGAACTATAGATAATACGGTTAAGGTTACGGGTTTAATATACGAGCAGTTAATGTAAAGCGATCGTCACGCTGAGATTTGTGGGAGCAAAATTATATTAGTAGTCTGCATGACGCAGGTGACATATTCTTATGGCATGGCATACTCACGCCGATCCATGGCAGGTCTCGTAATTTACTAAGATGATTTTTAAGGTTTTGTACAAATGATAAAATTTCCAGGCAATACTGTAAAAAAACGTATCTTAAGACACAGTGCAGAAAAAGCCACAATTTAACAACCTTCCATAAAATAGTTTTGTAGCAGCTAGCAATGATTCACAAGCATATGCGAACCAAAGAAAACCATAACCAGATGACCTAGAAAATCCTCAATCTTCTCAAATGTTGTAAGAGACAGAGCAATCATACCTTACTTGTGAGTTTATACGAGTTAAATGCATGCAAGACCTGTCATGCACATTGAAGTATTCGAGATTTCTCCTTTAAACAACTATTCCAGTACAATTATACCAAATAGAACCGATCTCAAAAGAGAAAATGTCAGAAGCACACTAGAATAGTTTGAATCCAATATTGAAGTTGAATTCAGGTCGAAGCTCTAATTCCGCAAATCTTTACCACTTTTGCGCGCTTCAGTAGATAAAATCTAATTCTTTGTCTTCTGTCATTTGCACTTTTATAACGTAAAATGAACCCAGAAGCGATTTTCAACTACCTTACTTTTTGTTTTAAAATTCCTCTTCCCTAAATTTTGATTCAATCTTTTATTATGAACTTGGTAATTTTAATGATACTCGACTTCTTGATATAGTTTTTTGTTTTTGTTGCACCAATTTTTTTTTTTATTTCAATTTTAACATCAATTTTAATAAAATTCGTGATTCGATTTCCACAGTGATCCTAGATTTGTTATTAATGACTATGGATTTCAAAGAGATATTAGGGAAATGACAATGACCGGTTTTTCGAATAAAAATTAAATTAAATTCTATTGTACTACAACTATGTTACTTTTTATTAGCCTCGTGTTCTGTATAGTCGTTTATTGTTTCTACCGGGGGCATTAAAACTTTAAAATACCCCCAATCTAGTAGTAGACACGCGTCGATTGACAATCTATTGAACACGTAATTACGACACGATATCTTGCGAAAATAAAAAAATAAAAATCGGGACCGGACAATGTGGCGACACTTGGGGGAGGCCTATGTCCAGCAGTGGACGTCTTTCGGCTGATATGATGATGATGATGATCTTTCGAAAACACCCCGATTCAAATAATTTTACTCCCACTCATAACTTTGAAACAACTGAACCGATTTTCATGAAACATAGCTAAGAAAACTCTCGATAAAGTCACCCTTCAAACTAAATCAAAATCAGTTCATCCGTTTAGGAGCTATGATGCCACATATACACCAACACATAGGTACACACATCAAACTTATACACCACCCGTCCACCCCTCTTTTTCCGTCGGGGGTTAAAAATTTGTTGGCATGCCTGCAAACTGTAAACTATCATTTTGTGCATTATTTTTGACATCATACTCCAAGTTTTTGCTCCATTTACTTGGTTGCATACTGCTGATAAGAATTTAAGAAAAATCTCACCAGCTGTATTCTCATGTATAATATCATTGCATCTACCTTACATACCAAAGTATAGCAAGAAAAGTATGAAATGAGAATTTAAGATATTATACTGTTGTACGGTTATAATATGAAAACACAAATGAAAATTATATTTTCAACAATAATAAATTTTGTAATATTTTTTTGTGTACAATGTAAAAGCCATCATACTTTCTTGAAGAGAAAACACATAGAAAACGTCATTGTTTATATTTGCTCTGAACTTTAGTTTAGTATTCTAAATTTACGGCCGAAATGTTATATAAAAGTTACTACGGAAAACAGTCGACAAATAAACTTGAAGTCTTTATTATATTATACAAAAATACAATGTTTTCCTCACCTATGCAACTATAAAATAATGTAAGTATCTTCATTTTAAGGCACTCGTAGACAGGAACAAAGCAACGCTACATTGCAACAAAATATTTTCATCAAATTTGTCCATATTTTTACTTCATAGAACAACTTCTAAGAGGACGCGTTGTAGCAGTATCAAGTAGCCTTAAACCATAGTTATATTAGACTGTCCCATATCGCCAAACTTAATTTGATTATAGACCGCTGTATAATGAGGTTTGCAAAACTTTGTCGTTCTTTGGCTTAGCAATGCATCGCTGATCGAAACCGCAGCATCATACTTGAACAGAGTTCTGAACTTCGGTAAAGTAAGACCCCAGCTTGATTAAACTGCTTTGATGTTATCTATGTGTATATCTATTGTATTTGTTATCTCTATTAAGCGATATACAGTTACCGTAAAAAGTAGCTAAGCATCTCAGGTATCCACGAACATAGTATAATGTATTTTCAAAATGACCTTGATCGTCAATGCAAAAAAGTAAACAAAGATTGTCAGTACCCAGTATTTTTTTAAATAAATGATAAATAGAGCACCCATCAAAATGTTTGTAGGAAACTGAAAGTTACCTACAATAAGCCGACTATCGATTGTTGTTTGGTATTTTTTCATAAATGAGTGTTTAGGTGACATTGGCGCATATGATGCTAACAATCATTTGAATACTTTTATGTCAAGGTTTTCATAGGTGTGTAGAATCATTTGAATACCATGTTGTGCTATACACATATCTGTTGTTGACTATACCAGCTACTCTGATAGACGCGAACAAATGTATATTTTTATATTTATTTTGTTACTTTTGCCTTTAAATATTGTTATTTGTAAACAAGGCCTATTCCGGCATAACAACCTATTTATTGTTATGGCCTTTAGTAACTACTGAGAAAACACTTAATTTATTAGACGATAATTCATTTTCTTTATTGCTGATTGCGTGACGTAATATTGGCGTAAGTTCAATGTCCTGCAAATATATTTTATTTACTGTAAGTGCTTTTCTCAAACCAGGTAATGGTATTATGCTACAGTAAACTGGAACTATTTTCTGTATTACGGGCGTATTTGATCCTATTGTTAAAACCGGTTCTCAAATAAATCCTCTTTTCAAATAAACAGGTTCTTTGTCCATTGTAGTGAATTCTTAGATAGCAAAATTGTTGTATTTCATTGCAGCGTTTGCAACAACTAGGTACCTAAGGGGCGATATTAAACACGAGTCAAATATTTTGCAATTCACCGTATTACGGCAAAGATAAAGCTGTGCTCCTTTGTTCTAATAAAGAGAGAATATAAGCATGAATAATGAAGTCTCGAATAACATACACGTGAAGAAAATAAAGAACAAAGCGGGTATTCGCTTACTTTTTAGTAGCCCTTTAGTGGGATGAATGTTATAACTAGACAGTTTACGAAAAAACTAACTTTATAAGTTCCAAAATCTACAACTACGCTACAACTTTCTCAGCTCCAAAAGTCCCTATTTTCCAATACAAATGTTTTTTTTACCTAAATTAGAGCTAAGATGGCACTCGTAGACCTTTTCCTCTACTTAACCGATCAATAACCCAAAGTGAGAACAGCTGGACCCAACGATTTAATATACTTTCCAAACACCTACAAATTGTTCAATGTAGAGTTGTTCACCTTCGTACTCAATCTAATAGACGTTAGGATTAACTGTAACTTATGGTAGAATAACTTTATCAAACTGTGCTCCTAAAACTAGACTGTTAACGACCGAATAGTTTCCAAGTTATCGTATTCAGATTTCACTATTGGATAACCGTTAACCGTAATACTGCTGCGTGTGTGACAGTTCGATGACAGTAAAGACTTAACCTCAATCCAACGAACCTTTTTCAATGTCACCTTAAACCAAGCATAATCCATGCAAATGCCTTTTTTAAATCTGACAAGAGAATTAATTCTATTATGCCCTGTCAGCGAAATCTTATCTCTGAAAATGGTGGTAACAAAATTGAGAGGAAAGACAAATCTTTTTGGGGATAAACACATTTTTATATGCTAGAGAATGGAACAATGTTTTTACTAAGTGAACGAGTGAGTGAGGATCAGTGGGTGAATTCCCACTTAGCATTCTCGGAGAGCGCTACTTCTGTTCAACCTAGTTTGTTTAGTGAAAACTTTTCAGTGTGGAGAGCCACTGAGGCGGTTTTATTAAACGGCCTGTTATCAACTTGATCTTAAGTGAAAAAGTAAAAATCTGTTTGCAGTCCCCACTTTGGCATTAACTGAACTACGCTTTGAGTTTCAATTAAATAAGGGATTAGAGCTACTCGAAATTAAAAGCTTGAGCAATTTTTTACCATTATTTTAAATTTTATCAGGTTGGAAATTGGATACATACATTTTTAGTATTCGTTGAATTTTGAGCTCGAAATATTTCAAAGCTGGGAGTTGTAAAATGAAAATGAAAAGATTGCTCAGTGCAGAAGGAAATAATGCAACAAGGCATCGTATTGAAATGGGTTTATTTCGACAAGAGCACGGGCTTTAATAAAAACTTGCTTGTTTGTAACAAGCAAGTTTTTATTAAAAATAATATGCTTCGAGAATTTTTCATTGTAAAAATTGATATTCCGTTTTCAATAACAGGAAACGGCTTCAACTTTAAGCACTCAACGCCTGTGTTTTAACACACTAAAATAAATAATTTTACTGTTAAAATATTTGATTCATAGTAAATTGTTAAGCCCACAATCCGGTTTAAACGTACCACGACTTTAAAAAGCCGGTGATAAAACACCGATGAAAATTGAAAACACAGTAATCAATTTATGCCATAACTTACCTTCCGCCGCAGTCGATGTACATACTCGTATTAAATTGTTTAACAACAGCAATTTAATGTGATATAATTTAAAGGCAAATAAATATAAAAAAATGGCAGTCTTTCAGACTGCCATTTTTTACACGACTGCCCAAAAATAGCAGTGAATTGTTTTTAAAACTGTATAAGGGTCATAGCAGATACACTGATGTTAGAATATTTTTTTTTAATGTTCAAAATATATATCGCAGAGTTTCAATTATATTATAAGTTGAGAACCACAGAAGCCGTTTATGGCTTATATATGGCTAATGAGTTCGGAATAATTAATTCTGAGACAAACAATACTACGAAACAATGATAACTGTGAGTGTTACATTCGAGCGATATAAAAAGGAAAACAATATCTTCAAGTACTTAATAATACAGGAGGTAGGTATATCAAACTAAAGACCATACCCATGATGTGTAATTTGCATAAATTGCGTTTTTAGTACATTTTTTGCTTGTGATAAGCGATTTTAGCGTTTTTTAGAAGCTTGTGATACAGTAATTTCAGCTCTAAAACTAGGAACCACCAGTTATTTGCTATACACGTTTGCTGTATTTCGCAAACATTAAAATGCCAGTCGCTGCGATTTGGTTAGACTGGTATTTGCGAAACACGCGAAAAACGCACAATTTCACTAAAACGCGATGAACATTGAAGGAATTCCAGAAACGCATCGCATTTTGCGCAACGATCCGTCATACTGCGATACCGTATTGAAAAAAGTCGCAAAATCGCAAATCGCAAATGTTAAAAGTGGCACATCACAAGCAGTGAATTTAAAGTACCATAGAATTAATAATTTTGTCCGGAAGAATAGTAAGTGATTAATGGATCCAATACTCGCAGTAATATTTCACCAATCTTGTTACTAGGCTTGCAGATAAATGGATATCGATTTGGAAAACCCATCGAGATGAAGCTGTCGGAATCGCGAAATGACTGTTTGAAAAATCGAAACAAATGTGCCGAGAATTTTGAATATTTGGAAATGTTTTTGAGTCCGACAAAATATATGATGGTGTTCAGGAATTTTGCAGGTACGAATTCATTATAATTGGCTGTCGAGCAATGAAAATACCTATTGACTCTATATCAAAACGACATATGAGCACATCGTCCTATTCTCAAAATGACCTAGTAGCAAAATGTCTTATAAACAAAAGAATGGGAATGGTACAGTAAAAGAATAAATTTATTCAACATTTTCTTGATTGCTTTATAATAAAATTCAAAATTAGTAAGTAAAATCGAAATGTTTAATAAATATGTGTTGTTTTTTTGCGTTCAGTTCGAAAGTGATAATTTTCAGTTTAAATTATAAATCGGAAGATATTTTTCGTGGCGTGAAAGAAAATAATATAAGTTTCTTTTTTTTTATTATTTGTGTACATACTGAAATAATTCAAACATTATATAAGACGTTCATTAGTTTTAAATTATTGTAGACTTTCAAAATTTTACTCGGTTTCACAAACCACATTCAGTGACCATCAACTCAGTGGCATAATTTGATAGTAATTAGGGTAACCGAAAGGGGCTTGTCCTATTTTAGTTCGGTAGCAAAAACAGGGAAGAAAGACTTAGTTCAGATTTATGGTAACTGCAAAATGTTTGTATAATTAGGGAACTATAAATGAGGTCGTTTATCTTACAAAACGAAAGCTATGTTTTGTTTTAATGAATTTGGTATTTATAAGAAATGCGGAAGAGGTAAATAAACTCAGGTCCATTGGGAGAGCGTAGGTCGTGACTTTAAAACTTCTAACTAGAAAACTGGAATTCTAGGATCGTCGTTTTTTCAAGTTTATTATCAAATCAGTGATGTTTTTGGTTTGGAAAGAAAAAAAAAACTTAATTCAAAAAATCAAAAAACCCGACTGCTTCAAAAGCGAACTAAAAAGTCGTAAACAAGGAAAAAATCATGCTGTGCAGTTGGAGGGTACATATTCGCGGGCTGGCTGACCAAAATCTGGTGTATCCTCCGCCTGCACAGCATGATTTTTTCCTTGTTTACGACTTTTTAGTTCGCTTTTGAAGCAGTCGGGTTTTTTGATTTTTTGAATTAAGTTTTTTTATTTATAACTTTTTAGTTAGTTTTTTTCGAATAAGATACATTTAAACATATAAGTGTTATATATTTTTGAAATCACCTCTTAAAACCCTTTATTTTGATACCCCACACGATGGGACTGGAAGAAAAAAAAAATTTGGGCCCCCACAATATGGCACCCAAAATCCGCCATTTTTCTATTATCCAATTTTAATGTAGCCTATGACACTCGCAGGGTTAAGACGCATCGATTGACGTATGAATCATCAAAATCGGCCAACGCGTTTGGTCTCTGGAACGCCACATAGGAACAAACATACATACATACATACATACATACATACATACATACATACATACTTACATACATACATAGACTGATAAACACATTACCCTCCTTCGGCAGTCGGGTAAAAAACAAGTGTTAGTCACGCAGGAAATATAATTTTCAACCTATAATATCATGAATTCATTTCACTTTGCTACTACCCAGTATGGCACTGAGTGTACCAGTATGTTTTTTTACCCAGAATAGGTGGAGATCTATTTGTAACCGACTTACCAAAAAGGAGGAGGTTCTATGTTCAACTTTACGTTAGTTTTTTTTTTTTTTTGTGTGTGTTCACCGATATCTCCGTCAATTGTGGACCGATTTTTAAAATTCTTTTTTTGTTTGAAAGAATATGTTTTGAAATTGGTACCATTTTAATTTGGTGAAGGTCTGGTGAAGAACTTCGGAGATATACAACAGAACCCTTCAATAAATAACGGCAAAACTCTCGAGATTGCTGCAATCGGATGTCTATTTATTGTTTATACCATTTCATAACATAACATCACGCCAGTACGCTCTCAAGGGGTACGCAGATCTCTCATTTCACCGATTATGTTTAAGTTTCATGTTATTCGGGTAATCTATTGTGGCGTTATACGGACCTTACTAAACAACTTGCCTATTAGGTAGGTAAAACTAAAAAGGGAAAAATAAAAAAAAACTTTTTTGCAAAAAAATACTACCGACTTCCAAATGAAAAACTACAAAGTGAAAAATAACTTAATTTTTTAAGTCGGTGTCCATATCCCAAAAAAATGGTACCTACGAAAGACACCGACTTAAAAAATTAAGTTATTTTTCACTTTGTAGTTTTTTATTTGTAAGTCGGTAGTATTTTTTTGCAAAAAAGTTTTCGTATAATATACTCCCACGGAAGTCTCAATCATTTCATCTGCGATATTTGATACTCCAGCTTCAAAATAGGAACGTAACTTGACAGGCTTCATTCCGCTCTGCCCGGTCGATTCTTATCAGTTTATATACATAACAACATCCTACTCATATAATAAATGTAAAAGTTTATATGTTTCGATTTGTTTATTTGAATAAAATTTAGTGTATAGGTAGACCATGGCTTGGATTGGGACAAAGGTCGGTTACTTCAGTAGTACGTCCCCGTGGGATATTTTTTTTTTTTTTTTTATAACCTATAGGCTCGCGCTTGACCACAATCTCAACTAAGTTCTATATCGCGCTTTTGGCGGATGGGAATTATACAGGAATGTCCGGCTGACACGTTTGCTATTGAAGTACGTTATATCGTGTTAGTTCGATATTTGAAATTTTGACGACCGTTTTAACAGATGGCCAGTGTGTTTTGAAAATATCTGAATAGAGGAATGGATGATATGCTCTTTGACTTAACCAACGGCTGTGTTAAATGAACTGAACATGCTACGCAGCTGAAGCCGTTAGCAAAAATCAGTAAGGTAACTGTCATATCTAAGAAAAATTAAAACTTCGTTGGTTAATTCGAATTTTGTAGCAGTGACCCAGAAAAGTACCAGTACCATACCCAGAGTCCTTGTTGCATAATAAGTTGAGAGTGTTTGACCCACTTCCTCGTGATAAGCTAATTCTGGACAGTCTGCAGTTTTCGAGCAGTGTCCCTTCAGTGTTGGTCCCACGGTCAAAGTTGTTCATAACGATAAGTACATTGACCCTTTAGCAGGTTTTTGTACTCCCTTGCTGTTTAAGTCCTCTTATAAAAACTAAATTAATGTAATTCTAAAATATGCAAAGAAAAACGGCACGAATATTAATTTATTTAAATGCCCTTTTTACCCGACTGCGCAACTGTCAATACAGCGTTATGGTTTTCAAGAATATAATCAATCAATCTGATTTCATTGAAAGACAGACTTGCAGGTAAGTTTTGGAATAGTAATTTGATATTATAGTAGTTATTGTATTTATATGTAATACGTAGTTACCTAATTAAAAAAATATTTTTATATCTCAAAACATTACTCGTCGTTTTGCACGTACGTTTTAATACTTAGATTAACCACCAAATGCTAACTCTATCTCAAAGGCACATTAAGCTTAAACTACCCCTTTCAGACATGTCATATTTTAGATTCACCTTTTACGTTGCCAGAATTCCACGAGCTTTAGGCTACTAAAATTTTTGTGGTTTGACGTTAAGCTCAAAATCTGGAAACATAAAGTGGAAACATAGTAATATCCTTTGAGTTCTACTTAGAACTCAAACGAAATTAAAAAATATAAACGAAAAATCTTAGAGTTTATACAAAAGCTTTTAAGTGCCTACTTAGGCACTTAGAAGCTTTTGTATAAACTCTAAGTACTATTTTAAGATTTTTGGTCTGTGGATAATGTCTTTAGATTACTAGGTCATCGACCACATGATATAAACACTTCCGGAAAACAAAATTGGGTCTTTATCTATGAAATAGCCGCTCTGCAGTCGTGGCCATTACAAACCTTTTTTTTTTTGTTTGGCAAATAAATTTTATTTTAAAACCATGGAATTCTTTTCCAACAATTAGTAATTTGTTTATTGATTAGGTTATGTTTTCATCACATTTGAAGCTGTTTCGACATCATGGATACGTTAAAAATTCGAGTAATTATGGAATATGAGTACTTTCGTTGCAGCAACGCGGCACAAGCGACACGCAACATCAACGATGTTTACGGAGCGAATACTACAAACGAACGCACCACCTGTTATTGGTTTGCCCGCTTCCGTTCTGGAAATTTAGACCATTTTCAGGTCGAAATTATGGAATATGAGTACCTTCGTTGCAGCAACGCGGCACAAGCGGCACGCAACATCAACGATGTTTACGGAGCGAAAACTACAAACGAACGCACCACCTGTTATTGGTTTGCCCGCTTCCGTTCTGGAAATTTCGAACTGAAAAATATACCCCGTGGTTGTCCGACAACTTAAGTCAACAATTTATTTATTTATTATTAAAACTTCATGCAACACAAAGGTACATAGCTGGACTTAATGCCTGAGGCAGTCTCTACCAGTCAACAATGACGAATTAAAAGCGATTGTGGAAGCTGATGATACTCAATCTACGGCTGAATTAGCAGCATCTTGCGACGTTAGCATCAAAACAATATTGGTCCATTTGCATTTGCTTATTTCATAAAAAACAGCAATTTCATAGGTATAGACCTACCACCATTCTGCCTGGATAATTATAATATGGTGTGAGCTATTCTCATAGATTTGCTGATACTTACAAAATGTGCTAATTCTCTCTCTTTGATTGAGGGGAATTTAAAACGAAAACTACACAGATTCAAAGCATTTCCTTTCATATAACTGTCACAATTTCAGACTCAGCACTAGTCATTATCTTGGCCATTAATAAGTCAATAGTATGACGTCACATTCGTGACATGCCGTGACGTTGAATAGGCGACAATCTAAAGGAAGTATTGATTCACGCGTAGTTATTTCATGCACAGATACATATTTCAAAAGGCGCTTAGTTATCAAATATGTATGCGCTGCCAATGAGTGGTGTTTTAGACAGATTAATGTGGGTCAGGTTATATAAGTGTTTTGTGGTGTTTTTAGTACACTGTCTGCTAAACAATGGCTTTCCGGTTATACAACGTTGGTGCTTTGTAGTTTTTAACCGCCGTTGGAAAAAAGGGTTGTTATAAGTTTGTATGTCTGTCTATGGCATCATAGCTCCTAAACGGATGAACCGATGTTTTCTTTTATAGTTGACATTGTCGAAAGTGTTCTTAGATATGTTTGATAAAAATTGGTTCATCCGTTCAAAAGTTATGCGCATTTTACTCTTTGAATCGGGGTTTTTACGCAAGATATCATGTCATAATTATCCATTTGCACGTCATCGAGCGCTTGCGTACCCGCTAGCACGTCCAACATCACGAGCTAAGTGGTGGCGGCGGCATTTATGACAGACGCTTGCGCGATTTAGATTTGCTTATATCTAGCTAGATAAAAAAAAAAAAATAAGGCCAGAAAGCAGATTTAGTAAAGAATGTTAATGTATAAACAAATAAAATTGTTACTAGCGTATTAAGCCAACCGTTCTAACAAAAATTTTTACAACAGCGCTCTTTTTCCGTAAATTTTTATTGAATAAGTACTTGACATATGTTCAGATTTGTCAAATATAGGAAAAATGGGGCTGATTCACTTGTTTATCAAAGTAAAATATATATTGTTACTAGCTGACCCGGCAAACTTTGTTTTGCCATAAAAAGACCAAACATTTATCTACCCTACCTACCCTACCTTACACTACCTACCCTACCCTACCCTACACTACCCTACACTACCCGACCCTACACTACCCTACACTACCCTACCCTACCCTACCCTACCCTACACTACCCTACACTACCCGACCCTACACTACCCTACACTACCCTACCCTACCCTACCCTACCCTACACTACACTACCCTACCCTACCCTACCCTACCCGACCCTACACTACCCGACACTACCCTACCCTACACTACCCTACCCTACCTTACCCTACCCTACCCTACCCTACCCTACCTATAAACCTCACGGAGCCCGAGACCTTTCCAACGAATGCAAAACCTTGGAAATCGGTTCGTGCATTCTGGAGTTATATCGTCAGCAAGAAACCCGACTTATTTTTATATAGTAGATGTTTTGACAGCAGTGGCCAAGGACAGTTGAGACGATATAGAGCAGTCAAACTATTTACCATGTTCTAAACCTCTAGAGAGAGTATCATTATATCAGCAATGGCAATAGTTGAAATGCCAAAATGTAAAGGACTAGCTGACCCTCGTGACTTCACTCCCGTCAAATGCCTACCTACATACTAGCTAATCTACCTACCCATCTACCTTATCTACCTACCATACCCAACATATCTACCTACCTACTAGCTACTCTACCTACCCATCTACCTTACCCCGGCGATCTAATTAAATTTTAGAACAATAAATCTGCTATTATGACTTAACTATGATAGTTAGATATATTCTCTCACAGATTTTTGTTAGTTAATAATGAGTACTTTAATCACGTAATTTAAAACTAATATAAAATATTTATTATATAATGTATATATTTAATAAGAAATTGAAAACAAAAAATAAATACACTTTTAGTCTAGCATTTTGAGGCGGCGCCAAACCCTTGGCTAGACTGTTGTTAGATCTCAGGTTTCTGGCTACATGTAACGACTTTACATGATTTTCGATATGGAGGAAACTCGCTGTGTAAAGATGGTCAGTGGTCACCCATCCACGCACCGAACTCGGCAAGCAATGCTTAACCTTAAAGATCGACCCGTGCGGCTGTTATTATTTAGGCACGACATCCTATTCCTAAATTCTTAGGACGGCGGGCTGTGCGGGGGCAGCTTCTGTTGGTGCAGAAAACCTCAAACGGCGCCAATATAACAACTTTATTAGAATTTATATGTTTTAGCCGTTTGGGGTTGAAACATTAGGTACATGGGATCCGAAACTCCGAGTATTCTTCGAGTTTTTTGAGTCATTATCAAAAAGCTCACTCTTCACGGAACCAGAGGGCTGGTCTTTTCTTCGGCCAGAGAATCAGCATTGCCATTCAACGTGGCTTTGCTGCCAGCGTTTTAGGCACTCTTTCCATTGAAATCGATGCGGACGATTTTTTTGATGTGCGTCCAGCCCTTTTCCCTCACATTTGTATAAGGTTTGTGTATTTTTGTTTTTTTTTTGCTCTGTCAAAGTGCACAACAGAATCAGCACCATTATTTGTTTGTTGCTGCAAACCTAATGATACTATCGTGTTTTCTCGGTTACCGAGTAGTCTTAGCTATGTATGGATGGGTTGTTCGTACGGAGTTCTCATCAATTTCCCTTGGGAGTAATATGGGGCGGCTAAGGAATTGCGTTCATCAGGAGTTAGATACCACGTGCGGATGATATCATGATATCATGTAGCCTTTGTCTTTAGATAAGTAGCTAAAGCCATTTTGCTGTTCTTGAAAACAATTGTTGCGTTACGTGAATGTATTTTTTTTCCACTGATTTGGTGACAAAAAGTGTAGCGTATGAACTGTGACACGAAGTGAGGCACAGTGAATGACCTGCTTAAAATATAATTATAATGAATAAAATATACTGATAATTTGTGTCTGAAAGTTGTAAGTACACAGGTATGTAATTACCGACTTTTCAGTACCTTTCCAACCTACTTAAAATACCTGTTTTATAACCATTAAATACTGAAAATTTGAAACTAAAGTCGTTTGAAGGTTCCTTAATACAAACTCTTCATTGCCTGTCAATTTTATGTAGCTAAACGAGAGCTTTATTATCATAACGACGTTTACTTCTATACTAATAAAACATTTACATCCATTTTCAGTGTTAAAATTTGAAATCTCCATTATATTCAGGTCTCATCGTTAGAGTGGTCCGCACCCATGACAAAAATGACATGGGCGTTTTCTGGTCACGCACAATATGAAACATAAAAACAAAATTAAACCATATCTCTCGCAAAATAAAAGCTATTTTTGTACAGACGTGTTTCTAAGCCAACGACCTCGCTGCAGTAATTACTGACGAAGATAACAGGCCAAATAAATTGTGATTTAACGCAGTTGTAATTTCATTAATAGGTATCTATGTTGAACCCCCTTTACGTAAAAGTTTGGTGTATTAAAAATAATTTGTTATAAATAACGGGTAAACTTTTCCTTTACTGTAAATATTACTGTTTGAAAACTCATAAAGGTTTTCCGGTACATTACAATATTTTATGCCTTTAGTAACTAAAACAAAATGTTCCTAAAACATTTAGGTACCTAATACTGAATGGAAAGAGTGAGTGACATTGTCCGGACTTCAGGCACGAAATAGTCGCGTGACCAAAATTATCTAGTAGCAAGTAGCCACCCTAGAAAAGAAAATCGATGATGCGTTAAATGTAGTTAAAAAAGAATGTTAGACAGAGCGCACCTTAGCAACTGTTTTACTGGTGTCAATACTGGTTTTCAATACATTTTTGTCTATATAGACACTTTGTTCGCAAGTGTGGCTCTACAAAGCTCAATGATGCCCCAGTGGCATCTACTAGTAACTAAAACTTACATGAACTCGAATATTATTAGTAATGGCGTCTCTAGTTACTAGCGGCTCGGTGCGATCATTCTGTGCACTGCGATGCTATCATTGTTTCTAGAGGGCTGTAATCTACCAAACAGTTTTATATAAGATCGTCTGGGCAGAACATAAATGTGTATGACTAAAACAACTTCAAGAATTTACTTTCTAACAATTTCAAAAACTAACCTAAAAAAAACGAATTAATGTTGACTGCTATATGCGAAATGCATTTTAAATGAAGAAAACAATCCAATACTGATGCAATTGATAATGTTTGCTGTTGGAGTGAAAGCATTATATTTTAATGCCGCCCTACTTTTCCTAAATCTACTGAAACACATTTCAAAGAGTGATAAGCATCGGGCACACTAGACATGAATATATGGCCTATGGACACACTGTCTACATTTACAGAAGCCCACAGTTCAAGTTTTTGTCGTAAGGTCAACAGCATTATTGTATTATTAATCCCGTATTCACTGAAGGGGACAGGGTTGATTATTATACCCACACTTCACCGTTTACATTATTTTTTAAAAAATCCAGAGACACGCTTCAAATCCCAAGCTGTAACTGGGAATTTCCAAAGTAAAAATCTAATAACAATACCTTTTTATCCGACCTGGAATTAAACTAAGGACTACAAGGTCAGTAGCCGCACTCACAATAACTATTCCAACCAGATAATCTGCGGGTCAACGGAATTTAATTTTAAACTGTAAAGTTCATTTTATAAGAGAGAATATTTTTTAATAATTGATATGCAGACGCAAAGTAATATCTCTACCCACAAAGCAAAGTTATAGTTTAAAATGAAACAATAAATTGGCTTTTAACACGTTTGCTTTCATAATCTGAAACGATTGCAAAGCGAAATTGCGTCTCGCGCGAGGCGAGTCCTTAGCAGCGAACGTGTTAATCTCATTAATTTTTTTTTATTGCTAGTCTCGCGCTTGACCACTATCTCAACTGGGATGATGATGTGTATGGATGAGATGTCCACCATGTACCTATGGCACATCGCCGTACGTCTTGTAGTCCGATGATGAAACGGGCAAAGGAATAAGAAAGGAAGGAGAAGGAATAAGAAGGAATTAGATCATGCAATTCCGTCGCACACTCCGAACAGAAATGCAACCGATAAAAAATCGACAAGCTGGTAACTCGGTGACGATGTTCAAGGCTCTAGAGCTTTGACTCAACCAGTGCCTCATTGCCGATGAGCCTCTTGGAGCGTTTTTCGATCGACTCTAGTACATTAAGCTGATATTTGGCGGATTCGTGCCAGGGGTGAGAACAGTACTCCATGCAAGATCCAACTTGCGATTGTTACAACTTAAGCAGTTGTTCTGGTGTGAAGTACCGTCTCACCTTTGCAAGGATCCCCATCTTTTTAGCAGCCAGTTGAACCTTTGCCTCAATTAATGGGTCAAAATGTCAGGCGTAACTTTATTAAAACTTGCTATGTCTAGGCGAGAATAATTTATCCCCTTAATGAACCTAAATCTGAGATTTTATCTAAAAGAAGGTATTATATATTCTGGCTATTAGTAGTTTTAATAAACAGAAGAAAATATTTCAAAGCAACGATGATAAAAAATTTCAACACTAAACATTGAGTTTGAAATTCATAATTAAATTTAAACCGTTGGAGCTGTTATGAGAAAATAGTCGTAGATTTTTTTGTGTTAAGTTAATTAATATTACTTAAAGAGAGAAAATTCATACGAGTAATTGAAATAAAGCTGTTTCGGGCTTTTCTATAAAAAGTGATAATAATCATGATAATTATATGTTTTTATATGCTAATATTAAAAAAAACCGGCCAAGTGCGAGTCGGACTCGCGCACGAAGGGTTCCGTACCATTTTCGTAAAAAACGGCAAAATAATGACGTTTGTTGTATGGAAGCCCCCCTTAAATATTTATTTTATTTTGTTTTTAGTATTTGTTGTTGTAGCGGCAACAGATATACATCACCTGTGAAAATTTCAACTGTCTAGCTATCACGGTTCATGAGATACAGCCTGGTGACAGACAGACAGACAGACAGACAGACAGACAGACAGACAGACAGACAGACAGACAGACGGACCGCGGAGTCTCAGTAATAGGGTTCCGTTTTTACCCTTTGGGTACGGAACCCTAAAAAAGCAATTAATATGTAAAAAACGGAAGGATAATAATAAACGTTACTTATGTTTTATCATTTCTTTTTTAGTATCGAAGTCTAGCCTAGACAATTTGCTAATAAACAGTAATTTGACGACTGCTCCGAAAACCCAAATCACAGCAAACAGGTTCTAATGACATCAATGTAATTAGGTCAAATTGGTCCATTTGCAGGACTTGATCAACATACTTGCTGTCAAATGTTCGGGACAACATTAAGCTTGTAACATCCAAATGAATATGTATTAATGAGCAAGTTGAAGCTGAATCAGATATTAAGCTGGGCCCTAATATCAGACTGAACATTGTAATTAACAGTAAGATGAATAGTAAATAATATACCAGGTTTTTCCAGCGGGTTCGAATTCTTAAAAGTCGGAAATTATATCACGGATGATGCCTGAGTTAAAAGTACTTAATCAGATCATGGTTTACTCGTGTGTCAAGTTTCTTCCAAATCGATTCAGTCGTTCAAGCGTGATTGAAAACAAACATACAAGTATCACATTCACTAGTGGGCTTATTTGCTACAAAATACATCGATCATATCAAAACAAAATTAATATCACTATTAAGACGTTAGGCGAAACGCAAAATTTACAAAATTAACCCGAAAAGAGTACGTCAAATTATATATAACTTTCTAATAAAATCAAACCTTTAATAGGTACCTAATTGAATTGTGGGGATCAACTGCTAAATCTAATCTAAATTCACTATAAAAGAACACCAAACTAAATTATTAAAGTACTATTTCACTGCCACTATCTAAATCCAACAAAAAAAATATACGAAAAAACTAAAATACTAAATTTTACACCACTTAAGACGGTACCCTGACCAAAAAATCGGCATGAGATATGAGCGTTCCTATTGGTCTAGCGGCACTGGTGGTGCATGAATTACAGTAGTGAATACGCCCAGATTTTAGAATAAAATCTTTATAAAATCGAATTTTGGTCTTTTGAAAAAAATAATTCTACAAAAATGTTCGTTATTAAATTGTCTTTCCATTAGTGTTAGTACAAAAAATAATCAATGAACACTTTACGAGGAGATGCATAATATCAATAATTATTCCTCATTTTTATGTTTTTTTGGAAGTTGATTAATGAAATATATACAAAATAAAAATAAAAAACTACCATTTTAGAATCAATATTATGTAGAAATTTAATGTATTTTTATTAATTGATATTTATTTTTAAATAACGAGTGGATAGCTACTAAAAACGGCACAAAAAACGGCTTGCGCGGCGTTTTGCTCGGGGTACCGCCTTAACACAAGTACACCAAATACACATTCTCAAAAAAAAATATCACGGATGCCGTACAATCAAGCATGCAAATATATAAAAAAACAATAACATACAACACAAGAGGTAAATTAAACAAATTCCAACTAATAACTGCACGTGCACGGACTAATGGCATAAAAGCAGTATTAGTGGAGGGAGCACAGCTTTTTAATGATTTAGCGGAGGATATGAAGAGGTGTGATAATATAAACATATTTAAGAGTAAACTCAAAAACATTGACGTACCCTGTATCGCCCTAGAGGTAAATATTCTTTCATTACTTAGATTTAACTCTGTATCTCATTGTAAGTGAACTGTATTTATAAGTTCTTATGGAAAATAAATATATTTGAACCTAAAATAGCCACAAAAGATTTAATGAGTACAGACTTACTCAATGAATATAAAAAAAATGTTAAATAAAGCAAAGGAAAAAGCAAAGCAACCATTTTTTTACCAGATTTTTATCTGGTAAAAAAAATATGTAATAAGTAATGGTAAAGTTGGACAGCAAGTACTTTTATAAGACCCACAGCAGTTTGACATATATAAATCTTTGATAGCTTAGAAATTTTTTTTGCTTCCGTGGACAGGAACTTGGCATAAGGTAATTAATAGCTATACGATAGCTTGAAAATATTTAACTTGTACGAGAAATGGCAACCAAAAGTAGCCAAAAAAACCAATAAGGTTTGGCGCGATACTAAAAATAGAAACCGCTCGATGGCATGCAGTAGTATCTAGTAACGTATTGGATTAAGGATACTAGCTGACGTTCGATTTGAATGTGAGGTTTTCCTCAACCGCAGGCTAAAAGATTATTGAAAAATATAGGAGTACTTTTGATAACCGCATGCGTAACCAGAACATGGGCTATATTTGTGCCAAATATAAACCTAATACGTAAAGCCGTTCCTATGTAATTATTGTTTTGAGTTTAATTCCACATTTTGTATTAGTATTGGTAAATGAGGTAAATAGACAAGATAATAATTTTGACTCTGCTGATCCGATAATCGTGACATTTTGGCCCATGAAAAAAGGATTTTCATTCTAGGGAGGCCATTCAAGCACATTCTACTTAGTTTTTCTAAACTATGTTGGAGCTGGCTTCCAGTTTTACCAGATGCAGGTGAATTCCTTTATTTTACATAACCGGATATTTTACTTGCTCTACGTCCCAGTTGCCATTCCAACTATTATTTTCTATTCTATTACAAAACCAGTATCTTCTATTTCAATCGCACTGCTATGATCACTATAAATAAGGAAGTATCCGAAACAATAAAACATTAATGGAACAATGCCGAAACAAAAAAAATTCAAGGTGCGTTTTAGTTATACTATGCACAAACTATGCAAGTATCAAGCTGAGTTTGGTTTGCATTTAAAGTTTATATTGCCTGCAATTAAAACGTCCCAGTTTAATGTTCGAAATGGAAAGTTCTTAACATTGACTAACACTTATAATAATATATTGGAGTGGTTTGTCATGCCAGTGAAAGCATTCCAAGTGTTCAAGTAACTCAGATTGAACAAAGCATAAAGAACACCTGGGCTAAGATGGATGAATGACTTATTGAAAGTTTGGTGCCTTTGAACACCAGTGACCAAGAAACATAGAGAATGAGAATCTGTCTGAAATACTTTAGTATAAATGAACGATAGATGAATAGCGTGTTAGTTAATACAAAATAGCGTGAACATCCAAGGATTAAAATATTTAAAGTACAATGCAAGAAAATGTACTAGAAGATATAAAACCTCACATAGATAATAATACGCCTGTAGTTGCTCTTCGTTAAATCAGACAAACAGTGTTGGCACAAAACTTAGTGCTCAAGCTTTAATGCAGTTTGATTAAATGCTAACATTCCAAAGCTTTTGTGAAAAATTGGACCGAGAAGATTTTGTTTGTTTTGAAGAAACCCCGTCTCG
This sequence comes from Orthosia gothica, assembly GCA_949775005.1. Taxonomy (NCBI): domain Eukaryota; kingdom Metazoa; phylum Arthropoda; class Insecta; order Lepidoptera; family Noctuidae; genus Orthosia; species Orthosia gothica. The sequence continues at coordinate 16,431,833 of OX459038.1, forward strand.
TCTGCTATTTTTATTACAACTTTACTTTGCTTTGAAATACGAGAGATGCCAAAACGAATTGCATTGTTTAAGTTTACTCTAGTTTATATTAACTGGCATAAGTATACGTTGATTAAAGCCCGATGCAATAAGAATTTCAATACTTCAGTTTTCTATCCGAGACTTGTTTCAAAAATATATTACTATGCGATAACAAAAATTAAACATGGTCTTTTTGCAAGTAACTTATCTTTAGTGTCAAATAAATCATTTGTAATTAGCGAACAATTTATGAAATTCGTGTTAGGCGATAGTGTCACTAAAAATTATAAATGCCTATTATTATCAGTTGTAAATTATTACTTACCGCTACTTTGAATATTTTTAAAGTTACGTTCATTAGAATTAAATTAATAATTTTAGTAATAATAATGTCCTCATTAATAAATTACTATTATAATTATAAACTTTTAAAGTTGACAATCAAAATGGACATTTGGTTGACTGTATGAACAGATAAGTATAAAATTAGGATTATTTTTTGAATAAGAAATAAATAAATGACAACTAAAAGTGTCTGTTAGTCACTTGGTCAGTCTATCTATGAAGAAAAATATCGAAATAACTCATTCATCTGTACTATATCTATAATATATATCTATACTCATATTATAAAGAGGAAATATTTGTATTTTTGTATGTAGCGAATAAACATAAAAACTACTGGACCGATTAAAAAAAATATTTTACCTTCGGGAAGCTACACTATCCTCGAGTGACATAAGCTACTTTTTATCCCTGTATTTCTACGGGAACGGGAACTACGCGGGTAAAACCACGAGGCGTCCGCTTGTATATATATATACTAGCTGTTACTCGCAGCTTCGCCCGCGTTAATATAGATTTGGTCAATCAATTCTGGTTGTCGACATAAAGAGAAAATTCCAATGCTGCAGTTTTAATTTTAATCAAAATCGGCCCCGTGACTACTTTGATAGTTTTGTGCTATTCTTCATGGTGATGATTTGGCCATCCACGCCCACTTGGAAAACTCAGCCTGTATAGGTACAGGAAGTATTAACGTAATAAAGATTAACTTATTTAATTGAAGACGTTGGTCAATACAGGTATAGGTTAAATAGTTACAAAAGGAAATAAATAAACTAAAGAGTCATTGGTTCTACTTTGCTGCGAATTGAAGATACCACTCTATCATAAATGTTATCTCCAGTTAATTGACATTCCTTAATTATGCCGTAAATTATGGGTACAACATTTTAGGACGCCGCTATATACTATGCTGTCCTTTCATTTGGTGCAAATACATATACATTCTGGGCCCTGGACATATGCGAACATCAGCAGCTACATGTAGCTAGCCGTGGGAAAAGCATGGCAAATGCACACTGCTACCCTTGAGCTTTGTTAATAGTTATAGCAAAACTATGTTTGATTGGAAACTGGCGTCTTTTGAATTTAAATGATAGGTCAATGAAGAATATTGGGATTCGACGTATGAACACGCTTTCTCCTTTTCTCATACGAAATTCTATCTTAATCGGTTCATCGGTATAAGCACTATTAAGAAGTTTCATACAAAACTAACGCCCCGTCCCCTATATCTCCCGCTTCATGTTAAATACATAAAGAAGTAGCCTATGTCCTTCTCATGGTCTCCAACTATCTCCATACCAAATTTCATCTAAATCGGTTCTTAATAAGAAGAAGTTGCATGATAAGACGTTACATACAAAATTAACCCTCTCCCCATTTCTCCACCTCCGTATTTTATGCAAAAAGAAATAGCCTATATCCTTCTCAGGGGCTCAAAGTATTCCCATACCAAATGTCATCTAAATCAGTTCATAATAAAAAGAAGTTGCATTTTAAGAGGTTACATACAAAATTAACCCTCTCCCCCATTTCTCCCTACTTCGAGAAGCTATCTCCAAACCAAATGTCATCTAAATCTTTTCATAATAAGAAGAAGTGGCATAATAAGAAGTTACATGTACACACGATACAAAATTAACACCCTCCCATTTCTCGCCCTTCATGTTTTATGCAAACAAAGTAGTCTATGGCCTTCCCAAGGTATCGATCTATGTTCATACCAAATTCCATCTAAATCGGTTCATCGGTTTAAGCCCTATTAGGAAATTTCATACAAAAGTAACGCCCCATCCCCCATTTCTCCCCTTTCGTGTTTTATGCAAGTAGCCTATGTCCTTCTCATGGTCTCAAACTATCTCCATACCAAATTTCATCTCAGTTTTATCTTCAGTAACTTTGAGCCGGTGTAATGACTCTTCCTGGATTATACGCGGCTTTTCTGTGCCACAGAGATGATAGTTTTGCTTATTCACATATTCACTGAGTTTGCTCATTTTCGATGAAAAGTTGTCTTCCTCGTAGAAAGGCTTGACACGTCGTAGGTAAACGCGCTTGGACGTTACCATTATATTTTGTATCTGTTTAATTCACAAATTTCGAAGCAGAATAATTGTTGAAGAAACAATTATAGCATCTTCCGATAAAGTGATGAGTTTTGTGCCATTCTGTACAGTCTAGATAAGGGTATTCTAATTAGTTAACGCTAACAATGTCGTCATCAGGAAGTAAGAATTTAATTATGCACTTCTTTATATGTACTACATTGGTGGTTTTTCTGTCTAGTGCCCTTTAATTGTATTGAAGAGCAGAAATACTAAGTTTTAAGAAATTTTGATAATAAACAATTTATTTTTCTTACAAACTTTAACACCCCTTTATAACCCTTATGGTATGAACTCAAAAAAAACTTCAATACCTTTTTCTTTAGTTGTATTGAATAGCAGAAATACTGAATATGTTTTAAGTAATTTTGCTGATAAACAATTTATTTTTGTTACAAACTTTAACACCCCTTTTTACCCCTTTCAGGTATGAAATTAAAAAATCCTGAAATACGTGTTTCTTAAATTGTTTTGAAGAGCAGAAATACCAAGTTTCAAGTAATTTTGCTTATAAACAATTTATTTTTCTTACAAACTTTAACACCCCTTTCTAACCCTTATGGGATGAAACTCAAAACAATCTTCAATACGTGTTTCTTTAATTGTATTGAAGAGCAGAAATACTGAATATGTTTTAAGTAATTTTGCTGATAAACAATTTATTTTTGTTACAAACTTTAACACCCCTTTATACCCCTTTCAGGGATGAAATTAAAAAAATCCTGAAATACGTGTTTCTTAAATTGTTTTGAAGAGCAGAAATACCAAGTTTCAAGTAATTTTGCTGATAAACAATTTATTTTTCTTACAAACTTTAACACCCCGTTGTACCCCTTTAAGGGATGAAATTCAAAAAGTCCTTAAAGTAGTATTTTTTTATTTATATTTAGAGGCTAAATACCATATTTCATTCATTTTAAATCAAAAAATGACAGAGTTTCATACAAACTTTCATCCCTTATTTAACTCCCTTAGGGGTTGAATTTCAAAAAATCCTTCCTTATTCCTTGTCTACGTTATAAAGAGAACCTCTGTGCAAAATTTCAGCTTTCTAGATCTAAGGATTTGGGCTGGGCGTTGATGAGACAGTCAATCAGACAGTCAGGACTTGTCTTTTTATTTATATAGATTATAAAGAGGTAAAGTTTGTGAGGTCGTAGGGGGTAATCTCAGGATCTACAAGACCGAAATAGATAAAATTTGGCATGGAGATAGTTTGATACCCCTGAAAGGACATAGGATAGTTTGTATTCCCTTGGGATGATAAAACACTTTTTACGCGGGCGAAGCCGCGGGCAGAAGCTAGTAGTCGATAAAGTTAGATTGCTTTTCCAAATTTTAAGTAGTCTGTGATAAATTTAAAGTTAAACATCGTAGGTAGGTTCCAATCTGATAAGTTTATGAGTGAACTTCCGAAGAACACATAAATCAAAGTTTGGGAAGATACTTATCAAATAGATGACTCAGGCTCATGGTGCCTACTTAGATACTATCATAGTTACCTATTTCAAACTACTTGTTCATTTTAGTTTTCAATCGAAGAGCTATTTACACCAGAAACACGGTAGATACTGAATACCCTTAAATGGAAAGAGATCTTCGAATTAATTAATGCAAAATAAAAGATGAATTTGAAGCAATAAAACCTGACAAAGCTAACAAAGTTTTAAACAAATTGGTAGCAAATCAAACCGCAACTAAAGATACAAAATAATAATTTTATGACATCGTTTTCAGGGACGTGGTTTGAGTATGTAAAATAATGAATGATTTTGAAACGTAAGCATAACACAAAACAGTGAGATAATATTGAAAATCTGGACTAGATTGATCACTCGAAATGTTATATTTTAATAATTTATTGCGTTGAAATGCTTCATGTTTCGTGTATAAAATAAATCACAAAATACATATATTCCTTTGTGAAATATCTGTTTTATTGTAGAAACTGAAGTAGCAAATTGGAAATGAATATTTCTTCATTTTCTGAAACTATTATATTACATTGGCCCCTATCCAAAATATTGGTGTTGCCTGAATAAAAGTAATTTTAAAGTGGTAGTGGACAAAACGAGTCTTAAAGTACGAAAATAGTGCTAATGCTTTATTGGACCTTTTATACTCCGTAAATCTTTAAGGAAATTCTTGTTTTGTATTTTTTAACACCTTAACTGCCAAGTGACCGACAAACAATACATTTTCAATTGTGTCTCATTGCCTGGCAGTTAAGGTGTTAAGCATGTTTTGTACTTCACTTTTCGGTTTGACTGTTCGGTTTGTGTGGGTGTACACGTTCAGTATACTAAGATTTTTTCTCTCAACTACTTCACTAGGTAGTTCCATACCATTGCAAACATTGTCTTTACCATTTATATTCGATCAACAATCATTTTTAACAAGAAAGAAGGTAATAATCTGCCGCCTCACTAGCTTCTTATTTTTTGCCATGTTGCACAGATCCTTGGCGACGTAGGCGTGATTTATAACTTTGTTTACTCCTTCTAAAATATTCACTTTTGATACTGAATCGATTTGTTGAGTATTGCAAATGGAGTGAAAACTTGTGGATGTTTATGTATTATGGTGAGGAACTCATGGCTAAAAAGGCATAAAAGTCACACGGGCAGATCTCTCGGCTTCAGAAAGTCTGTTAAGCCGCAAATCCAGTTGTCATTTTTACTTCTGTGACAGTCGTTACGGTAGTTAGAAGACAATAAAATATGACACCAACCTTGCAAAGGGGCATTGTAGCTACTGGGTTGCTGCTAGACAAATTGATTGCTATAAAATTTCGGTGCTATATAAGCCGCTGTAATTATATCTTTGTATATTCAAGTTTATAACAAGGTTCGGGCTCATCTTCACCTTATTATTTTGGATCAATTTTGTCAGCCCTTTCATCCCGAACTAGACCGACCTAATACCCCATATTATCAATCCTTGTAGTTTATCTCACACGTCTCCCAGGTGGTGTAAAAATAAAATTTATGTCGTAATATCCTCCTTATCCTGTTTATTTCAGAGTAGAAACGGTACAACTCCAAGTAAATGGTCCATCCCAACATATTTTGCGGCTGTATTCCAGTTTACGAGTTATCTGGGCATTTGGATGGACGCTATCGGACATTATTTGTTGCCTGATTTATGATATTTGCTCCTGTTGCCCGTATTGATACACCTAAATATACAACGAACCTTTGTTGATAAATAATAGGGCTGGGATCGAGGTGTTTTATGGGCTTCGAATTTGCAGGTTCAAAATGGTTTTCGGTGTCAATTTGGTATTGGAAGGAAGCAGGATTACTGATGCTTGTAATACGAAACCACGCACCTATAATACTTGCGTTCTGGTTTATTTGGGCACTTTTTTGGCTTTAGACATCGCTAATAGCGATAAAAGAGCGTGATCTTAACATTTTGAATGTTGTAATTGCGAGCTATAGAAAATATTAATATCTAGGGATAATGTTTTTTATTTAATTAAAAATCTTTCTTTTAATCAATAAGTTACTTTACCCCGTGATAGATCGAGGTAAAAAGTTTGATAGTTGATAATAAAAATTGTGTTCCGTCAACATGTGAAACTGACACTAAAAACGGCAATTCAAATGAATCCAATATATTAATAGACACTTTGATTGTTTAATGATAATATTTCTGTCCCAGACCGACCCGTGTCCAAGAGAAAAGGGTTATACTGACCCAGCGACCACACAGCACAGGGGCTGTGTGGTAGATGTACAATATACATGACAATCTAAACAAACAATTTTACGCTTCGTAACACTTGAATATATTTAGGTACTTTGATTATACTTATAGGCATTAGCTAGATATAGACAAGCTCCGGAATATACTAAGAACGTGGGTAGACTTTGATACATTATCAGTGGGTATTGTGTTTCGTAATGTCACATCAAATTGTATTAGCATAAAAGATTTGCCATTAATTCGTGGTACGTTACTTTATATTGACGCACTGTGAATGTCTAATTAGTTAGACTAATGAAGCATTACTTTTATGTGTCACCTAGTATTAGTGAAAACGGGCATAGTTCAAGAATGGGCTTTAAGAGCGTATGTTTATATTGTGAAGTCATAAGTAACTGATTCATCATCATCATGGTTCGGGACAACAAGACTTCTTTTTACATACATACTGTTAACTGACATCTTAGTAGTCGGTCAAGAGTAACCGATTGTCATGTTAATAATATAGGACCTATATCAAAAGTATTAAGTCTGAACGTATCTCTAAAGGAACGGACCAAAGGAAAGATGGATGGATTGTATAAAGATGATAATACGCAGTCACTAAGATGGCAGTAAACACTAGAATGGTACTTCTTCAACCTCAAATAAACTGAGATAAGGGTAGGACGATGAATGAATATTGAATTCATGACCCGCCATAGAATTATTTAATACCTATTGTCAATTTTGCTCTTTTTATCATTCTACTCCGAAGAAAGAAGTCGCCGGGTTTTCTCTGATAATAAGATCGAATTTCTCATTTCCATTCGTTAGCGTTTGGTCCGATCAGAGGCGTGGCATTGACAGATGAATCGTTTTCAATGACGAGGATTGACTTAGTAAATCATTCATTGATTATATTGATCTATTGTTACAAATATATTTATCCTTAATTCACGACGTAGTTTTTCTAATTGATTATTTACTACACTTTTTATTGCGAATAGTTACTAAACTCAATTTTCTACCACATCATTCGATTAATATTTAATGCAAAAACCAGCTAGCCTTAAAATATATTTGTCTGGAATAACTAGGTATGTAAAAAGGTAGGTTATACGTAAATAATTTTCATCACTAGAGAATGTCACTCAAATGTTATTATGTATCCATTTTCCAAGCCCTAAATCTGTGCATTAAATTGCCTATAATTTACCAAAAAATTGGAAATATATTCTAGGAGTAACGCAAAGCTTCAAAGTATGTGCCTGCATCAGTTCGCTCCCACATTATCTAGCCATAATTTTGTTTTCATGCCATCCATAGGTGATGTTGATGTCAGTTGTACTGTTGATTATACATTAAATCAATTTGAGTCCATTGCTAAGATGATCTGCTATCTGAAAAAGATGATTGAGAAGATCGAATTACTCGTAAGCTGAGAGAACTGAACTATTTTAAGCAACCATTTCAACTCAAAAAAGTCCATAAAAAGGAGGATACTAACCTAATTTATATTCATACCTAAATGGTATACCTACTTTGAGTAGATAGCAAAAAAAACAAACAATATGCTTGTAAACAAAACAATAAAACTGTCGAGAGTCTAATTTGTTGTTTTCAATTCATTAGTTTTGGCAATGCCGATAATTCGACGAATAATCTTTACTGGTATTGATTTAGGCTCCATTTAATTCCGTATATCTTTAACTTATCCATGACGATATTTTAATGGACATGGACAACGAGAAACTGTGACTAATCACAAAAGTTTTGACATTCAAAAGTCCTTTTGGTTGTCTGGTTGTTTGAATTTCAACGTAAATATTATGTCATCAGCACTTGTAACATCTCTTCCACACGAGTAATAATTTTAAATTTCCCTAACGTTATACAAATTATTATTTATTTCCTTTCCAAATACCTACATTTAATTTGATGAAATCAGATATTTCAAATACTCCATATTTTGCAATCTGGCATTCCTCCCGGGAGTTAATTAACCTTGACTTTTGTTAGGTTTCGTATCAATTGAAATGTTCTGACTATTTTTAAACAATACACAAACGAGCGAGGTAACGCTGGCACCTACATTTTTAATGCTATTGATTCAATCCTTAAATACACTCTTCCATTTGAATTTTTTATACACCATTCGAAGCTAAAAATGGTACTTTGTCTTTGAATTATTTTGCCTTGTGACAGTCCGTAAAAGTAACGAGTTATTTAACCCACTCACAAAATCATAATAAGAATAGATTCTTCACAAAAACTTTTCCTGGAATATCTACTTTAGAAGTGCTCTCGACCTTTCGCGTACTAGACTCCGGAATAATGTGATAGTACCGAATTCACTCATCCATCATCCACTTGGGTCTCCAAGTGGTTACTATGATCAATGTGGGCTAAAACCAGACAAGGATGGATGGCATAAACCATAATTAAGGTTTGGTAAACAACCACTTTTCCTTACAACTTTTTGTATCAACATCGACCGGCACTGAAAGTTTGCGTAGTCAATTACTCCGTAGGCCTTGTATCAATTATAAGTGAAAGGGGTATCAGTAATATTTCTTTCAATAAGTAATTGGTCGTTACAGAACTTGAAGTACTAGGCGGTTTCATAATTTATTTCTTTATGAACCTATTTGCTGAAGCCTCATAAAGTAACGACTCGTAACTTATAAATATTTAACATGTTCTCTGAATATTTTAATGTATCTGCGTAGTTAGATGATAATAATATGATAGTTTGTATGCCTTTGACAAACTGTAATGTTTTCTCTAGCGAAGTGAGCTCTGATGACATTTTAATAAGCCACAGCCTACATCGAAATCAAAATATGCGGCCAGTACATATGCGTATAAGCAATAAGCGTTCGGGTTCCATTTTCAAAATAGAGCGCCGAAACTGGGAATGTTGGTCGCATAAGCTTTTATGGTTATAGCTTTCGCTCCATTCATATTCCGCGTTGCATCGAAATTACAAAGTGTACATTTTCGTCTACGAATTTCCTTGTTAATACACAGGCCTACTTCCAATTTCAGAACGAAAGCACGTGTTTTGTAAAGTTCGAAAATAATTGAAATCAGAGTATTCTGCTTTTAAAGGAAAAAAATCACACAATTTGAATCACTAATCAAGTAGAATAATTGAGGAAAACAAACTATTTTTCGTCTACTTTTTTCCGTTCAACTCTTTTTACCTAAATTATTTTCAAGCAAGTAGGTATATTTCTGTTTTTCCATTCCATTAATCTAGTAGTCAGACCTAATTATACAATTTCTTCAATAAAACAAAATGTCAGTTCTAACGACTATTTATTTATTAACTCACTAACACATCCTAATTGAGTCGAGGATTACCAATATAAATGTTAATGGTTGCCTCATGATGAATCGGTAATACACTTCTAATGTAAGTTCGCCCACAAGCTGTATCTTGTTTGTATCCAAGTGTCTCATATACTCGAATCAGTCCCGTATAATCTGACCACATACGTACCCTACGCTAATCATTTCGGAGCCCACTCACACGTATCTAACCTATGTCTCTACAGTTAGGTATTTACAGGTATCTGTGTACTGTCAACATGAAAAGTAATAATTCTGGTATCGTACATTCGAACTGACTATTATTGGATGAAGAATATTTATACCTAGTTTTTCTCAATTGTGTTGGGTTTCCAGTTTAACCTACCGGGCGAGCACGGCCTCTGTGATAGGCTTGAGTCCACATTTTATTACGGTTTTTGCTCTAAACCGTGATAAAAACGTGTGATTCAAGCCTGTCACAATAGGCCGTGCTCGCCCGCCTGGTGCAGCTAAACACATACCTATTATACATAGAGCAACTTCCTATCTACCTTACCTCCACAACGAGGTAACTGTATAGAAGCCCCTGAGCGCCATAGGTGTGTCAAATTTTCTGGCTACTTCATTATCAAATGATTAAAATAACAACAATACTTCAGATTGTAACAAATGGAAAGTTGGTATAAAAGGCGACTGACAATGGTTATTTAAAAATCAATGCTAACCAATAATGTAAATACTTCTATAGTAGCTACAGATTTTATTTATCTCTTTAGGTGATGGTGTGTAGAATCATTTAAATACATAAAAGACTTGTCTTGTATATATTTAAATAGTAATGTAGTCAAAAGTAGATAATTCACAGCTTACTCCGAATGATCTGCTTGTGACTGTACACAAAACCTACATAGAATCGAATTACGTACCAGGAACGCAAAGCATTTTGAAAGGCCTGCTCATCTCACGTGCGGCTTGCCACGTGCACTAATCAACAAAACAGCAAAACATCTGACATTTGCAGTCCAATTTCCAGTTGTATGCTAGCCTATTTTCGTCATTATCGATCAGGTCGAACTCGAGGCAAGTTTCATAAAAAAGTAATACGTAATTACTGGTTTCCTTTGGCATTTGTGTTATAAACGTATTTATTCATTGTAACGGTAGGTACCGCCAATTAAGCGTTTAGTTACTTCGTGTATTGTTAGGGGACCCACTTTTGTTTTTTTTTTTGATGTAACAGAATTGTTCAAGCTTTCTGCTGTTACAGTTTTCGATTGTGAATTCAAACTGTTCGTGTAAGTGTTGTCCAGAATTGTAAAGCGAACAATGTTATCATTTCTTTGAGACTATTCTTTACTTTTTGTCTGAAACCTCCTTGGCTTTTATACTTACCTATCATCCTACCAACATTTTCTTTATACCAAAATACCTTTCACGAGAAGTTTAAGGAGTAAGCTTAATAATTTATTTAATTTTAGCTATAAATTACAGTTATTACGGATTAGAAGACGTTACTATAATTACTCACCCATAATTACCATGATTTAAATTGAATAATATATCATTCCAGGATGTCATAAATGTACATGTGAATCATACTCCACTTTTAAGCCCTTAACTCTATTTTAAATGAGCAAACCCAAAATTTATAAGCCCTCACCTCTATTTTAAATGACCACAACAAGAAAGGGTCACTATTAGCCCCAAAGCATTTATCATTGAAAGGCATTTAAATGATAATTGAATCTGTAAATCATTGAAACATTTACACAGAACACGTATTAACATAGATAGCTTAGCCCACTACTTGTGATCTTTATCTGAAATGTAATTTATTACTCTAGAACTAGCTGGCGCTACGTATCTTGCATTGATATCACCGGGGCTCTCATCCATTACCTACGTGGTGGATAGGGTCTAAGCTTTTTCTTAGGTTGTTCGCAGACTTAGGTCAAGAACTCAAGACTGTCTGAAGACATGCTATCGTACTATGAAACAAATGATTCTATAGAGTGAATGTCTCAGACAGTATAGGTATACTGGATGGACAGACACTGGACAGGATCCTCAGAGGGAGTTACAGGAAATTTTATCCCGTTCCGCATACCTCCATAATACCATACATAATCATCTGACTCTGTAGTAACACACACTCCCAACAAAACAGTCTTATGTTTCTACTCTGTTTATAAACGGGGTACTGAGGTCCACCTCCGATCCTGCTACTGTGTCCCAAAATATGCAGCCGAAGTGACCACTGTGCCTATGCTTGACAATGTGAAGTTTTTGAGCTGAGCAAACAAATATCTGAATCGCTATCGTGCCAGCGACACAAATAAAATTATTCATTAAGAAATCTTTTTTAAATAAGCTTTTTTCGTATTCTTTTCAGCAAACCCATTTTATTTGATACCCATAATATGGGGATGATATTATCATAGCAGTGCAAAAAAATAACTTGTGCGCCATCTTGAGCCGTCCACTATATTGAATTTAGAATAACGTCACTTAGCTTACCATGCATTGTCATCCAAACTAAACGTGTATGCAAAATGTTAACCTAATCGATGAAGGATAACTGCTTTAAAATTCAGTTGCATGATTTGATCCGAGACTCGTACATACATACATAAAATACATAAATTGCAAGTTAAAAAAAACCTTGTAAAAACAAGACAACAAGTAAATAAAAAAGCACCGTTTTTCTCTTCCAAACTTGTTGGCTTTTGACGGTTTAAGGGAACTCTAGGTCCGGATGAATGTTAATAATCCTACGAGCCCATGAGCTTGCCGCGTCATTAGTTACCAGGTAGTGTTTGCAGATTTAATTACGAGAATGCTTAGTTCAAGTCAGGTTTTCTTTAGTGTTTCAATTGTTAGAAATCAGACCAGTAGTATTTATTTTTCTTTGTGTGTCCGTGATGATATGATTGGAATCAGACACTAGGTATTTATTCCTTTGTGAAAATGACATCCAGAAAATTATTATAGATATTTTTTTATTTTTTTTATAACCTATCGGCTCGCGCTTGACCACTATCTCACCTGATGGTAAGCGATGATGTGGTCGACGGTGAAACACGCTTGCCTAGAAATAACCTATTCACTCTTGACTTAAAGACCCCTAGATTGTAGCATTCGGGAAACACAGACTCCGGCAGGGAATTCCACTCCTTAGCTGTACGCATAATAAAAGTGTTCTCAAAACGTTTTGTGCGTGTGGGTGGGATGTCTAACATGTCGATGGCACATCGCCGTATGACTGGTAGTCCGATGTTGAAACGGGCTAGGTGGAATTAGATCGTGCAATTCCATCGCACACTCCCCGAAATGTAACCGATAAAAACCGACAGGCTGGCAACTCGGCGACGATGTTCAAGACTCTGGAGCTTTGACTTGACCAGCTTCCATCGCCGATGAGCCTCTTGGCCCGCTTTTCGATCGACTCTAGTGCGTCAAGCTGGTATTTTGCAGATCCGTCCCAGAGATGAGAACAGTACTCCATGCATGATCGAACTTGCGCTTGATACAAATTGAGGAGCTGTTCCGGCGTAAAGTACCTTCTCACCTTTGCAAGGATCCCCAGCTTTTTGGCTGCCAAGATCTTAAATCCTTCTAAAGCAGACTATCTGAATAATATGGAAGACCGTTGTTTTCTATGTTTAAATTCTCATTTAGTGGCCTTTGGTTTAGCTGGCATAACTTTGTAAATATTAAACCAATTTTAATGAAACAAAGGCTTATAACATGACCGAACAATGCAGCGCCAAAATTGGTTCCGTGGTTATTAAGTTCGGAATATTGTGTAAAGTTATAATAACAAATAAGTTTACATTTTGGAATAACCCGAAATTGGGCAAACAGCATGTTTTGCAGCTAAGCCTTAACTGAGCTGAAAATCAAAACATGCAATTTTAGGCCCTATTTTATTTTTCATAAAAATATCTCTTTTATAAAATGCTTTTCCACTTACGTCCTTATCCAATACTCGTAAGTGAAGTAAGAGTTCATGAGGGAAATAAATAGGCTTTTTTTGTTGCATGACGCTTGTAAATAAAAAGGCAGTCTACCAAGCAATAACAGACTCGACTGGTAGAAAATGCCTAAGGCATTAAGTCGGCCTCTGTACGTTTGTGTGCATGAAGTATTAAATAAATAAATAAACATGCAAAGTATTTTAAGACTACGTAATTATTATCAATGCAAAAAAATATTACTTACATTCGAATTATTAAAAGTAACATGTTGCTTATCCAAAGGCCTAGTTTCTACAGCGTGCGATAATAATAAATATACATAAAGTATTCTAAAATTAGATTATCATATTCAATCCTGTGTGGGGTTTGCGTGGTGAATATGTAGCCGAGTACTGTTGACGGTTTCAAGGCATTTACACAATACCGCGATATTAATATACTGTGGTTTATGGAAAATCGGCAAAGGGAAAATATATACTGGATAGAATTATAAATATATTCGGCATGGGTCGTTGCTCATCAATCATTTGTACTCGGGTAGATGATGTATTTGGAGAGGCTGTATATCCATCAACTGAGAAGAGTTGTTTGGCTACTCTAAAGAAAAAGAAAGGGTTATTTCTTCCAGAGAAAAATATCTCGAAAACCTACAATAATGTTAAAAAGATTTGATTACCTTGCTTAAGTCTTGGTAACATTATTGTAGGTGTCTTGAAATATTGATAGAATTTCAAAAATATTGCAATGACAGGAAGCTTTAATATCGCTTAGTGCCATAGATTATTGTAGTAAAATATTATCTTCTTAAACAATTTCAGATATACTTTTCTCGTTGATTAGTATTTAACCTCAACTAAATGCTATTGAATTCACTCTTTCAAGTGTTCGTGAGAGTTGAACCAACTACCTGTCGACTGCTTCACTTTATTGCAGTTGAAACACTACAACTTAGACCTGTCCACAACAGTATGTTTGTGGTTATTCTTCAACAAATTCCAAGGACGCTCTTTGAGAACTCAAGGTTTTGAAAAAGAAACATTATTATGAAGACAAGAGAGAATTTGGTTTATCTGATACACATGAACGAGTATCATTATGTGCATGCTGAAATAAGAAGCAAGTGGAGAAGCATAATTAAGGAGAAAGTTTTGAAATCATGACGTGATCACTTTCCCCCAGTACTGAGGAATCGACGTAAGGAGGAGGCCGTATCATTATGGGGTATTGTGTATACGTTATTATTTTGTGAATGACGGTTTATCGTTTGATTTATGTAATTTCGGAATAACAATGATTTCGATTTAAAATAATATACATTTCTGCACGCAATTATACTATGTGCCCTACGCACGTAGGAATGGTTATCCGTTTACAACGTCTATGTTACGTTAGATTAAATAAATATTTTGCAATATTCTTAGTAAGAATAACTTAAAATCATAAAATCAGGGTCAAAAAATATAATGAATATATGATAAATAAACAATATATATATATATATTATGGGTTAAGGTCGTCTTTGTACATAAGCTGTCCATTTGTATTTGAATATGTGAGTTTTGTGTACAATAAAGAATAATAATAATATAATGCACTTTGTCCATATTTGAGCTATTGGGTTTTTCCGTAGAACCTTTGCGTCTAATTTCCACAATAATCAAACAATAAATGTTTTAAACACTAATAGCTATTACATTTTATAAGCTATTAGTGTTTATTTCCCCTCTAGCTCAAAATATATAAAAAAAAAAAAAAATGTTTTCAGTTGTACTCTGTCGTTCATTGTAGCGATGGTGATGGTCGAAATGGCAATATGTAAGGGATTATCACGTGATATTTCGATATCGCTTGGCATTCTACACATTTCAAATGACAATCGCGGCGCTTTTGTTGATTTATTATCTAGAGCCTCTGAATAACCCATAATAGTAAGACCTACCAAAAGAAAGGTGCCCAATAAGCCAATATAGAATTCATAATGGATCTTTTTACAAAAGTGAAACAACTTTCACATTCTACAGTGATTTAAAACCCTATCAGAACAATCTACTACTCGTGGCTAAATAATAACAGCCGCACGGGTTGATCTTCAAGGTTAAGCAACGCTTGCCGAGGTCGGTCCGTGGATGGGTGACCATTTCAACATAGCGAGTTTCCTCCGTGCCTCGGAAAGCACGTTAAGCCGTTGGTCCCGGCTGTCATTTCAAGATCTTTGACAGTCGTTACGGGAGTCAGAAGCTTGAGATCTGACACCAGTCTTGCGAAGGGGTACCGTGTTACCCAGTTACTGGGTTGTCGAGGTCAGATAGGCAGTCGCCCCATGTAAAGCACTGGTACTCAGCTGAATCCGGTAAGACTGGCAGCCGACCCCAACAACTATTGGGAAAAGGCTAGGCAGAAGATGATCACAACAATCTACTTCACATTTTCAAATCTAAATCTGTATTTTAGCAATGTCGCAAAATGTACCAACGTCGTATTAAGTTTGATAAAACACATTCCCGTACGATAAATATTTGTTTTCCCCTTATAACGTGGAAATTATGCATGCTAAAATTATGACAACGTTAATAACAACCAAAAATTATGGCGGTAATTAATCACGGATTATTTACCATACAATTACAAGTTCAATTTGCTGTTTAAATACTGCCTCACCCCAAAATTTTAACGATAAAAACCAGTGACAATAATCATTTTCAACGCTTGGCTTAAAACTGGCTGTGAACGTCGAAACTGTCTTTTTATAACTGTCATATTTTCCAAAACATTTGCTCATAATTTAGGTTGGCCACTTTTACCCAGAAAAATAAAGAGAAGAACATTTTTTTTTTCTAAGTGAACAATTTTTCTGCGGTACTTACCACATTTCTGGTCTTTACGAACTTGGTCACACCTAATTTTAGAAATTGAGAATTCGAAGTTGCTAACTCTTTAGCGTGAGAATTTGTCAAATTGTCGCACTTTTAGCATTAAAGTATACGTCGACAAGTTTGCAACTATTCATAATTCACATACCTAACGGAAAACTTTACATACACAAACGTTGGACAAATTGTCAACTCTATTCACATAGGATATTATCTCACTTAAGGATCAAAGTCATCAGTGTTTGCCAACACTCATAGACTACGTCAGCATTTCCTATCTCGGTCATTTATATTCCAGTCAGGCTTCAATCCCCAATATGTCGTCACCTGACTATATAAGCAACTCAACCCTATTTCGGGGCAGCAAAATATCTTTTCGACTAAAATATATATTTGCGTTGATTTCAGAAACAATACATTTCAACTTATTACATTTCGACTTTTTTATGGTGGTCATAAAATGGGATAGATACCTATGTGTTTTGACATGATGTTTTAAAAGTTTTAAATAATAACTTCTTTTTGTTATCACAGGCATAAAATACTGTAATAGTATACTATAATATAGTACAACTGGACAAAATAATATTCGTATTCAGACGTATAACTACATAAGACACATTAGATACGACGACATAGTCGCAAAATATATTCGGCCACGCTTATCTAAATGTTAAATTTTATATGTGTAATAACAAAAAAAAGTTTTCTAGAGTTTTAACGGGAAACGCAAAAGTTCTCCTACGTGTTATGAATGTTGAATGAATGAATGTGCTTACTCTAAAAATAAAGACAAAAATATTCCGTTTCGTTTATGCTCCCTCCTACGTTTCTAATTCCGTTTTGTTTGTTTGCTGAAATCCATCTAAAGTTGGTTGCCAGTGTGGTTGTTTTGGTAAAATTGTTGTTGTACCAAATGAGTGTTGCTAAGAATAGAATTGTTTCGTTTTTGTGTTCATTTACTACAACAAAACAATCTGCGGGTTTCTACGAGTGCACATAATTTTACAAAAATAACAAACGATACTTAAAAAATCAAGCCCAATTTTCTCAGTACACATAGCGCTGTGATAAGAAAACCTTTCCTTAATCATGGTGATAGTAAAAACAGTGAGCCACCATTCCTACCTATCTTCGTTTTCTCCGATGTTTCATCTAGGGAAGAGTAAACGGGTAGTTTCAGCGAGGACAGTCTATACGAATGGTGCTATTACGATCGGATCACCCAAGTTTAACCGAATTGGCGAAGTGATACCGCAGATCTATTCGATATTAGTGTTGGGCCCCGATGAACGCGTTTCCGAGAATTGCTTATTACGCTAGCTCAACTACTGCCGAGTTCGAGAAGTGAATATTTACTGAAGCAATTAAGTAGCGTAATTGTAAATAAGTCATTCAGCATGCAGTTGCTTGCCCTATGTTTTCTATAATTAATTACTTGAAGCTAATGTTAAACATGCTGAGCTGTACGTGGAAAATATTAAAATTATGATTGGGTATTGGAAATAAAAAATCTCTCTTTGAAACCAGAAATATCGAAATTGGAATTGGCAGTTCTCATAGTTAAAAAAGCAAACCCCATCTGCGCGCAGTAGTTGTGTTTACCTGAGAATGTTGATCATCAATTATTTTTTATATTTTGTTCTGACTTTTTAATTGAACGGGTAAAGCCCAAAGCGAACGCGTAATTAAGAGTCCTGCGCAATTTTATAAAAGTTAAAAACGAAATAATAAAATTTGCTTAGCTTCAGTATAATTGGTAACTACTGCAATATGCACAAAACATTTTCATATAAACGTTTTTTTAAACAAAATTATAAAGAACGCCGAGCTTAAAGCTTATCATGAATTTCGCTTGCAGGGTTTTCACTTAGCTACAGTAACAGGCCGTTGTAGCATGCATTATAAGCTTTAGAGTTCAGGGGTCGCCATTTTAATTAAAATATTCAAACCAGACGTTGTTAGACGTATTTTGAATACATCATACAAGTTCATAAAGTTTAATTAAGCAGTATACACGCAATGATCCAGGTTTATCGTGTTACAGTGAGATTAGTTTGAGGCTACTGCACACAACGTCACGCTTGGTCGATTTGAACGTCTAGACGCATGGATTGGCAATTTGAGGATTCTATCACCGTTATCTTTGAATTCTCTAAGGAATATGACGTAAATAGGCACTCCGGTGAATACAAACCTTTCGAGTGATATACAAGTTACTTTGAAAAAGTTCGTAACACTTTATAAATCATGTTATTACAGAAATAAATCTTATCCTTATCAGGGAAATCGTAGCAAATACAACTTAAAGGAACACTAACAAAATAAAAGCTTTCAAAGATTTACATTAGCAGATAAATTGCCTCAATTAGATTAAGCTAATGGAAACCAGGAAAACATTATTTAACCCAAAGCGGGAACCAGCATGCATACACGTAGATAATAAATCTAATTAGCTGCCGGCTAAAACATGCTGGTCAAAAGAGAAAAGAGCTATTTAGCAAATTGTAGCACGTCACATTGCCATCCTTGCTTCACCCATCGTTGCCTTGGGGCACTCAAGTATCTTGAAAATTTTAATTACGCACAAACATATTTACCAACTAAGAGTTGAATAAGGCACGCAATTTTATTTGCGTAATATCTCAAAAATGTTTCTGTGCTCCACTTAATTGGACCTCCAAGACTTTAGTAAGTATTTCCCATTAGTCACGGTATAATTGCGCGGCTTAAATATAGTACGTATTTAACCTTGGTCAACCTTATGCGTCTTCTAAATTCGTAACGTATGAATGGAGACATTCTTAGAGGAATAAAACAATTCTCATTGTGGGTTTCTTGAACATTTCCTTAAAGCGTCATTTTATTAATCTCGGGTCAAGGATATGGCGGTATTTCCTCGAGGGCAGCCTTACGTTTCAGAGGATAACGGACATTGTTATGTTAAGAAGGGTAAACGGTTATGAGTTCAAAAATACTACAACTCGTGTATCTCAAGTTTTATGAGAAGCTTTACGGTTGAATACAAGATAGTCTTAAACGAAAAGTTTCAGCGCGAAATATTTATTTCTGAATTTGTATGAAGTCCACATTTATTAATGCGGGAGATGAGACGTCGTGGATTGAAATAAACTTGTTAAATATAGAGCTGAATCAAAACATTAATATCGCGAAACTGATTTGAGCGACACCGAACTCAACAGAACGATTTTAATGTAACATGCGACAGTGTGCGTTTCGGATTGAGTTTTCGATTTTGGTGGTTTCCAACAATTTGCTGACTGTGTATTTCGGTGTATTTCAGCTGCGGAAGCCGGTGTCGACGCTCTCGATCCCGGGCGCGATGAAGGCGTACTCGGGGGGAGGGAGGGACGCGGGAGGCGAAGAAGCCGGCGTCGCACTAGTCGGCGTGCACAGCGAATACCCGCGCTTCGGCGAAGAACGAGCGCTTGGCGGCGGCACGTACAAGGGCGGGGGGACAGCCAAGCACAAACCCAATATAGGATATAGGTTAGTGTCCAATGCTCTAGCTGTAATTGGAGTGGATGTGCGTGATGTTTTTATATTGAGTTAAATTGTACCTGAGATCAAATGTTCAGACGTGATATAGGACTCGTCACGAGAATATTGCGTTATCCTTTTAAGGACGAATTGTGTTTCTCAATGAGATTTGCTTCCAATTCAGGAGGTGTACAGTCTGATACAGAATGTTTGTGTAAGTTGAATTTTAAACAGTTTTAAACAATGTAAGCCATTATTTTATAATGAATTATCATCAAAGTGTTAACACAGTTGAAATTGAGAAGTGAAACTTATATTAATTTAACAAATTTAATTTGAAATTAGTTGTCAAATAATTTAAATGTTGAAAAAGACCTTCTATTATCACTGTCATAAATATCAAAGAATTCAAAGAAAGTATTAAAATCGTGATATTTTGAATTCAGTAAGAGTTTTTCAAAAGTCGATCAATGAAATAATAATGAAGCAGACAAAGTTGGCACTTCAGCATAATTGGAGAGCGTCTTTGTAAGATCACACAATGCTGAGCTTTCCATTCTGTCATGTGAATTCTTGTTTACCTTGGGGACTACGAAAGAATTTTTTAACATTTGACCAGTTCTTTGTAGAATTTTGTTGTTTTAATATTTTAATGAGGTAGTAATTTTAAATAAAATAAACAGTAAAGTTATAGTAGGTATGTCAATAGTTTACATTGAAGTGTCATGTACTAAGGGAGTCTTTTGTCATAAACCGCAGGCTTATTACGTATTTTTGCAAGAGCAAAACGATAGCGATCAAATGGTTTATGTCACAAAAGTCGGAATTACCTGCAGTGTAGGTATGGTAGGTCCTACACAATCGTTTGCTAATCGCTCGCTGTTTGTCAAATGCACTTATTTAAAAAAAAACCTGCAACAACTAAAACTTCTGTATTGAAGAGCAATTACTACGCAAAAATCGCTATCATTTTGCTCTTGCAAAAGATAACTAATAAGTCTGCTGCTTTCTCTTTCTTCAAAAAATCTATCAATCAAATGTTTTGTAAACACTTGACAATCATTTATATTCACAGTTCGTGCCCGATTAAGATCTCAAAATTCAGGTTCCAATTGAATTCGAAACGCAAATTAACATCATGTAGTTTCCCAATCGTTTGTTGTTCAGTTAAATAACAGACGTGGCATAAAAAAAACAATTTGCAAACTTTCGTGAGTGTTCGACTAAATAAGGACAACGACACGTTTCGTGTTCTTCATTTGTTTATTTGTGTAGCTTCGCGAATTTCATTTGTATTAGACTTAACCTTTTGACTGGATTCGAAAAAGTTTTTTTTTTGTTTTGCACTATTAGACTGTTTTGTGATAAGCAATCGTATGTGTCGAGAGACGACATTCTTCATTCAGGGCGTTGCATCCATGGCTTCATCCACAACCCAAATTGCTCGCTGCTGGACTAGGCAATCCCATGTGCCTGTGCCAACCTCATACAGGTTCTACTGGCTTTGACCAAAAATCCACAGCATATCAGAGTGTAATATGCATAATATAGAAAATGGAATACAATATGACATTTAAACGCGTCAATTAGAGCGTATGATCTTAATTTTTGGCCTGAAATGTCCCAGTGCTCGATTTCACAATGCAAGTAAAGCCTGCCATCAGTCACAATCAGATCAACCACGATTGCGAACCGCAAACCTTGGTAAGATTTATACACCCACAGTTTTGGTTCGATTTCAATATGAAATTTCCATTTCACAGTGGACCAACGTTCACTTTGAAACGCTGTGTGTAAACGTAACTTGAAAGCAAAGTAAATACGGATAGGTATCACTATTTAAAGTTAAACAAAATGGATTGCACTTCAAAAGTTTTGGATTTATTTGGCTTTTGATGCTTTTTGGTGTGTAAAATTTGAACTAAAGTGTAAGGTAAAATACCTATATTACGAATATGTCGAATGTTTGGATGATGCTTCAGCAATTTAAGCTTTACCACGTACCTAAAAACATTCTTTTGAATTTTCGATAACAAAAAAAACTCGCTTCAATCTGTCAGACACAACAAAATTTCCGTGAGACTCAAACCATGCGTGTTTCGTAAACTGTTGCTTTCAACTTCTATTGTTTTAATAGTAATCTTGCTCATTTATTTTAAACCACACTCAAACTCGCGACTCAAGGCGAAGGTTTATCCATATTAATAACACATCATCTGCCAAAGAAACTTTTACGATCAATATAAAAGGAATCCTCATGCGATTCGTAAAATGCGACCAATAAAACCGCACTTAATTCAACATATCATTATTATGGCGTACTTCATTGTTTTCCCGATATCGGATCCTACTATTTTCATTAAGTCTCGTGGGTTATATAAAACCAATAAGCAGTGTAATAAAGTTGGGGTCAATCCTTGGTCGAAAACCGACGAGTTTATTCTCCCGAGACTTGAATACGTAACGATGTATCATCCTACGTGGACCGACCATGTCTCAGCACAATGTAGACATGACAAATAGGTGGCTTTCTTCAAAACAATGGCTGTCTACGTGATTCTATTCAGCTGAATTGAGACATAACTGTGTTGTGTTAACAATTTCGTTTGCAACAGTTAAAGGGTGGATCATAACGACTGGCTATAAAGTTCTCTTATACACTATTAGTGATCTTGATTATTTTAGGTAAAAATAAAGTGAGTTGTAATGCGTTTTGTTTTCTTGAAACTTAAAGGTACTCTTTATTTGAGCATAATATATTTTTATGGGCACATACAAATTTAATTTTCATAAAATTTAATATTTTTTGAGCTACAAAATAAAAGTTACTGAGTCATGAATGACACACAAATTTACAATCTAATCTTTATTTTATTCCAATCTTTATTATCCTTAAAGAATCTTTCATTAATTCAACAAAAGTCGTCTGACATCTAGCGAACAGTAAAATCTTCGTCAAAATTGAGCAGTTTTTGAGTGGCACCACCATAGAGTCGATGACATCGATAAAAAATCAATAAAATGGAAATATCCAAATAACTCCTTTGAATTCAGTTTAGCAAATATGTTCATTGTGCCTATTCATACTATACTTATTAATATTTCAATTCATGATTGCTTTTTAAAAATTATTTAAATCACATTTACTCATTGAGCTGTTATAACCTGTTCATAATTATTAATATTTACTTCATGCGGAACTGTTTACGCTATTATTAAAATTGAATGTACTTATAATATTTTAAAATTGAGTATCTGAAATTCAATGTATCTATATTTGGAGCATAATCAAATTTATCGGTCATTTAATTTTATGTTTTTGTTTGCTTGTATTAATTTGTTTCATAATCATACACTCACATACCGCCTATATTTCTTAAAGGGTCGGGCTGAGATGTACCTTTAGTAAAATTACTTTCCACTTTCGTCAGTTATGTTTAAGTTCCATTCATTAGTGGACGCGCTTTTTACCATCAACCGGGAACAAACCCGAACTGTAAATAAGAAAATCCAAAAGGAAAAACCATTTTTGTTATTTCCATAATCAGTTCAGCTGTATAAAATCTCCCTTATAGCATCAGTATCTACTAATCACTAACTTCGGTCTCTACAAAAGCCCATACAAATTCAACACCACCAACATACATTGTGTTTCTACAAAAATACGAGTGCCATGCCAACCGAAATCCTTCCCCAGCACTTTATATGGTAGTTTATGGGTTCCAAGCGTGCTCCTATCAGCATAGTATCAACGAACCCACGCTTTTTAGAACCTTTGGTAAATACAAACGAATATAATATTATAGAGTATAGAGTGAGTATTATTTCGCACCAACAATTTCACCTTGCGGGTAAATGGTCACGGTATAAATTTCAGTGTCTTCATGTGGAATTGTTGTAGAAGATTTTATATTTATCGCCGGTTAATAAAATTTTTGGTGATAAAATATGGGTTGAGGCAAGCCGAAATATATTTAATAAATAAAACAATATTAAATAAATAAAATAATATTAAATAAAATATAATTTTGTAAATTATTACAATATTATAAAGAAGTTTTTTCTAGATTACGAAGAGAAGAACATAATTGATATTATAACAGTACACAAAAAAAATATCAAAAATAAATTTTAAATATCTTTCAAAGAATAATAAAGACAAAGTCATTGTTTATAATGACAGACAAGAGAATCGTTGTAATATAGACTTTAAACTAAACCAGTTACTAAATAAATCACACAAAACTCGCTTCATAAAGCGAACACAAGCTAGAAACGTTTTAATAACGCCTATCAGCCTTGACCAAACGGAAATAACTTGCATCAGGGTCGCATCGATTGTGTTTGTCTTCAGAATATTTAAGTGCAGTGTGTATTGAAGTTATCATCATTAATTTAGCCATATTTTATTTAGTAAAACCACTGACGTTAATGTTTGTTTCTTCTGAGAAAGTCCTAAGGCTTGTTAGAACTGTGAATACTATAACAATGGAACGTATAACAAAAAGTAAATGTGTTACAGAACACAAAATGCTTTTTTTTCGTGATCTTTCCTATAATGAAGTAATCAGAACGGCAAGTGGGTAGCAACGTGAGATGCATCGAACTTGTAAGAGCACGTACTTCAAACGTGCTAGGTTTAAAGGTCACTATGTTCAATAAATAATGGTAGTTTAATTAAGATGAAGACAGTACAATTTAGCTCAGTAATGTTTCAGAATCGTATGATTGTGTGTATGATTTCAATAATGAATAGCAATAAAGATACGCAAGAAGCTAAATAATGGAATCAATTTATGCACTGTCAACTCGTCTGATGCTAGAAGTTAATCTTCTTTATGATCAATTTACTGATAAATCAATCAGGAAGATTGTGAGGTACCAATCAATGGCGACGGGCCTTCATCAATAAAGTCTAATCCCGAGATACTGGTCGTAGGCACGAAAACCTTGATCTAAGCCAAACGAGACCTAGTTTTGGATACCTCGTAAATTTTACCTTAGTCCCTCTGAAGTTTGACATTAACTCCGTAGCGAAATAAGTTCCCATCATAATAAATAGAACGTACTAAATAAATTGTGTTTTCATTTTCAGGTTAGGTAGAAGAAAGGCGTTATTCGAAAAAAGGAAACGAATAAGTGATTACGCTTTAGTAATGGGAATGTTTGGTATAATAATTATGGTTATAGAAAATGAACTTTCAAGTGCTGGTGTATATACTAAGGTAATGTAACATTTGAGTTTATAAATAAACTCCTTCTCTAGAATTCAGTTGACGTTAACGTATTGCTACTTCATTTCAGGCGTCAATATATTCGCAGGCGTTGAAGACGCTTATATCAATGTCGACTGTGATTTTACTTGGCCTAATCGTCGCGTATCACGCTTTAGAAGTACAGGTAACAAATTGAACTTAATAAACTTTGCCTCTAAAAGATTCTGAGAAGGAAACTTTCTTAATTAGTTTCCGTCTCCCTAATGCAGCGGATTTATAAAGCAATTTCACGGCACTTCTTATAAGCAAAGGAGCTTTCGATTTTTATTAAGAAAGTTTGAACACATGCGTCTTCAAATATTAATTTTACTGGAACTTCAACAAGTATTTGGTAATGTTTGCGTGTTTTGCTTACCTTTTTTTATTGGTTTTCAGTTATTTATGATAGACAACTGCGCTGACGACTGGCGGATAGCAATGACATGGCAGCGGATAGCACAAATTGGCCTCGAGCTTGCTATTTGCGCCGTGCATCCTATCCCCGGACAATATACCTTTACTTGGACCACAAAACTTGCAAACAAAGGAGGTGTCATCGGCGTAGAAGTAGTAAGTATAAAAACTTATATATTTACCTATATATGTTTTGGATATTCTACATAGAAATCACTATCATTCAAGCATTTTGGCCTCTTTATGTTGTCTATCAATCTATAATTGATGTAAGTAAGTTTGTTGTTGCAAACTTCATTTGAGTTTAGAACATAATTCTATCTACTTAGACTACTCGTATGTCCTAGTTTTTATTCTTGATTTTTACATTTTGTAGTTCAATGTAGTTTTTTACTAAAAATCTATATTTTCATCTCTTTAGTATAGAGTTTAGAAAATTGTAATTAGCTTGGTACGGGATGACGAGTACAAATGCTGCAGTTACTCTTCATTTGATTAGAAAAATCTTCGTTCTTTAAACTAGTGTAGATAATGGATTCATGTCTCATAATTATTTTCTTTCTATTATCCTAGACTCATTCCTGTACTTTATTTGCTGACTGATGTTCATTTTTTAATTTTCTCCTTAGGGCACGATGTATAAGCAAATACAGGTCTGTATTCATTGAGTTGGAGTGTTACCAAATTTTAAGTGATGTTAAAGTCCTCGTCTTGAGCATGTTTCCAATTTATGTCTGAACGAAACTCTCTTGTTTTTGTGTATGTGAATTTGATTAATTGGTACTATCAAATTGTATGTGAATTATATTTTTGTATCACGCCGGAGTTACACGGTTCACGTCCCTCTTTCAATTTGGATGAGGAATCAAAATGAATAAAATTTAATCATACTATGTTAACCATACCCTTTATTTTTGGACCTTTCAGTCAACTTAGTGGAATCGTGTAATATTTACCATTGTCATAATTTCTGTTTGGTCTTGTTTTATTTGTATGCATGTAGGAATTGTTAGAAAATAATATGTTTAGTGAATATTTTTGCGTGGCGTTGTAATGTATTTAACCAAAAACTACAAGATACCTGTGGTAAAAATACGATTTTTGATTGTATTTGTGAGAAGCTATAACTTTAAACTAAATGCAATAAATTTTGTTTTTCCGTCATTAGAAAATTACAATATTTCCAATTTGGAAGTAGTTATTTTTTTGTGTTACACATTTTGTTCTAACTTTTGGTTTTGATGTGCTAAATGTTACATCACTTTAACACAAAGCACTTTAGTTCTATTTGCTTTGCAAAATTATGACTGACATCACTTGAAAATTTTCCATTATGAGTACCTTAAATTCTTTGTTGAATATACATATGTATTACCATATTTGATATTGTATCGTGCCTTAAGGTTGCCGATTCTAAATCCTCATACACCTCCTACAATATGTATTCCTACTAAGAGATTGCTTTTCTCATTCCAGGTTCCTTATGATGTCACACTGTCTCTGCCGATGTTCTTTCGACTCTACTTAATATGCAGGGTCATGTTGCTTCACAGTAAATTATTCACGGATGCTTCGTCCAGAAGTATAGGAGCTTTAAACAGAATTAATTTTAACACTAGGTAAATTCTTAACTTCTTTTTTTTAATTTATAAATGGAACATTTTGACTTAAACATAATACCTTAAAAGTTTTCAGCATCATATCTATCTCTCATAATGTTCTAAAGGTCTACATATTTTTTTGATCATACATTGGACTTAGTAATACAATTATACTCTTAGTTTTTGGTATTACTGTGTATTGCTGTATCTCTAATAATTGTTTGATCAATTGTTTTACTAAAATTTATGCCTTTCTTATATTTTAAAATATTTGTATTATATGTTCACAGATTTGTCTTGAAGACACTTATGACAATTTGCCCAGGCACCGTGTTACTAGTTTTTATGGTATCTCTATGGATAATCGCGAGCTGGACGCTTCGGCAATGTGAAAGGTTGGTATCGTTGTTATTTATGTGTTGTTGATGACGTATCTTAATTTGCGTAATAATTATGTGTTCGAAATTTTGGGTGGGACACTCCAATCCTGTAACAGTATTTGGGAAGTTGATTTGCTTATTCGATTTGTTCCAAAATTTTACTGTCTCATTAAAATTCGTTCCTAATTCTCTGTCAGTATCTTCGCTTCCATCGTTTAGTTTGATGTCCACATTATATGTTTGACACTTGTGTTATCAAGTTTTAAGATCACCGGTATATTGCCTATGTGGGCATGCTATTGCTTTTGTACTGTGGCGTTGTAAATATGTATGTTTTTGCTTCTTATATCCACTGTGTTTATTTGTTTTCAATGTCTACGTTAAAAGATCTACGGAGAGTTAATGTAGCGAAGCTAGGTTCATATCATCACAAAGATACAAGAGTTTGACTTTGACTATTTTTGCAAAATGTAGCTTTTGTAAGTTGTATTGAGAACACAAGTGCTGTAATTTAAATTTTGTTATTGTGTTAGATGTAGTGGATAAAACAAATCGTTGTTATGAAAGAGGATGCTTGTTCTGATATAGTGAAATTAATTTGAATTGAAAACATGGCATCACTATTAGTGCACCATAAGACTTTTGGTACCTGATATCGTGGATCTATATCATGTCTTAGATAAAGCAGCATACAAAATCACAGCACGGCTTACCACAATAAATGATATTTCAAATATCGTACACAAATATAAATTAAACAAATTATGAGAGTTTAATTACGCACAAAATGGCTCTAGGTTACAACACACTAAATGTTAGATAAAGCTTCTGACTTACCATCAACATGCACAGATCCATTGCACCTTATCATATCATGCATCAAACAAGTTACCTCTTCTTCCCAATCGAAGCAAGTTGCTTGTAACTATCACTTTTACGTGTTTTTCCTTCTCTCTTCTCGCCAATCTATCTACTTAATGTTTATCTGTGTTATCATGAACTTCACCTGAGGTTTAAAATTTAATTCACGCATGGCTACAAGTATAATTATTTGGTATTCAACCCAGATATATGTTTAGAATGCACGTTGTATTTAAGAATCTTTATATTCGGTATTAGTACGTACAATGTCTGTGTAGTAAGAAAGTTTTGTTTTTCCATAGGCATGACAAAATTTTCTTTTGTGTATTAGGAGTTCTTTATCATATTAATGTTTATCAAATTAAAAATTGATTCCATAAATTTAAATAGATCTGTCTGTTCTATTAACTTTGCCACAAAAACTTTGCTTAGAGGTCCCTATTTAAATTCTACATTTTTATGTCCCTTTGAAGTTGAACTTATATTGACTTTAGTAGAAACAACCGGTTATCTGTGGTTCTTGTCGGGCATTTTGGCTCTCAGGTTCCACGATGAAGACCATGCCAATTTGCTAAACTCAATGTGGCTGACAGCTATAACGTTCCTCTGTGTTGGCTACGGTGATATAGTCCCCAACACTTACTGCGGCCGTGGCATTACCCTCACCTGCGGTATGGTGGTATGTATGAAAACATAGTAGGATACTTTGGGTTGGTTTGACAATTTATACATCTTTCATGCGTTTTGTGTGGCTAGGAGTGTGTACTAGGCATCGCAAGCTTTGCGACAGTTTTTATTATGATTAAATAACAAAACCTTGCTTTGTCTAGGTGACACTATAATAGGTCGGTAAAGGTGAGCCATTTTATGTGTTGTTAATAACGTCACAATATGTTTGAAGCAATTTCACAGTTCAATTTTAATCAAAGTCAAACTCTTCAATTCCACACGGATTCCCTCTCTCTTTTCTTTTGTTTAATTTCTCTCTACATTTAATCCACTACGCGTGTAGGGATCGGCTTGCGTGCAACGTGTCAGTAGGTAGGGTTTGTGAATGAACTCTTTTTTATCGAACGCTTTGAACTTTAGGGTAGACAGGTCAATGAGTAAAGCGTTGAAATTTATTAACCATTCAGGTTTCACGACGAAGAACATGCTAACCTACTGAATGCGATGTGGCTTATTGCGATTACCTTTCTCTCCGTCGGTTTTGGTGACATAGTGCCAAACACATATTGCGGCAGAGGTATTGCTGTTAGCACCGGCATTATGGTAAGTTCCTTACAAACAAACTTTATGACTGTATGTGTTGACTGACACAATTTTACCAAGCTGATAAAAATAATATTGTATTCGAATCATTATAACATATTTGAATGTCGATGTGCGCCAAATCACGCCAACATAACACTGTTGGAATGCTTTCGCCTTTATACAATGCTTTGAATTTGTTTGATGTGGAAGTCAGTCAACACTAATGTTTCAATGTACCAAACAATTCACACACCACACTAAAATGCTTCACACTCTCGAGAACTTACGCTAAATCACAACTTTGTCGGTGTATTCGATGTTATAAATATTTATAAAGTATATTGATGTTCACAGATATCTGTAACACGAAATGTTTATGTTGAAATATTGTGAATGCAGTATTATATCTATGTACACACACTTGTATTATGTCACCACTTCTGTAACACTCAGTATACACAATATTTTGAATATAGGGTTATTATCGTATAATTTTATTCGTAGTTCTTGCAGGCAACAGCATTATTTGGAATACCTATATCAATAATATAAGTACGGTTTAAATATGTTTTTTTTTAAATAAACTTACGTCCATTTCCCTGTTAAAGCCAGCTATTAGAAATTATATATAATTTGTAGTATGGAATGCTTCATTTCTCCTAACTTACTATTTCTAGCTCTCTCTTCACTTAAATATTTCACTGGATTGCACAATACGTTTGTTTTTAAAATGGCTCACTTTTCCTAAAATTATTTTAATACAGAAGTGTACAATAAATCTTAATGCACCTAAAATAGTGTTTGTGTAAATGTTAATAAAGTTAAAGAGAAATTAGATGTTCTTAATGTTAAAATGGAAGTAAACGTTGAATTGATTCAGTCTTGTGCACCTATTAGATGGAATTGCACTCAAATTAACTGTCGTGTTTGATGACAACTTGTTAATTTTAAACAACATAAAATTACAATAAAAGAAGGAAGCTAATGCTTTTAAGAAATTTTCGCGTAAAACATTTTGATAGGAAAGATATTTCCTTCTTTTATTCTATTTCAGTGTTCTGCATTTTAGCACAAAGGTTTGAATAATTATAAGCAAAATTAATAAATAATGCCAACCAAGTTTTAAATAGTATTTTTTTTAAATATTCAAGCTATCTAAGAGGTTAACTGAGACAATATTGGGCGGTACTTTCAAATCGTTTTTATATTTACTCTCATATTGTGTCTGTTATCCTTAATAAATTTAATATATAATAATGACAATAAATAATCTAAAGGATAGCACATAGCTGAAAAATTATAGTTTATTTTTGATTTTTAGCCTTCGAACTTGCGTTATTGGAATGACAAATTCTTGAATGCTTCTACACGTTCGCTTGCATTTTACATTAAGGTATTCACTTAACAGGGAGCTGGATGCACAGCGTTATTAGTCGCGGTTGTTTCAAGAAAATTAGAATTAACTAGAGCCGAGAAGCACGTTCATAACTTCATGATGGACACACAACTTACTAAAAGAGTAAGTATTGCTGTGATATAAGTTCATCACAATTATTGTTAATCTAATTAACAGGGGGCGGGATGTACAGCATTATTAGTGACCGTTGCTTCGAGAAAATTAGAGTTAACTAGAGCGGAGAAACATGTCCATAACTTCATGATGGAAACCCAGCTAACGAAAAAGGTAAGGTGACTGTTACTTGAGTAACAGTTAAAGGACACTTTGAAGGTAAGACTTACCTGCTAGGTTATGCTAATGAAAAACTTAATAAATTAAACGATAAAGAAATAATATGCTTGAAATTGATGCTTGACACAGTGAGTAACACACATTAGATGAAACTAAAATTATTGCAAACTTACACAAGAGTAGCGACACTACGCTAGAGATTAAATAAAATAAACTAATAAATAAACAAAAGTCTAATAATGATGGATAACAACTTTGAGCTAACAAATAGCTAAAAAAAACCACAGAAAGCTTAAAAACGTTAGACACCATTGTGTTGTCATAATATGTTTGGTTATATTGAGAAAACATATGAATTGTCTGATTGAATATATGGATTCTTACAGCTGAAAAATGCAGCTGCCAACGTGCTTCGGGAGACGTGGTTAATATACAAACACACAAGACTTGTAAAACGAGTACACCCTGGAAGAGTGAGAACGCATCAAAGAAAGTTTTTATTAGCTATTTATGCGTAAGTATTTTTGTGATAACATCAGTAGGATCTAGAAAATTAATAAGATTTACCTCTTACTAGACAACTAATACGAAAAGACTAGCAGTATAATCTTCCTATTCTCGTTCCTACAGAAGCTGCTTAAATGGCAATGCTACCATATTTGTACTTATTTTCGTTTTAACAGTCAGATGAATATTGGAAAAATCTTAATAGCAATACAATGTATTTTCAAAGTAGACTTTGCAAAATTGATGAAAAAGGTAACATTATATTTCAGGTTGCGGAAAGTGAAGATGGATCAAAGAAAGCTGATGGACAACGCAAACACAATAACAGATATGGCAAAGGTACGTTGAATCCCATTAATTATATTTACCGCTATTGCTACACTCATACACTCATTTAGAGGTAGAATCCTAGTTAGCACTTTAGGAATGCAAAATATAGATTTAGCGGTAGAAGTCCTCTATAATGTTTTATAGAATGTTTACTGCCCTTTTTCTAAACCGAGTGACCTTTAGAAGCTAGAATTTTTATGGAAAAACTCTCAAATTTATAAAATCAATACCGCATTGGAATTCAAATCATAGCATGCTACAAATTTTTTATTTCAAACCCATTGGCCACTTGCTTTGCGCATGCATTTTTTTAGATCAAAATTATTTTGCTGATATAGATAAAACTCCCGCTACAAATGTGCATGATTTAGAATTAGAAATCACAATATTTTCCAAAAGAAAAGAGGACATGCACAATATTATAGACATTCGTTTTAAACTGCAGGACACACACGAGACAGACAAAGATACAGTTACTCCTACACTAACACGAACTTGTTATTAGCAACTACAGTTAATAATGAACTACAAAGCGATTGATATTAGGACCCCTTTCTCTTACAGACCCAGAACACAGTCTACGAGATTGTTTCGGATATGAGTACGAGACAAGACACCATAGAAGAGAGGCTGACTAGTTTAGAAGAAAAACTTACTTCATTACAGGTAATGGTAACTTGATTTTTATAAAGACGATGAAGGAGGTTGGAGGAATGCGGAAAAGGGTGTAGTCCCGCTACCTCCATTGAAAAGGGAGGGATCCGCCGAGCAAACGGGTGTACTGTCTAGTCTGGGCAATTGCCCGATGGTTTCAATCGGACTGTGTAAAATGTTTAAATCGCGCCGAGCACATGCTTGCGATATTCAGGATTTTATGATTTTTAGTTCTAATGCGGCGTCATAGATGTCACTACAAAACTAAGGCAACTACAGTACTTTTAGTTTGGGTTTGGTACCAAAGGTATTTCATGTAAATAAATATAAAAAATCCCTACGATTTTTAATTTCATGCTACATAATTTATCTTGTAGTTGAGACGGTTCGATCGATAATAATCTATTGAACACGTAGTTATGACACGATATCTTACGAAAACCCTGATTTGAAGAGTAAAACGCCCATAACTTCTGAACGGCAGAACCGATTTTAGTCAAACATAGTTAAAAACACTCTCGATAAACATTAACATTAGAAGCGGGATATTTACCATGTTTACTGTTTGTTGCGAGTTTCCGATATTTCGGTGCTATTGCAAGCACCATGATCACGGATAAACTGTCAGTAATGTTAGTGTTGGTGACCATGACAGTTTAAAAACTTATACTCTCGACAAAGTCACCTTTCAATCAATAACAAAGGAAATCAAAATCGGTTCATCCGTTTAGGAGCGATGATGCCACAAAAAGAAACACAAATACACAGGTACATACGTCAAATTTATAACGACCCTCTTTTTCCGCCGGGGTTACAAATACAAAGTTTGGCAGATTTGTGTATTTTGTCTGGGTGAGTGATTAGTTTTCTCGGCTGTCGGTAGTTGCCATGAAGCTGTTTTCCGTACAAAATATTATCTTTTTTCCTTACTGTAGTTACTTTATGTCAACTAATACCAAATTCTATTAGTTTTATAATGGTTATGCTCGTTTGAAGATCGTAATATTTTATAATATTATCATAGGTGTAGATACTTACCCGGATTCCAGATTAACTATATTAAAGATTGTTGCTTGTGGTGATTTGTAGTTACCATTAATTTCTTTTTTTTTATGGTGCTAAAACCAAATTGACGATGTGTTTCAGGAACAAGTAAATAATTTACCAGACGTCATGGCTCGGTGTCTACAGCAGTGTTGGGAACGGGCGGAGCAGAGAAGAAACTTTCTGCATCCCGACACTGCTGCAGTACCTACTCCGCCCTCATCTACTATTACGCCTTACACCAGGTAGATCCCGTTTGATTAAAAATAAAGGTTCGCTTATTGATTAAAATATCAACTGTCCGGGGTTAGATTTTGGTTTTATTGTTCTTATATGTAGTAATAAATATAGACTGCGACAATTTTTAAGGAATCATAATGGCAATTAGTTATACCATAGCTGAATATGATCCTCCTCAATTTTATGACAAGTTTAATAGAAATTAGATACCGATCAGCGCCGCACTCCATTAGGCTGCTGATCGTTGTAGATGGAAAAAAACCATTGGCAATCTGAAATGGAGTCACGATTCTCAGCAGTGAGAAAGCGCTTAGGAACAGAGAATATAAATTATCTTCTGTTTTCCAAAATTCAAAGAGGATTGTATCTTGTTTTTATTTTTAATATGCGAAATACATCCTCAAACAGGTGGCTACCTCTACATCAGAAAATAATACCCAATTAATGTTATGTTGTGATCTGTTACTCATTATTTTTTGTCTCATTTATAGGACGCTAGCAACAGCGTCACACCCGTGGCCTCCAAGCCCAGTGTTGCAGCCGGCAGGGCGAACGCATTCAGCTCCTGAGAGCACCACAACGCATTCGCCCTCACCTGCGCAGCCGCAGCCTTCTAGCCCCGCCCCACACGCGTCTCGGCCCCCTCTACCCAGCTGAGTACCGCCTTCCAACTCCGAACTCCTGTGCTGAACTCGACGAAACTCGGCGCCCGTCCTCTGACCCCCCCTTCACGACTACGCCCGAAAGAGGTTGCCGGGGAAGTTGTTTTACTGCGGAAGACAGAGATTTGAAGATACTAGTTCAATGAACGCTTTGCACGAAAAATATTGAGTTATTTGGGTTAACAAGCCACCATAAGCAGATTGCAGATTTGCTATTGTTTCAACGAAATAGCTCCCAAAACAGCACGCAAAATAAACAGAAAAATTCAACGAAATTTTACCATTTAATCATGTTTTTTCTTCTTCGTAAAACTGCAAATCAAAACGAACAATTTACCAGGTGAAGATTTGTATTTTTATATCGACACGAACTAAATTCGTTTATTGAAACTATTTTCGACATCTTTATCTTGCGTTGGGTGATGAACGGATCTAAGTGAAACGATTTTCTCGGCAAGCCAAAGGACCACGCCGCGGTGCGAGACCAGGTCAGCCGTAGTTTTCTTCGCTGTTCCCCAAAGTTTCGGATGTGCCAGACTGTTTTCTAGTGATATTGTTTAGATAGTGAAAAGAATTGAGGCGGTACGGACTTGCTGTTGTGATTATACAAATGCTTTATCGATAGACGCTTTAGCTAATTACGTTAGACGATATTTTGAATACATTATCAGCATTAGTATAGGTAGTTATTACCTACACGTCTGTTCACGTTTTATCTGATGTTCGAAGAACCAATAACACTGTTTTATAAGCTGAGTGTGTTTTTACTAAGGTTTTTTTGTGAACGCCACCGATATTATGACATTGAGAAGTCTTTGAAAACGAATTTAAGAGTAATCACTTTCAAAGATTTCTTAATGTACAGACACATAGCAGTAATAAATATAGTGACTAAAAATAATAGTAATCACATAGATTTGCATTTATATTATGCAGTTAATAAGTAAATTGACTGCATAGGCATTTACTGTAAAGTACACATAGTGGTCACTATAGATTGGTTTCGGTTCCTTGTGTAAGTATTTACTATTGTATGGACAGTAACACGATTTGGAATAATTATATCACAATGCCAGATTAGCTATGAAATAAAAACTATACATAACTCCATCTACTTTAGAATTGTAAATGTCATCTTCGATAGTATTCGAATGATAATTGAAATATATTTTATACAAAACTATGAATACGATGATCTGACCACTATATTTGTGATATATTTTAAATACATAAAGACTCTATAAAACAAAGTTTTATTGAGATTTCACACTAAAGTGAACTATGTTTTAAAGAGACAACGAAACATAACTAAATAATAAATGTTGAGGTCAGATTATGGCTACGTGTAACGTGGTTTAGCATATGCTAAGTATGTTTCCATTTAAATTGTTCCAAAACTATCGAGGTGAGACAATTGCACATATTCTAAGGAAAACCTGTATACACACTTTTAGATATATGATTAGGTAAATTGAATTGTTACTACCTGCCTATTGACATGTAGATTGTAAACAATTTTTTCTAAGAATTAGACCTAAGTAAAGCTTTGTATAAGACATAAGATTGATGGCTGTCTAAATAGTGCCTAAAACACTACGAAATTTCGATAATTCAGTTTTATTATCTTAATAACTTATGAATGTAAATAGGTAAACTAAAATTTGAGAGCATAAAATTTAGTAAATATCTAAATTTTGTAGTTGTACGAGTTGTATGATGGGATCAATTTGTTTGTACATTTCAGTTTAAAAAGTTCCCTTCTTTATAAACGTTGTTTGGTTAAATTTCTTGAAAGTCTATTAATAATAAAAAATGGAATTTGCATTGAACATATTGTATCAAAACCTATATGATTATGGTCTTTGCTCAAACGAATCTGCACTGATTTTTCCAAAATCCCATTCAAATTAGTATAAAATAGATAGAAATTTGGCACGCATGTTAAAACTACATAGAATAGACCAATAATGTGTTAAAATAGAAATAGATCAAATCCAAATAGACTTAAAGGCCCGTTTACGTTAGCCGATTTCAATCGGATATGGTATATGTCAGAATGTGATTAGACACTTATAAATACTAAAAGCTCTACAAAAATGCAATCTTTTTTAATGCCCAATAAAAATACGTTGGTTAAAAAATGGATACCAAGTAGAAAAATTGTACATTTTGTTCAAACCAACTATTGATACGTTTTAAAAATTAAATACCTGAGAAAAGTAAGTAAAACAAAAATCTAACAACTTATTATTTAAAAAAATAATAATTTGTAGTCATGACTGAAATATCAACCAATATAAATGAGGATAAATAAGTTATACTAAGAGAGATTTTCATAGAAATAGCACCGTACGGAAATACCTAGTCGTTGTCGTCACCAATATTTATGTGTTATTATTTTAGTTCTTGATGTAATTCACTTATTTACTATTCACAAGTTCACTCAGTTTTTCACCACTTTATTTTTATTTGCTAGCTGTAACATAATGACGAATTACGATTTACGATTTGATTTAATCAACAAATAATTTTTAAAATAAAATTAATGGATCATTAATATGCAATATCACCTCTTATTTTGCTAGAGCTTGAGTGAATTACATATGAACCATGTACCATTATTTTCAGTTATTTTAAAATATCTGTAATAATTAGGTAGGGTAATAAATAATCCTTTATAATAATCGTTCGTAATATTATACAAAAACACCAACTAGTATATTTAGATATACGACAGATATAGTGTAGAAATTAAAATATTTCCTGCATTATATTTATTATTAAATAATATCTTACCCATCTTATTAAAACTTTTCCTAAAATTTTTCATAAACAGTGTTTTAAAAAAATACTTTCTATATTCCCTAGTGTTTGTAACTACCTCGACATTTTTACACGTCATAATTACCTACAGTTTAACTAGTAACTGCCACTTTAGGATTTTGCTTTCAGAAATCTTATTTTAACTTCTGTCCTTCCCACCATAAATTAAAAAAATATTATTTAATTCCCATTTTTCGGTCTTTCGCTGTTTAGTTTTTCCGTAGATCGTTTTGAAATCCAATGCGCACAATATTAAGAATATATATTATAAAGTGGCATTTTAGTAAAACTAGGTATTTACATTATCGGTCTTTACCTAACAGTAGCCTAATGAATTGTCCCCATTATGAAGAATTTTAAAGAGTCTAGTCACTAAGATTAATTGCTTTATAGTCTGTTTTGTCTAGGACAGTTGTTCACAAAAGTGTTTGTACTCGTACTATTTATATTTCATCAATTGAACTCTTCTATTCTTACCGACTAGAATATAATTTATACATTTCAAAGATACTTAAAAGTATAATTATACCCATCGAACACTTTTGCGAGTGAGTCCCAATTTTAGCTAAATTTCAAAGTATAAAAAAAACTATTTATTTATAAATAAGAATTGACCAAAATGTTGTTTAAGAAACGTAGAATTTGTAAATAATAAGCGAAAATCAGTAAGACATTATGTATAAAATAATAATGTAAATACCAGTTGTATTTGCGAATTTTAATGTAAATAAAGTATAAAATAATAAAATATGGTTCCAGTAAAATTATTTTTAAATAATACGTTCAATTGTATAATGAAATTTTAAGTTGTATGCCAACGGAATGTTCTATGCGGTGCGTAAACAAAAGATATGAAACTTTTGTGATCATTGTTGATGAAATGAAAGTGTAACTTCGATTATATGAGCTGTAGTATTTTTTAAATTGATTTTTATTTACACCCTATGCCTAAAGAAACAAATAAACTTGATAAAGTAATCTTGTGTCAGAATTTATTTACTTGGCCCTCAAAATCCTCCTGAGAATATACGAGTATATTGTGTAGTTTCAATCCAAAAAAAGCTTTAACATTAACTACATCCGTCCGATTTTCCATTCTCATAGTAAAAGCCTATTTAATAACTAACAGCGGGCCTCTGCCCTAGCATACATGAAAATCTTTAAATCGGGTACGAAGCCAACTTGGCCGTTGTAATCATAGTCTGGTCAGATTAGGGTACTCCGATCAGTCACTAAGCGACTGTGGAATCACTCCACAGACAACAGCTTCTCTCCTGTCCTGCTGCTTATGCAAAATTGCATCATGTGAGACATTTACCAGGCCAGCGGCAGCGCTAAGGCTTTGGCTGTTTTTTACTGACTTCAAAAAAAGGAGGTAATCACATTTGATACGTATGTGTTTAATATTGTTGTTACTGCACAATATTCACATAATATGTTACTCTTTGTGGGCTTCTAAATACGTATGCCAAATTCCATAAGTGTTTGTATGCCAGTATGTTTGTATGTATATGACATGGTTGGCGTGGTGGTTGAGCGATCGGCTGATGCGCTGCGTGTCGTGGGTTCGATGCCCGCAAGGAACAAATATTTTTATGGCCTACAGATAGTTGTTCCGGATCTGGGTGTCTTGTGTATGTGAGTTTACATGTTTTGTAAACGCACCCACGATACAGGAAGAAATTCATAGTGTGTGACAAGTCTGAAAAAAAAAAGAGTTTGTATGTTTGTCTACGCATTTCTCCGAAACTACTCATCGGGTCGTGATTCCTTCTTTTTGTGTTGGACTAAGTATCTCTCAACTTAGGGAAAAGTGCAAGTTCCATCAAAATTGGTCGAGCAGTTTTCAATATATAGAGCATACAACCGAACTCCTTAGCGACAAACAGCACGAATGTGTAAATTGGGTTATTATGTGTATTTTATCAATCCTTTAAGTACCTTTCTGTAGAACTTTCTCATTTTAGTAATGGTGTAAAAAGATAGTAATAAAAAATTAACCGACTTCAAAAGCTAAACACAAAAAAGTGCAAAATAACTTTCGTTTCGTCGCAAAATGATAAAAATAAGAGGTACCAAAGACACTGACTTCCCAAAACTAAATTAATTTTGCACATTTATTGTTTTTATTTAAATCAAGAACAACAAGAATCACCGACACGAAGAATAAGAAGAAGATTTAATAACTATTTCAGTATGTTCCTGTGCCATTTGGAGAGTGACAAAATCATAACCTACATACCTAATTTGTTTTGAATTAAATAATAATTATATGTCAAACGCTATTAAACAGCGCCATCTTGTGATAAACTGCCGTACAAATACAAACAATACAAACGTAGCCAGTTGTTGCGTGAATCACCTTTCTACTACCCACAAGAGGGTCTCACATTTTTAATACACTACATTAGTTAAGGGAGGTCACTCACGGCGAGTTTTCGCTCCGCGGACGGCTTTTTTTAGGCACTACTTTAAATCCCTTAGTCATGTCTGTACCTGTGACTACGGAATACGTGTTTGATATTGAGGTGCCGTGTAGGCTGTAGTTGATGGTACAACTTGCCTATATATGTGGATGCAATTTGTTTAGCACCGCTGTGACTGCCTGTTTGTGCCTTCACAGCCGTTTAGACAAGGCATCTACCCATCCTACCTTTACCTAATGTCACCTAAGCGATGTTATTCGAATAAAACTTTATAATAAAACTATGTTTCGTTTTATATTATGTATATAGATATCGTAAACATAGGAAATAGTGTAATAGATTGTAAAATAGCATAAGCAGTAGGTTAAGAGTAGTATACAATAATAAATAGATGTAAGAAATAACTGTGTGAGAATCTGTATAAGAAATAAATGTGTATTTTGTAAAAGTAAGATAATTATAGCATAAAAATAGTCTTTTTAAAAATTGTGGTAGTGAGATGTATAAAATAACTATATTGTAATTTAAGAAAACATGTAAATAAAAACAACATGAAAAAATTATTTTCCCTGTTTAGTAATAAAGTAAACGCATAATTAATAGCTAGCAGAATAGGTAGTAGGTAAAATGTGGGAGTCCCACCCACTGAATAAATGGCGAAGGATGAAAGAAAGATAAAGTATGAAGCATAAAAGTGCGAGAGGAATAAAAGCGAGAACTGGTATGAATGAGAATAAGATATAAAATAGGCACCAACTTTGTGGTGGAACTAGTCATTAAAAAAAAAAAAAAAGCGATGTTATTCAATACTACGCGTATTTTGTTGTGTTGCTTCTCTTGTGCGTTGCAAACCAACAAGTTACCAAAAGTAGTTATGCATCGGCATTTTAACGAAATGCGCTGTTAAATCGACCCAAAATTCGTCCTCAAACTCCCTTGCGCTTGAACGCTAGAAGGGACATATACCTAGTAATTAAAACAATTGAGTTTAAGGCAAAATCATGATGATATACCGCCAGCATGCTTTTATTATACCGCCTTTGACTTTAACAACGCCTTTGGTAATCTTTGCCTATTTCATAAAAGAGGCAGCAGTTTCTTTTTGGTTTTTGCTTTA
Organism: Orthosia gothica; assembly: GCA_949775005.1. Classification (NCBI taxonomy): domain Eukaryota; kingdom Metazoa; phylum Arthropoda; class Insecta; order Lepidoptera; family Noctuidae; genus Orthosia; species Orthosia gothica. The sequence continues at coordinate 16,472,921 of OX459038.1, forward strand.
CGACTGGAGCTGACATGTGTTTTAAAGTAATTTGTAATGTTAATGTTGCGGCAAAATATTCCGATTTGACTGGAAGGAAATTAATATAGGCAAAATGTTCAGTATGGTGACTTCTAAATATTTTGAACCTGTTCAGTAAATATTGAGTCAAAAGTGAAATTAAAATATCCTTTACATAATAATTTCACTCTTTACCTACTTCATATCCCAAATTGCGGTTTGCGACTAAGTAGGTAACCGTAAAATGCTCAATAAATATTCTAAGTCCATATTCATGGCAGTGTACCTTTTTTTTAAACCTAATTTCAAAAGGTAATTTTTGCCAATATTTTCATCATTTCAACTGTTTGGTAATTTTTAACACCCGACGGAAAAAGACGGTTGTTATATGTTTGACCTGTGTACTTGTGTGTTTGTGTATTTGTTTTTTTTGTTAAGATCAGTTTTATATTGCCGAAAAATCATGCTTGTGTCAATGAATCCTATATAGGCATTTACATTTGTAGTGAAACTTCATTAGCCGCGTTGAACGATTTTTGGGTTTTACTTATGATATAAGACACCGACATGCCAATGTGACAGCGCCATCGACATGCTTATGTGATAACAAGTAAAATTTCACAATTTAAAAAACCCCCGACACATTTATCTTGCGAAAACACCCCAATTAAAACAGTAAAATGCCCATAACTTTTGACCGGCTGAACCTATTTTATTCAAACATAGCTAAGAACACTCTCGACAAAATTACCTTTCAAACAAAAAAAACTAAATCGAAATCGGTTCCTCCGTTTAGGCGCTATGATGCCACAGACAGACACACATATACACAGCAACACACGTGAAACTTATAACACCCCTCTTTTTCCGGCGAGGGTTAAAAACACAGTCATTCCAAAGTTTTAAGATTTCGTTTTTTCGGCAGTCCCAGTGAGTGCCACTTTTTTAATAGCAAGTAACTGTCCTCTGCACTGAGCACAGTTATCCCCCCCGATCAAAAATTAAAATAAGCAAGAAGAAAATCTTGAGAACATATAGATAATTATGTGCTTCTTCTAAGTATTTTTGAAATAAAGAGGTGTAGTCTTATTAAATAGTACAGTAGTCACAGCGGATCTTTGTGTATCTGAAGTTGGCTACAAAACACCGTGCAGTAGCTATTTTTAACCGACTTACCAAAAAGGAAGAGGTTCTATGTTCGACTTTGTTTGTTTTTTTTTTGTGTATGTTCACCGATATCTCCGTCAATTGTGTACCGATTTTGAAAATTATTTTTTTGTTTGATAGAGTATGTTTCGAAATTTTAATTTGGTGAAGGTCAACAACAGCAACAACAGAACTCTTCAATAAATAATGGCAAAGATCTCGGGATTGCTGCAATCGCATGTCTGTTTATTGTTTATACCATTTCATAACATAACATCACGCCAGTACGCTCCAAAGGGGTACGCAGATCTCTCATTTCACCGGTTATGTTCAAGTTTCATGTTATTCGGGTAATCTATTCTGGCGTTATAGGGAATTTACTAAACAACTTGCCTGTTAGGTAGGTAAAACTAAAAAGAGAAAAATAAAAAAACTTTTTTGCAAAAAAATACTACCGACTTCCAAATAAAAAACTACAAAGTGAAAAATAACTTAATTATTGGAAGTCGGTGTCTTTCGTAGGTACCCTTTTTTTGCAATATGGACACCGGCTTCCAATAATTAAGTTATTTTTCACTTTGTAGTTTTTCATTTGGAAGTCGGTAGTATTTTTTTGCAAAAAAGTTTTTTTATTTTTCTCTTTTTAGTTTTACCTACAACTATTTTTTTGCAAAAATGTTTTTTTGTGTCAATTTTGAAGGTGAAGATAGCATTGTATAACTGCCTCTTTCACTCGCTTACGTTTGTTGCATCGCCTATCTCGCTTACTGTATGCAGTATATGCTCAATTCTTGCGCAATGGTTTGCAGAGCCAACTTCAGAGACAAAAAGTTCCACTGTGACTACTGTACCAAAGTGTATCGATCGGTCACATTGTTAGTCCTCCTACCTTCAATATAGATTGGTGACCGCCATCTGAGCTATCTGCACTATGCTATAAGTGCGTGATAAAAGGACACACGTCCTCTTATCACGTTTTGAACATAAATATCTGAAGTACCGACGTGGATTTAAAAATGTCTTGCATCTACACTATAGTAAAAGAATACTTAGAGGTGCCAAGGTTTTTGTAACTTACGAGTACTGCGTGACCTTTTTAAAATTTAGTAAAAATAATATAATCCGTGTTGTTTTTTCTTAAGAAAATGTATCACAATGACTATGCTTCCTAGGTGGTGTTTGAAGAGGTTGGTTGTGGTCGGCATCATTCTACGTGCTGATGGTGATCACCGGGGGGTTTTAGTGAGGTTAAAATGCAACACACCCAGGTGCCTTTTGAAGGTTTGGTAGCAGCTGAGTGAGAGTAATAGTAGAAAAATATAAATTGTAAGAGATTGGAGAGCGAATGTCCAATATTCGCCTAACTTTACGCTCATTGCGCGTAGGATCTAGCTAAGCTCGTTAATTTGGGTGAATATACGAATAGTTTTCAACAGATATTATATTTTAAGTCACATTTAATTTGCCCTCCAATTTCCCAGTCTTCAATATTACGTGCCCATTTTGAAATTGTATCCAAAACGACTAACGGTTCGTAGTTAAATCCTTTGAAGTGCCTACTTTGCAAAGCGGTATTTTCAAAGGTCATTGTGACAAACGTTTCTTGATAATCTTCTAACAGGACGATTACAGGCCGTTTTAATAGGTACTTAGAATATTAATGAAAATTGACAATAATTGTTCTAAAAATTAAACAGATTTCTGATATTCGTTTCTCCTTTGTCCTATAATTGTTTGTTTCGTCGCAGATAATCTCTAGAGGTACGATCTTGCTAACGAAAAATCTTTCAATGAAACAAAAGCAACACTGTGCTGCAGCGAATCTGCTGGAAAAGCTAGTTTCAATAAAATACACCATTATCATGATTATACATTTATTATGCTTCAAGGTAGCTTAGTAACTAGGGGTTAAAGACCACAGTTGCATGTTCACCTTCTGTTTTGTTTGTGTTTTTTTATTTAAATAGAGTAAACACAGAGTAAATTACCATAGCACGTTATAATAATTATATAGTTTTAAAAACGGGGTATGTCATGGTGGTGTCAGTTATTGTACCTGCTAGAAGATTTAGATATTATTTTTTAGATTTTTGGTTATAAAACTTATTTAAGTTATTGTATATTCAAAAAACATAAAGCGGCATAATAGGAAGGGGACCTGACACTTATCAGAAAGACCTAGAAGAAGACATCAATATCGTGACTCTTATTTTACTCCTTAAAACTAAAATCTCTAACTTTCCCAAAGATACGCTTATAAAAAATTAAAGCTACTTTATACTTATAAATTAGTTCGTTGATTATTTATCAACGAACGGTATAGCGTTGGCCGCTCTCTCTATCCCCTGCGGCCGAAAAATGGTAGGTGGCGAGCCCATCGACCTTCACCCGTCACAAGGGGACCAAGGGTGCCATACACGGGGTCGTCTGGCACCCATGTGCTGGTTTGGTCTCTGGGGTGGCCACGGCGCACAGTGTGTTCAAGTGGCCCGGTGATGGGAGGTACTCCCCAGAGGAGGGTCCGATGACGGACAGCATTGGCAGGTTCGCGGTGAGTGCTAACGCGTGCCCGTGTGCCCGTCATAAGTGGCACAGGAGGACACCGTGGAGTTTGAGTGGGTAGGAGTCCAACATAACTGCGATATCTCCCCGTAGTAGCGCAGTATGCATGAGCAACATGCAAAAAAAAGTCTAGCTTTTTATTTGATCAGAGCTCGACTGACAAGCTAAGGCGTAGTTTCGTTGTACGTAACTTGTTGTTTTGCAACGTACCATCTTGACTTTTTATTTGATCTGAGGCCGGTGCAAAAATTTTCATTTGTAATTCGATTTCCCAAGATTTAATGGAAAAAAAAATGATTCCTGTTTTACAATATTTAGGTATTTAGAAAACATGATTGTAATAAATGTAATCCAGGTAAGTTGTTTTTATGTTATATATATTTCTATCAAATTACTTTCGAAACGTGTTTCGAGTTAAGACGACGTCTTGTCCAAAAGATGGCAATAAGTGGTCTTACAAAAATCTTTGGTGCTCTATGTGCAAGAGCCGTGTGCGTGTGATAGCCGTTGTGTACAAGAGTGTGCGCGCAGTCTTGTTCACTGTATCAGACATTTATTTAAGAAATTATGTGTTTACTGCTATGCTAATAAACTAATTATTTATGTTTTGAGGACGTCAAGAAAAGAAAACAACGGAGAGAAAAATGTGACATTTGTGAATGATGACATTTTAGAGAACATGTTAGTAAAAGTGCGCAATGCTGCACACCCCTACCCTACCATCAGCACGTAGAAGGAACCCCGTGACATCTAAAACAATCTTTTAGTAAAGATTCTGATTTAATGATACAAACAAATTTCAGGTCAAAAAAAATTGAAAACGTGTCTTCTAATTATAATAATTGTTCTAACAATAAAACAATCTTTGTTCAATTTCATTTCGTATTTTCACTCAGAGATCCAACAAAGCTCTTGAGTACAAATGGAGCGTACTTTCAATTGATTAATCAATTCCCTAAAGCAATTAAGCCAAGCAGTATAGGCCAGAAATTATTCAATTAAAAAACCGGCCAAGTGCGAGTCAGACTCGCGCACGAAGGGTTCCGTACTTGGTAAATTGCGGTTTACGATTTATGATGTATTAAAAAAAAACTACTTACTGGATCTCGTTCAAAGCAATTTTCGGTGGTAGTTTACATGGTAATGTACATCATATATTTTTTTTAGTTTTATCATTCTCTTATTTTATAAGTTACGGGGGGTGGGGACACACATTTTACCACTTTGGAAGTGTCTCTCGCGCAAACTATTCAGTTTAGAAAAAAAATTTATTAGAAACCTCAATATCATTTTTGAAGACCTATCCATAGATACCCCACACGTATGGGTTTAATGGAAAAAAAAAATTAGTTTCAGTTTGAAGTATGGGGACACCCAAAATTTATTGTTTTTTTTTCTATTTTAGAGTGAAAATCTTAATGCGGTTCACAGAATACATCTACTTACCAAGTTTCAACAGCATAGTTCTTATAATTTCGAAAAAAAGTGGCTGTGACATACGGACGGACAGACAGACAGACAGACAGACATGACGAACCTATAAGGGTTCCGTTTTTTGCCATTTGGCTACGGAACCCTAAAAAGGTCAGAGAACAAAAAGTCTCAAATAATGTAAATTAGGTAAGTCGCGTAACATGAATGCAGAACTCTTATTCATATTCTTCGTTTCGTTTCATTGATTTGAAAGTAAATGATTGTCTACGAAAAATTGTATCGATTCTTATCGGTAAAACTGCAACAACCCTTCTTTTCTTTTTATTTTTTTATAAAGTAAGACAGAGTAAGCATAATACACACAAATTTTGTCAGTTATGTTTGTCAGTTATGCCATTTACTGTCGTCAACTGTACTCAAACATGAACCTCGGGCTGCTCCTTGAAAACATTCTGACTACTGAAACTAAAGTTATTTTTTGCACTTTTTAGTGTTTAGAATTTATAATAACCGACTTCTAAAGAGAAGTCGGTTTACTTTTTGGGAAAAAGTTTTTATTTATTTCTCTCTTTTTAGTTTTAGTACGGAAAGGTACTAGGATTGACAAAATAGCCATGATAACTTAATTTACACATTCATGCTGTTCGTCGCTAAGGAATTCGGTTGTATGTTCCATATCTTAAAAACTGCTGATCCGATTTATGAAACAAACATACAAGCATGCAAACATGCGCACATACGAACATGTACACATGTAAACATGCAAACATACAAACATGGCAATGCACAAAAAATAACTAATCCGCATTCATGGGTCGTCCGCCATTTTGAATTTAGAATGACGGTACTAATCTAATCATGCATTGTCATCCAAACTAAACGTGTATAATTGCCGGCACTTAAGTTGGCAAAAGTCGTTAAATGCGCACAAGTCGTTTTTAGGTCTCTTTGGTTATTCCGAGAGTGCGATTGGTTAGACAGTCGACACAAGGATCGACTGGCCAATCGTTCCGTTCGCTCTATATGATGAATGGCCAGTTCGCGCACTATGCGCGTTACATGCCGGGGATTATATGCGAAATTTCATCTTAATCGGTGGAGGATAACTGCTTTAAAATTTAATTGAAAGATTTGACCCGAACATACATACACTTGCAAGTTAAATAAAAGCTTGTAAAAGAAAAACTCATTTCTCGATCACTGATTCACAAATATTATGAATGATAAATTAAAAAGTCAGATCTAAGTTCACATAATTACAATATCAAAATAGATACTAATGAAGAACGATGTGCCGAATATAGATGAGAAAATTATACAGAGATGATACATCAACAATTAAACACCCAGTTTGTTTATTATTGTCTATACATTTAGCCGAATATTGAGTGGGCTGAATCGACATACGAACATTGTCAACGAAGCGGTGCTAGTCTTTTTACTTACTTATCAAGACAATAATTATACCAAAACAGTTGTGCATTATAAAATGCTGTTCAATTATTTCACTAAGATTAAACTTGATCGTGTTTTTTCTCGTTGTTTGAACAAGTTTCAAGAAATTGTTATCACGTTTTAGTTACCTAGAAAAAAAAGGATTCATTTTGACCAACATAATTATCTAGTTATACTTGTTACAGGGCCTAGCACGTACTCACAACTTTTAGTCGAACAACTGTTTTGATGTGTTTCAAAATTTTATAGAAATATGTTGAAATCATAGCACCGGCGCATACTATAGTTAGTTGACAAAAAAATCAAAATGCTGTATCAATTTGCTTTTGATTAAAGAGTTGGACAACTATCGATCAAACACTCAATTTGTATCTATTGGTGTGCGCATACCATCGACTAAACAGTCGATTTGCGACTGATCAGTCTTACCGCATTTGAATTGGCGCCACGTCTTTTGTCGCCATGGCTGGAAAATGCCTCTCCTTAATCTCCTTTTCAACCGACTTAAAAAAAGATAAAGTTCTTAAATAAAAAAGAAGACTATGGTTTTTTTGTAGGTTTATGCGATCACGATCGCGATGCGATATAGGCGATCACGATGTCAAATATTGACTAAACTTCAAAAATCTTTTTTTGTTTAAGAGGTATACTCTCGAGATAGTCACATTGTCACAAAGTCAGGATATGATGAGGACATCCCGTGGCAATTGAGGGAACACCTCAAACTTTATAGCCATACATATAGCAAATTTGGTATATGTATGGCTATCATCTACATTGCAAGCATTTGCATTCAGAAAGTAACATTTGGTGAAGTAGAACTGTGAAAGAAACTACAGATGGCTACTGTAACTTCTCAATGTTAAGCTTGTTTTGGGTATAGGATATCTCGAATAGTTAAATGACTGTGATGAAGCAAATTTGAATATTTTTCTAATTAAAATGGTACCATCAAACTGATCTTGTGATGAAGCCGGCAGGTAGGCACCGGAACTCCGTAATATAACAATGTATCCCAGTCATGTTTAGGATTGTTAGAATTGCTATGATAAGCCCTCTGGCTATTCTTCTTCTTTCGTCTCGATTAATTCAAACTATAGTCTCAACCATTCAGATTTTGTTCGACCAGTATGTAACTACTCGGACAGCTCTGTTATTCGTTACCATCAAATCTCGTAAGATGCAGGTGGTCGGGCATGAAGGGCAGACAAGGAAATGGGCCATATCTTACAAAGGGTTGGCACGGTGTTTTGGATGGATCTATGATACTCCATTTGGCCAGGTTGTTTCTACAGTGGCCAACCTTTTTTTTTTTAGTTTGGAGAAATGCTCATGCATACTGCGCTACCACGAGGAGATAGCGCAGTTATGTGGGACTCTAACCCACTTAAACTCCACGGTGTCCTCCTGAGCCGCTTATGGCGGGAACACGGGTACGCGTTAGCACTCACCGCGAACCCGCCGCGGCTGTCCGTCAACGGACCCTCCTCTGGGGAGTACCCCCATCACGCGCGCACCAGAACACACTGTGCGCCGTGACCACCCCAGGGACCAAACCAGCTCATGGATGACAGACGACCCCGTATAAGGCACCTTTGGTCCCCTTGTGACGGGTCAGGGTCAATGGCCCCGCCACCTACCATTTTTCGGCCGCAGGGGATAGGGAGAGCGGCCTACGCTATACCGCCACTCCTCCTCCCCTGCGGCCCCACCGCGTCCGCCATCAGACGGTGGCGACCCCTTCTAGGCCGCGGAAGGTAGGGAGAGCGGCGCACCGCAATACCGGCACTCCTCTCCCGCCGCGGCCTCCAACCCTCAGCCGCGATATCGTATGGGTATGGGAGACCCCATACGACATCGCGGCCCGCCTCAGTGGCCAACCTAGGTCCACAATCGGTTTTGGGATTTCCAGATTGGCTACTGCAGTTCGTTTCCAGAGGGCAGATTCTCTGCCGAAGTGGTGAAGTGTGGTGGAGTGTGTTTGTTTCCATAATTCACATCTCTCGTCAGTTGCGCAGGTTTTCGAGGAGGTCGTATGTCTCAAGACGCTCTAACGACTCAGGCACGCAGGTTGGAGTTGATGCTCATTTAGGGCGTGCCAACTGTCCCGTTCTTGTCTGTCCTTCTACCCATCAGTGTGATGTTGTACCCACCAGTGGGTACAACATCAAAAGTGGGGTTGGTTTCAAACACCCAATTATGTTGCTGCAGATGTCATTTAGTGATATGTCGACTTCTCTAGCCTGAACGGATCGATACCACACCTGGGCATGCGAACTCCCCAGCAGAAAAAGACAGACATAGGCCAGATGTGCATAGAACTTGTGTCGATGCTCCCCAGCTAGTGGATGCTAAGCGACGAGGGACATTATTCCTTGTCCCGACTTTTTGTTTAGTTTTTAAGCAGTGGAATTTAAACGTCAGTGATCTATCTAAGGTAATGCCCAGGTAACGGGGCTGAGCGCAGTGTTCTATAGCAAAGCCTTGCCTCGAGATTTAAAGGGTCCTATTTTAGTGACGGTTGCATAGATGGAAAACACAGGATTGGGTTTTAGATGGGTTTATCATAGAATATTTTCACAATACTACTTTCTGAGCGTGTACGGTCTCAACACCGTACATTTTTCTGCATACTGGCAACCTACTTTAGGCCAACGATGTGCGTCATAATTTGACCGTATAAAACATCACTACAAAGCAACCAACGCAGATAGTGATCTTATAGCCGTGTTGCTATCCAAACCAAGAGAGAGAAATAGTCGCCTTCCATCTGAGTTATACTGTAAGTCACTTAACTGAAATATATTTAACTAGTGGATCTAACTGTGACGTGTTTCTCTCCAACCAACTAACGGCGAATCAGTGTACGGACTTACAACCCGTACATTAAATGGTCCTTCGAGCCTTTGTGTATCTTAGTGTGTTTGTGTCTCTTGTTACGGTAGCGAATCGGTTCAACTGGTCTCCCAGAAGAGGGTCGCCCCAGTTGGATTGAGAAGGCGCACATACCTAATCAGAGTACAGGCACATTGAGTACCGGAACCAAACTACAACTATTGGAGGAGCTTTCAACAACTAGAAGTGCCTTCAACAACTAACTACAACTGCTGGAAGTGTCTCCGACAACTAGGAGAGCTTCAAACTACTGGGAGTGTCTCCGACAACTAAGAGAGCTTCAAACTACGGGAAGTGTCTCCGACAACTAGGAGAGCTTTCTAAAAACTGTAAGTGTCTCCGACAACTAGGAGAGCTTCGAACAATAATCTGGAACTAACTACTGGAGAGTCTTTGACTACTAGAAGTTCCTCCAGCGACTGCCTACAACTACGGGAAGTGTCTTCAACTACTGAAACTAACAAGAACTACTAGAGGAGTCTTCGACCACAAGGACCTTCAAAACCTGTTCAGAAAACTACTTTGTGAACTACAAGGAAGCAATCGTCTACAATCAAGATGAATAAGCTAGCGCTACAATCAACATGTTTTGATAACATAAAAACATTATGCACCAACTACAACAAGGACAGCAAGAGCAGAAAAACACAGGAGTACTTGAACAAGCGGCTGTCCTCGCTAGAAGCTCAATGGATGGATTTCAATGCACGACATACATTACTGTTGCAAGAAATCGAAGATAAAAACATACACTACTTTGCAGAATATGTCTATGGTAAAACCAAGAACATGTTCGAAGCAACGAAAGCAGACATTTCAAAAATGTTGCAAACTACTGAAGAAAAGGTCAAGTTCGACCTAACAGACTTGTCGGGAGAACCTGATGAGAAAACGAAGACGTTGCTGACTAAACAGGAATGCAACTTCAAGGCCATCGATAGGGCTATGGCTAAAATTGATGTAGAAGCCATAGCTGAAAAATGGGAACTTGACGATCACTTGTCAATCTTGAAGTCAAAGTGGGATGCTATAGACAAAACGCATTGGGAGCTGGAAGCGATACTTAAAGGCTCCAACTCTAACTACAACAACATGTTCGTCACTATTGAAGAGAAGTACGACGAGCTAAGAAAAACCTTAAGCCGTAAGATTTGGTCGACTGCGCACTACGAAAGGTCGGCGCCAAAAATTGAGGTTCCTGAATTCTCGGATAACTACACCCAATGGATTTCCTTCAAGGATCTCTTTATGGAAACCATACACAACAACCCGAGGATTGACAAAGCGCAAAAGATGCAACATCTGAAAACGAGGTTGAGAGGCGAAGCTGAACGATTGGTGCAACATTTGAGTATCAGTGCAGAAAACTACACATCTTGTTGGGAGATACTGACTCAGCGCTTCGACAATCGGAGACTGCAATGCACGTCATTTCTAAACATCATGCTCAACCTGCCCGTCATCCAACAACCCGACAGCTTCAACCTCAAGAAGATGCATGACGTTATAACAGAATGTATGAACGGACTAGCAAACATCGGTTTAGACATCGCAACTTGGGACCCAATTATAGTAAACTTGATAACGCAGAAACTCGACACTACTTCATACGGCGAGTACACAAAGGCGCTGCGGGATCCGAGGGATGTGCCAAACTTGAACGAGCTGTTAGACTTCCTGGAAAACAAATTCATGGCTTACGAAACCATGAAGAACACGAAAAAGGAAGCACCTAACCAACGCCACCAGGTCGCGACTAGGGCATTCAACAAACATCATCCTGCAAGACTGCACAACTACGACCAGCAAAAATCCTTCAAGAAAACATACCATACGGCATACGGTCATTGCCCTAACTGTGACGGAAATCACGTGCTGATGAACTGCCCAAAGTTCATCAACATGGACTCATTTCAACGGAATGACACAGTTTCAAAATTGCACGTGTGTAAAAACTGCCTATACAGTCATGGCAACACAAACTGCGCATCATCAAAAACATGCAAAGAATGCAATAGGAAGCATCACACCTTATTGCACAACGCTGACAAGGAAAATAATACCAACTCGTCGAATACAGAAAGAAACAACAAAAATCCAGGTCAACGACTAAGCACATCCACGAGTAAACAAACTTCCAACCATGTTTAAACTAACGAGATGGAGATCTTGCTAACTACGGTGCAGCTTAAGATAAAATCTGCTAACGGAGACTATATGACGCTTCGAGCACTACTAGACCAAGGCTCGCAAGTTAACTTAATAACTGAGAACGCCGCACAGATGCTACGACTACCAAAGAAACGGCTGAATGCAACTATAACGGGAGTAGGAGCAGCACCTGGAAGCTGCAAAGGGCGGCTTCAACTTACCTGCAAGTCTATTCACTCGGACTATGCATTCGAAACACAGGCACTTATCTTAAGCAAACTTACGAACAATTTACCTAACTCATCGTTCGAGAAGGCTAACTGGCCGCACATAGAAAACCTGAAACTTGCTGATCCGGAATTCAACGTATCAAGCCCTATAGATCTACTACTTGGGGCAGACGTGTATTCCGACATCATCCTCGACGGGGTCTTGAAAGGCAGTCAACAGTCTCCTGTAGCGCAACAAACGCACTTAGGCTGGATCCTATGTGGCAAACTGAAAACTTTCAACTGTCACATGACACTGGTCGACCTAAGCGAATTGACTAAATTCTGGGAGAACGAAGACATAACTAGCAGCAACCATGACATGATGCCGAAAGATGATCAGTGTGAAGAATACTACAGCAGGACAGTACAACGAGATGCAGACAACAAATACATTGTTAAGATGCCGACGAGCCCCGAGTTGCAAGACAAACTCGGGAAATCAAGGTCAATCGCTGTCCCGCAATTTCTTCAATTAGAAAAACGCCTGGAGAAGAACAACAAACTTGCGACAATGTATCGGGACTTCATCAGAGAATATATGCAACTACAGCATATGAAGCCGGCATCTCCACCATCAACTACCGTCCCTGAATGCTACCTTCCACATCATGGTGTTTTGCGAGAACAATCAACTACGACCAAACTAAGAGTTGTTTTTAACGCCTCGCAAAGGACAACAACAGGGCACAGCTTAAATAGCTTAATGGAAAAGGGTCCAAATCTACAGAAGGACATTCAAAACCTTATACTAAAGTGGAGGACCTACAAGTACGCTTTCACCGCTGACATAGAGAAGATGTACCGATGCATCTGGATAGCTGAAGATCAACAACCACTACAGAAGATAATATGGCGCAACTCTCCTGCTGAAAGATTACAAGAATATCAACTTTGCACCGTGACATATGGAACCAAGTCCGCACCATGGCTGGCCATGAGAACTTTGAAACAGTTAGCCCTGGATGACGGTCACAAATATCCAGATGCCGTCAAGATCCTGCTCAACGAGTTCTACGTGGATGACGTAATTAGCGGTCACTACTGTCTAGAAAAAGCAAAAGACCTACAGAGTTCCCTTATCAATCTACTAAACGGCGGCGGCATGAACTTACGCAAGTGGACAGCTAACCACCCCGCACTGCTAGAGAGTTTAGATGAGGATCAAATATCAACTAAAGGAATATTTGATTTCAAAACTGAGGACTCAACTAAAACGCTCGGACTCGGCTGGAACCCAAACCTCGACACGTTCATGTTTAACTGGAGTCTGGAAGAAAAATCAAAGGGTCGGACCACGAAAAGGCACTTACTGTCCGAAATATCGAAACTATACGATCCTTTGGGCTGGTTGGCTCCCATAACAGTGTCGGAAAAATTATTATTTCAAAGGGTATGGAACAGCAAACTTGCATGGGATGAAGAACTACCGAGTGGCATACCAAACGAGTGGGTCAAATGAAAACTGGACTTCCAGATGCAAGAAAAATCAAACTAAACAGATGGATTGGGGCACGACAATCAATAGAGTTACTGGGATTCTGCGACGCAAGTGAAAAGGCGTACGCGTGTGTCATATACAGCCGAGTTAGGAACGAGAAAGATACACCGACTGTAACTTTACTTGTCGCTAAAACAAGGGTTGCGCCTCTATCACAAAAAACTACGTTGCCCCGATTGGAACTATGTGGTGCACTACTGCTGTCTAAACTTATGGCAAAAACTGCTGCAGCTCTATCTGGATACACTTTGTCCGTACAAGCATGGTGTGACTCTCAAGTGGTCTTAGCATGGCTGCAGGGAGATGCATCAAGATGGGATAGATACGTGTCCCACAGAGTTGAGAAAATAAAACAAGTCATTCCTTCTGACAAGTGGCGCTACGTAAAATCGGCACAAAACCCTGCTGACTGTGCATCTAGAGGAATGATGCCGAGTAAACTCATAAACTTCGAGCTCTGGTGGAATGGTCCGGCTTTCCTGATAGAGGAAGTAGAAGAATCAGACCTCATGAAAAACTCCACACGTTTGTTTACAACCAACCAGGAAAGGATCAACTTAGCAGCGGCAAACAATGAACATTTTATAAATATCCTGTTACACAAACATAGTTCATTGATGCAAGTAATTCGAGTAACAGCTCAGGTGCTGCGCTTTATCGCGACGGCACGCTCCAAGATGAAACCTGAAACCACTTACCTTACAGTCAGCGAACTCAAGTCAGCAGCTGACCGAATAATTACATATGCGCAAACTACAGAGTTGCAAAATGAATGTAAACAACTTAAGGCAAATATGCCAGTGTTCAACCTTCGAAACAAGAATACACCTTGCGAAGCAAAATTACTGGGTCATCGGACAACTGCGTCACCGTGTGACGTGCACAGCGTGTCATGCGAGGAGACATGGATCAAGTTGCAAGCATCAAACAGCTGGCTGGTTATTTGCTGCGGGACGTGCGGATTACGTACTGTTTGTGAAAATGACGTAATACCGCAAAGTATCAGAACGGCGGCAATCATAACTTTGGGTCAAGGATGCGTTCTGCGCTCAAAGGAACTTACCATCGCTTCGCACAATCAGTACAACAGCAGCCTCAACGTGAACTATGACATGCGTGTTCCAAATTTGGATTCACCAATAAATAACATCGTCAACGTCACACTTCATAACGCGCCACACGCCTTATTTACTCTCAAGAAAAACGAATTTGAGGAAATAGACGAGAAGCTGCGATCAAAACGAGAGAACGAGCCGAAACTACCATCAACCATCACGGATCATGACGTACACCAATACACAATCTGCTATATTTTACTAACAATTGCTGTCGTCATGTTCCTGTGGGTCATGATAAAGAAATACTGCTCACAGCTCAGGAAGCAATTGCCGACAAACACAGCGCAAACGCAAGAAAACATCGAGCTTCAACCTATGGGACAGCAGCCGGCCAACAGCAGACTTCCAGAAAACCAGCAGGCGGCCACGGACTACTGCCATCCTAAATCACAAGACAACATTGCGTTTAACTTTGATTAATTTGTAATGTATGTGCGTAACTATGTACAGGCGACTCTTTCTCTCTTTCTACACTAATCTTAACTACTTTTGGGGGTTGCCAATATGTACGGTCTCAACACCGTACATTTTTCTGCATACTGGCAACCTACTTTAGGCCAACGATGTGCGTCATAATTTGACCGTATAAAACATCACTACAAAGCAACCAACGCAGATAGTGATCTTATAGCCGTGTTGCTATCCAAACCAAGAGAGAGAAATAGTCGCCTTCCATCTAAGTTATACTGTAAGTCACTTAACTGAAATATATTTAACTAGTGGATCTAACTGTGACGTGTTTCTCTCCAACCAACTAACGGCGAATCAGTGTACGGACTTACAACCCGTACAGAGCGTTTCCAAAGCTTCCGTGAGTTTTTCTTCAGCCTCTTCGAAAATTGGTATCTGGGCGTCTAGAGCAAGGTGATCTGCGTATATAAAGTTTTGCGTTAGGGGAGAGTTAGGTATCTGTGTAAATGTTAAAAGGCCGGCGCCAGCACGCTGCCTTGAGGTAGCTCGTTTTTTTGATTTTTTTAAGCAACGCCACCTACTTTTGGTGTTTTCAAGATTTGAAAGCTACGGGTATTTAGGATGGCGCTGAGAAGTTTTTTAATGTTAACTGTGTCATAGGCTGCTGAAAGGTTCACGAAAACAACACCTGTGACATTGACCGCCTTAAACCCATCCTCGATGAATTGCGTAAATTTGAGGGTTTGGTTGGTGCACGACTTGCCAGGCCTAAAACTAGCTTGCTCAGGTATAAGATGAGGTTCGATTACAGGTGTAGGGCGATATAGTAGGAGCCTTTCAAAAAGTTTCAAAACAAAGTATCCCGTCGTGTTTAGGATTGTTAGAATTGTTATGAGAAGCCCTCTAGCTTTGAACGATTTTCTTGGTAATGTAAGGTATGAAAAAAAAACTTTTCAAAAAAATTAAACAGACTTCCCAGAAAAATACTGGAAAGCAAAAAATTACTTTATTTTAGGAAGTCTGTGTCAAAACCGAAAATAAATAGGTACTTAAGGCCTTGCACATACTCACAACTTTTATTCGAACAACTGTATAGTTGTGTGTCTAAAGTATATATAGATCATAGAACCTGCACATACTATTGACTCGATAGTTGCTCGAAAAAAAAACAAAATGCTGTATCGATTTGCTTTTGATTAAAAAGTTGGACAACTATCGATCATACGCTAAATTTGTATTGCGATTATGTGACTATGCACTAGGCCTATAAAGACTATACCTATCTTAATGAATAAACACAAGAGCCTTTCTTACTTATGTACCTAGGTTTAACCTAAAGATGTTCGATTTCTTCTTTGAAAGTGTGTTAAAGTGCTTTTGTTACAAATATTTCAATGAACTCTGGAAGGTTGACAGACATGTCTTTTCAAACAAATTGGGACGAAAGTGACGAGTTCAATGAGCAGAAAAAAAAATGAAAGGAATTCCACTCAATGAATGCAGTGCGGTGAATTAGCTTTTTGAACCTGTCCTTACAGTTCAGATTGACTAAGAGAATGTTTGCAAACATAAATAAGCGATCATGTACACTTAACTATTTTAACTAATGATTTCTTTGGGTAACCGTAGAAAGTTAAACTTCAAATTTAAAACGTCTGCATTTGCGAAAATAAGGCGTCTCTTTAAACTTTGTAGCTAACTGTTCTAATAAAAGTTGAGGATTTCTATATCAACTGTGTTATTCCAAAGTATTGTACCTACGCATGCCTTTAAAAACATAGTTTTAACGTTTCTGATCTCTTTCCTTTATCTTAGTCGTGTGTGCCAAGGAATACAATTTAATATAGGCGATGAAAAGCCTGACATTTGTCTCAGTTTCCACTTCTCAAGGTACATCTAGTTATGAAATACAGCCCCGGGTTCATTTGCATAAACTGCATGTCCCGTAAGAATGGAAATGTGCCTTGCATTCAGAACATTGATAGTCGTTTCAGTATTTGAATGGAAATGACGTGGATCAAGGCAAGAAACACTGCACATACATGCTTCATGAATGTCTCGGTTAAGTTCACTCTTCTAAGGTCACTTTTAATTGACTAGAATTGATTTAACATGGATTATTATTTGGAATTTGTTATGGTATCTATTTGTGACATACTATTATAGCATTTTTGACCTTCTTTATAATTTTATTCATCATATATCAGCCGATAGACGTCCACTGCTGGACATAGGCCTCCCCCAAGTGTCGCCACATTGACCGGTCCCGTGCGTCCCGCATCCAGCGAATCCCCGCAACCTTCACCAGGTCATCGGTCCACCTGGTGGGAGGCCTTCCAACGCATCGTCTTCCGGTTCGCGGTCGCCACTCCAGAACTTTTCTGCCCCATCGGCCATCCGTTCTGCGAGCAATGTGCCCTGCCCACTGCCACTTAAGTTTGGCAATTCTTCGGGCTATGTCGGTAACCCTGGTTCTCTTGCGGATCTCTACATTTCTGATTCGATCACGCAAGGATACTCCGAGCATAGCCCTCAATTTTATTATTGACATTGAACTTTTAATTGGCTAGAATTGATTTAACATGGATATGTGTAAAAAAAAATATTATGTTATTTGTGACAAATTATTGACCTTTTAATAATGATCATTACTGTTTTTATCTTTTAAATAGCATTTTTAATTAGTCTAGCATTATTTGGATTATGATGATTTTTAATTTGTTTTAGTTATGCGTTAAAGTAATAAAGTTTTATAATTACTTGAATTTTAATTGACTGAATGCTATGTAATATATGTAATATATATTTATTAAGTGGGTAGTCAAAAGTCTAACAGCAATTATTTTTCTCTTGATTAAGATCAACTAGTATTAAAAATAGATATAGATAAAATTTATATAATTTAATGACATATATTGTTAGTTAACTTTAGTAGTTAACTTTATTAGATCAAAAACACAACATTTATTATTATTTATATTTATATTGAACATTATGGAAGCAATCAACCGCACTATCGCTGAAATGAGCAATCTGTTTGGTGAAAGAATGTCCGCATTTGAAAGGAAATTGCAGAAGACTCCATGCACCACAGTTTGCCTCATTACGGACGTTTGTTGTTCAGGCTCTTGGTGCCCTACAGCAGCAGGTTGCCATGTTGGGGCAGAACCTTGATAATATGGAGATGCGTGAGTGGCGAAAAATACTGCTGTTGCACGGAGTGTCTGAGGGGCAGGACGAGGTGACTGCGCAAGTTGTGGCTCGAATAGTCAAGCAGGATCTCGATATTGACTTGGCTACTTCTGGCATAAAGAGGGGTCACAGGATGGGACGCAGTACATCTCACAAACCTCGACCAATCCTATTCAAACTGTTTGATGTGGCACTGCGGGATAATATCTGGTTCGGCTAAACCAAGCTGAAGGGGTCTGGTGTCACGGTGTTGGAGTTCCTCACGAAGACCAGACACAATTTTTTCATGGTGGCGCGGGACAGATTTGGTGTGACCCAGTGCTGGACGTCAGAGGCCACTGTTTTCGTCCTGGATTCGAAGGGAGTTCGGCATCGAGTCACTTCCTCTACCGACCTCAATAGGATCGCGCACCAATCAGAACTGATGGCCGCCCAGCCGGAGCAGGTCTCTGGACAGCCGGAGCCGGGCGTTGCGCAGCCGGTCGCAAGGTCGCCGCAGCGAATTCCAAGCGCACTGTGGCCAGGAAGTAAATTCTTCGATGTTGTTCTTGCTAGTCCAGGTATTTGTTATGTTTTGCAGTAGGTATTTTTATGATTGACTATGTTTCCTATAGTTCGCACCTATTCTTATATAATTTCTCGTTTGTTTTTTAGTACACCGTACAGTATTTTTTTATTTTGATTTCATTTCGTCAATCACGTTAATGTCATGTCATGTCAATGTCACAAACTGTCAATTCATGTTTGCGTTCCATTCCTCTGCATTGACGAATGGCATTCTTATACATTGAATTTAATATCGCTATGTTATATACACGGTTCTAATTATCATTTATTTTAATTTGCTTTGATATTATCTCGTTTTATTATATGCCTGGACTACACAATATGATTATATTGTGTTTTGTTATTTTTGTTTTTCTCTCATGTTAAGTACAACCGGCAGGTGGACGGATATTTATCAGCCGCGTAGTTTTTTATTGTTTTGCTATAGATATATATTATATATTTTACATTTATGCTTAGTCCTAGCGGTAAAAATTCGGTATCGTTTGGCAGAAGGAGGAGGGGGGGAGGGGTTGGCGGGTTTTTTTTTACATTATTTTTCAACAATTTTGCACGAAATATTACGCCACAGACAATATACTGGTACTGTTTTGGTTGTCAATCGCCCATTTTAACGTTCGTTTTTACTGTTTATCTGATTGAGGTTGGAATATTATTTTATAGAAAATTATGCAATACCTTGTAATAAGAGTGTTAGTGTTTTAATCAGGAACCCATCCCCTACCTACTTTAACCACTTTTAACCCTCTCCTCCTGCCAAACGATAGTGAACCCAAGCCGTCCTAGCAGTGATACTGATTCGAATCATTCGTTGGATAGTGATGCTCCTTCCTTAGCCGACACTCTAGTTTCACTTTTTTCCGATGTCTCTAGGAACTTTAATGTAGTCCACATAAATGCCCAGAGTATTCCGGCCCACTTCCCTGATATGCTGGCAAGCTTTGACTGTAAGAATATTCATGCGATTCTTATTTCTGAATCATGGTTAAAACCTTGTCTTCCCTCTTCTTCCTACTCATTACCTGGATTTCAACTTATCAGGAATGATCGCGCGGTCGGTGGTGGTGGTGGGGTGGCCATTTATCTTCGTAATTATATTCCTTTTTCCATAGTTAACATGTCCACACAGCCGCCCCCGCCGAACGCTGGTGAACATATTTTCCTGGAAGTTGAATTACATCATACTAAGATTCTCTTAGGAGTTTACTACTGTCCTTCTCTTTGGATTAATTTTTTCTTTTCTTTCAAACGTATTTTAGAACATTTAATCCCCTCTTACAGTCACAGTATCATAATGAGCGACTTCAATACATGTCTACATAAAAAAGATTCCCGCTCTTCTTCTCTTCGCCATATTGTCGAATCTACCAATCTATCTATTCTTGATCTTGGTGCCACTCACCATTTTCCTAACTCTGTTCCCTCGCTTCTTGATCTTATTATTGTCTCATCCATCGATCACGTCGCTAAATATGGTCAATGTTCTGCCGACGCATTTGCCGATCATGATCTAGTTTACACTTCCTATAAAATTCAATCTCGAAAGTTCAAAACTCTTCTGCTTCGCAATTTTGATGGCATGGACGTTGATCGTCTGAAAGAGGACGCCAGTAACATTGACTGGACTCCGCTGGTCACATCCTCGTCCGTCGACGAACAAGTTGATATCTTGACGTCTACCCTCATTCAGCTTTACGGCGCACATGCACCTATTCGAGCTGTAAGAGTTAAGCATCTTGCAGCACCATGGTTAACCAATTAAATTAAAGTTTTACTAGGAAAAAGGCAGCTGCAAAGTTTAAGTTTAAAATTCGGCCCAACGACGTCAACAGGGAGAAATACGTCTCAATAAGGAACCAATGCAGCAAGGTGTGTAGGAATGCACAACGCCAACATATCCATAATTCTGTTCAAAACTGTGATCCAGCCAAGGTCTGGAAATTTCTGAAATCAATAGGTATCGGAAAAAAGTCTCATGGCACGGATCCTAAAGACTTGGACTTCAACTTGCTTAACAGTCATTTTTCTACTTCGCCCGTATTGGATAGGGCCACTAAAGCTACTACGCTTAGTTATCTTTCAAATCTTCCTGTAAAATATGCACATTTATCAATATTAATAGTTGACTCGCCAACGCACTACCGCACAGGCCGACAGTCTGATAACACCTGATGGTCCCACCACTCGGACCGGTATTTATAACCGAGCGGCATATGCGCACGAGGCAAAGCTACTATACTGTTATCGGCTTGTAGCGCGATCTGTTGATATCTACATACACTAAATTCCCTTCCTTGTTTTAACCAGTTGTATGTCACCATAATTATTTATAAGTTTTTTTGCAAATTCTTATTTTAATTAATAATTAATTAGCATCTCTGGCATAACAAAATGACAGCACAATAATATTTTAAAATCATTTTTCTGGTTTAATTTATTGTTTGTTTTTACCCTTTCTCTTCTTCTTCTATTCCATTTTCTGATTCCCATCTCAGGCCTACTGATGAAGGTTGCCCCTCACCATCAAATTTCTCTAACGTTAGTTGAGAACTCATTAGTTACCTGGAACCAATAAATTAATTCACGAATCGTCTCGCACGCAAGCCAGGCGACTTTGAGCCTCCCAAAGAAGCTGGCCTCTGTACAGGCTCCAGCACCGTAGACCACACACTTACGCTGCGGCAGGCTATACAGAGGACCGAAGAGTACAACCTGACTTTCCACTCAGCGTTTGTGGACCACAAGAAAGTCCTCGACTTGATCGAGACTTGGGCTGCACTGCAGTCCCTCCAACGGCGCCAAATCGATCAACGGTACATCGAGGTACCGAAGCGCCTGCACAAAAATGCCACTACGATAGTCCCACCTTGCGACCTGGCCCCGGAACCCATCCCTCCGCAGCGAGGTGCGAGACAGGGAGACGCCACACCGCCGAAACCGTCTACCGCTGCACTGGAGGACGCCTTAAAGGAATCTCCGGACCGGAGAGGGCCAGGCATTGACATTAACGGCGAGCACTTTACTCAACTTCGGTTCGCCGATGTTATACCTGTCATGGCCGAGACCATGGAGAACCCCAGTACATAAAAAGTATCACTACAGCTGACTACTTTTTTTTTTTTTGGTAACTGTCAATTTAATGAACAGTAGGTATCATCATCATCAGCCTTATAAAGTTGTCACTGCTGGGACACAGACATACTCTCTGTGAGAGAGGTAATGGGCCTTGCCTCATGCCGGTTTCCTCACGATGTTTTTCCTTCACTTCAAATCTCATCCTGCATCTTTTTCTGACTATCGTCCCATTTCCATTCTTCCTTTCCTATCCAAATTACTTGAAAAAATTGTCCACCATCAACTCAGCACGTTCCTTACCAAACACCTTACCAAACAAAATCTGCTTAATCCTTTCCAATTTGGTTTTCGACGCGGACAAAGCACTACCTCAGCACTTGTTCACATTACGGACGATATCAGGTCAGGCATCCTCCTCCTCCTCGCGTCGTTTTCCTCATTACTGAGGGTCGTGACTCCCCCGCTGCATCAGTTTCTCCCGTACGATTTCCCTCCATCTGCAGCGATCCTTAGCTTCATGAAGGGCATTGTGGAAGTTGATGTTCAGAGAAGATCGTATTTGGTCCGACCATCTCGTGGGACTGCGTCCTCTGGGACGTTTGCCATCTACCTTGCCTGTCACCATCAGCTGTTCAAGATTGTGACCCTCTTTACGAGCAATATGTCCGAAGAATTCCAGCACCCTACGAAGGCAAATAGTGAAAAGTCTAGTTTTGACATTAAGCTCTCTCAGAATAGACACGTTGGTGCGAAAGGCGGTCTATGGAATCTGTAGCATCTTTCTCCTGCTCCACATTTCAAAGGCGTCTATTCGGTCTCTGTCGGCCTTTTTCAGTGTCCAGGTCTCCGCTCCATAACTGAATATGGAGAAAACTAGCAAAGTCACCAATTTGGTTTTAGTTTTACGCGTGATGTTACGGTCTCTCCATATCTTAGGTCAGGCATAGAAGTGGGCAAATTAACGGTACTTACTCTGCTTGATTTTAGAAATGCCTTCAATACCGTTGACTTTGACATTTTGCTTGGCGTCCTAAGCTCTTTTAACATATCTCCTCCGGTAATTGTCTGGTTTCATAGTTACCTGTTTGGCCGCTGGCAGCGTATTTGCACTGATGAATCTTTCTCTTCTTGGTGTCACACCTCTGCCGGTGTGCCGCAGGGTGTCGTTTTATCTCCTCTTCTCTTCTCACTCTTTATTAATGCTATCACTCAACGACTTTCTTCTTTCTACCACCTGTACGCTGATAACCTCCAGATTTATACCCAAGCCCCTCTTGGAGAGTTACCTGATGCCATTGAGATGATTAATAAAGACCTGGCTTGAATAGGTGACTAGAGTGCTGAGTTTGGGCTAAGGATTAATCCGGCGAAGACTCAGGTGACTGATGACTTGATGACTTGATGGTAGTTCCCGGACTGTTTCTAGGATTGATTGGTCGACGCTTCCCCAGGTTTCTTTCAACAACACCATTATTCCTATAGCTAACACTGTGAAGAACTTGGAGATTTATATCGACAGCACTCTTGCCTGGACAAAACAACTGCAAGAAGTCAGTCGTAAACTGTTTGCCTCTGCGGGCTCCGTGAGACGTCTTCGTAATTTTCTTCCCATTGCCACTAAAATAGCGATAGCACAATCTCTTCTTCTCCCTATCCTGGACTATGCTGATGCCAGCTATCTTCATCTCACCCAAGACCAATTGGATAAGCTTGAGCGACTTCAAAATCTCTGTATTAGATTTATATTTGGTTTGCGCAAATATGATCACGTTTCTGAATTTCGTAAGAAGCTCAAATGGCGTCCTATTCACCTTCGCCGGAATGCCCACATACTCTCTTTGCTTTATAATGTTATCTTTAATCCTTTTAATTCTTTTTATCTTAAAGAACGTTTTCAGTTCCTCTGTGACACCCATTCTAAGTCCTTGAGATCATCGGAGAATTTAAAATTGAGTGTTCGTATGCATTCCACTTCCTTCTTTGACAAGTCATTTACGATTCAAGCAGTTCGATTGTGGAATGTATTACCTATAGAAATAAGACGCGCTCAAACACTGCCAACATTTAAGAAAATGGTAAAGGAGCATTACCTTTCACTATAAATTGATTATTTTTTTTCCTTTCTCGGTCATATATTCAATATTTATTAGTATATTAGATATGTTGTATAGTATATGTGTATTTTATATGTTATTATATATAAGTTATATTATATTGTACACTGACAGCCCTCAATTCTTCACCTATCGTTCAGTCCATCCAAAGGTTGTCTGTAAGAGATTGCCCTGTGCGATAAGACCGCCCAATGTACACTTTGTTTGAAAATATTTGTTCTGTATGTATTTTTTTTATGGTGTATAATAAAGAATATAATAAATAAATAAATAAATAATATGTTTTTTTTTATAAAAACGTTGCACTAGAAATTTCTTCCTGTATCGTGGGTGCGTTTACAAACATTCAAACTCACATACACAACACCCAGAGCCGGAACCATTATCTGTAGGTCATACAAATATTTGTTCCGTGCGGGAATCGAACCCGCGACACGCAGCGCAGCAGTCAATCACTCAACCACTGCGCCAACCGTGCGCCCAAAATGGATGATCAGTTTTTTTTTTTAATTAGTGCTCTGTTTATAATTATTATTGATTTCATATCACTGATATTATTTTTTCCTTTTAAATTATTATTGGTATCTTAAGTAATTATTATTTAATGTTCTTTTTATCAATTGTATTGTGTTAGTGGTGTTGTAAAAATTTTAATTATCACAAATTTCGACACATTTTTTATGTTGCTAAGAAAAAAATGACTTACGACTGTTTATCAAAACAAGCCTTTGATTGTTTGATTTGTAATATGGATAGTACCTTGTTTGTGATCCGTGGCTCCACGTGTAAATAATTATTTTAGTAAATAATTGTCTAATTCTCATAATGTTGATTGTTTAGACTTTAGAGGTCTAGTTCAGCATTTATTTTACTTGTTTAATATGCCTCTATTTTTTATAAGATCTCCTTCAATTTACTGGTAAAATTGATAGCCCAATAAAAAAACCTAAATCTGATAACATCTGAGTTTCATAATTATGCTTCTATAAAAATAAACATTGAAGATAGTTTTTGAAACAAGGCATGTTACAATTTCAACTAACCTAAATTAGAAATAATTTTAATTTTGATTAGTTAAATATGATTTGTAAATTCATGAAATAAAACTAAGAGTCGATATGTTTTAAATTTGTTAACTTAAATATGAAAAAAACAGCAAAAATTTATAAAAATACATACCTCGTTTTTCATTATGTTTGGATTTGCCAAAACTCTTTATCATTCATAAAGAAAAATAAAATCGATAAATCACGAGGTTTGGTTGTAAACTTCTCGGCCTTACCGAGATTTGAGGGTAGTATGTAAATATATTTTATTCATTCAATAGCTTGGTTCTATAAGTAATCGTGTGGCAAGAGTAATTTTGATAGGTGTGAATACATTTGCACGTCATGTTATGACAGGATATGCTAAAACAAATTTACTGTAACACCTTATGTACCATATTCTTGCAAATATATATTTTTGATTTGGTTTGATTTAGGTTGCGCTATTATTACTTATGTTTCTAATCTGCTTGTCTTCCGGGCATGTCAAAATAACTGAAATGAGACTTGTCAGAAAAAAATCATGCTAAGCCAAAATCAAGGAAAACTTGATTGACAGATATGGAGAATATGCGCCTTCGTATTCTACAGTAAAATAGTGAGCAGCTTTGTCCAAACAAGGCAAAGAGAGCATCAGAGATTGGCCATCTTTGTTGGACGGAAGGGTTTTGTAGCCACCATGTAAGAAACACTCGAAATCTTCGGGTCCAATGTCAAATCCGTGCTGCTCTACGGGTGCGAAACGTGGAAGGTAGCAAAGGACATCTCGCGCCAAATCCAGGTCACCGACGTCTTCTTCGCATCCTCGGAATTTACTGGCCCGAGATCATCTCTAATGTATAGCTGTTGGAGAGATGCCACGAGACCCCGATCGACCGCCAGGTCAAGCGGCGTAAATGGTGTTGGATTGATCACACGCTCCGGAGGAATTCCGATTACATTCCTAAACAGGCCTTAGATTGGAATCCTCAAGGAAAAAGGAGGCGAGGCCGTCCCCGTCAAACCTGGCGACGCACCATATTGGCTGAAGCGACGAGTATCGGAATGGCGTGGAGCGAGGCGTAGCGCGAAGTTCAAGACCGATCTCGATGGAGGACTACTGTGGAAGCCCTCTGTCCCAGCTAGAGGTCATAGGATCTTAAGTAAGTCATGTCAGAAACCTTTGAAGAAAACCACAAAATGCTATAAGAAGACCGAAGATTGAAAATGCACTTTATTTTAACCAAGAAACAAATATATGTGTCCCAAGCTCATCGTTTATTTTATTTTAACTCATCTTCAACTCGTACCTAACTACATCCAAGGAAGTAAAGTGAAATCAAATATTTTATAACCGGTAAGTAGGTACCGTCTTATTTGAATAGAAAACAATGTCTTCTGAACTTTTTAGCAACATGAAAATGTATGTACCGCATCTTTACCGCATATATATGTAGGTAATACCGTGTTATTGGCAGGAAAAACCATTATTTGCATGAATTATTTTCAGGCTGGATGTTAAACAAACCAACTTCTTTGTTTGTATGACCCTAGTCACAATATAACTAATCACGTTATCTATTGGCGAACAACGTAGGTATACGACATTCCACTAAGCACGTAGTTTGATCTACACGAACAATCGGTTACTTTCACTGTATTTCTCCATAAGACCAGTTTTATCACAAAATAACGACTCAATCTTTAAAACGCCCCTTTTTCCTCGATCTTCTGTCTGATCTTCTCCTGTTTGCGCCAAAAACTAGTGCTTGGTGTTATGTCAAGTTGACATCTGTCAGTGTCAATCGAAACCATATAACAAAAGCAAAAAACAAAAGTTTTCTGGTTGTAAATAATGACAGGTATTATAACATCGATACCAGTTGTTATGCAAATAATATTTGGCTTGAAATGCAATTACCCTGTTTTATTAACTTTATCAAGTTTTACAGGTTTTTGAACTGCGACAAGTAAAAAAACATCGGCCTTGTCTGGTTCTTTTTTGCCAATTACAAATTGATGCCTAGATGAATAACGAGTAA
Source organism: Orthosia gothica (assembly GCA_949775005.1). Taxonomy (NCBI): domain Eukaryota; kingdom Metazoa; phylum Arthropoda; class Insecta; order Lepidoptera; family Noctuidae; genus Orthosia; species Orthosia gothica. Next base: position 16,499,878 of record OX459038.1, read on the forward strand.
AGCTGCACCTGACGCGGTTTGTCCTAGGATTATTTTACCTTCAACTTGTAGCGTTTCGAACGTATTTTTAACCCTCGACGCAAAATGGGGTTTTTATATGTTTGTCGTGTGTGTCTGTGTATCTACTCGTATATTTAAGCTCAATTTCAAACAATTACCGGGTGTCAAAAAGTCTTGGTCTGTTAAGTAAATGTGCCCATCCATACTATAATTTCAAATCTTTTCCAAGTAAATATTACATACATATATTTTTTCTTTCTTTATTTTTGGACAGCACAGGTTGACAAACAATAAACATTCATTATGTTTCTATAACCGTTTGAGATGGCTTTCTTTCGGTCATATACCGGGTCTAGATAGCTTTTCATTCAGTAAAAACCCTACTTTTTTATAATAAAACACTATTAATGTTATTCCTTTTATTTCTATAAGCTTTTCTAAGAATATTTTTGTGGAATAAGCTAAGTGCTTTTTACATCTCTTATTCCTAATAAAGATTACCTTTTTATGGGAAAGGCATATTTGTTAGGTTAATTTTTAACCTCAGGAAAAACAGACGTTCCTGCTACAACACAGCTTGAGACGAATGTATCGAAAAACTACATCATTATTTTTTGCCCCTTTGTGGTTGATTAACAAATTATGTTTAGTCTATTAGATGTCTAGACAAATCTGAATTCTAATTACAAAAAAACAAGACTCAATAAGATCTAGTCATTTGTTGCATTATATTATTGATTAAATTTAAATGCATTGACATTATCATAGATTGCAGACGATAGAGATTAGATGTAACTAACTTTGATCAACTTTATCTTTTCCTGTAATAAATAAATATTTATGAGAGGTTTATGATGCTATTACGAGGTATCTCTAGATATTATAAATATAACACAAAATGTTGTTCCATTAGTTTTAAAGCACTCGCCAATGAACATTACGAATTGTATCAAGTGGCAATAAGTTGGTGTTAACAAGAGCTTTCTTGAGATTCTGTCAAGAGTAATTTTAAGTAATTATTTTATGTTCATTAATACACTTTGTTATTGATACTCCAGTTTGTTGAAACTCAATTGAGGATCAGTTTCTCTTGTAAGATTGTGTTCTACAATAACATTGTTGATTAATATTTTAAACGAACTTAGACATATAGATGTTTCACTTAAGCCTGGAGAAAGAATTCCTAATTTGTTGGCTACAAACTCAAGTATTGTAAACCGTAGCCACAAGAATCCAATTCTATGACCAGTGCAACAAAAGCTTGTTTACCGACAAAACCTCCTACACGCTTTAAATAATAATTAGGACCTATTTCGAATGGTTGGTGATAACAGTTTCAACAATGTATTCATGAATTGAAAATAATTGTAACAGACTGTCTAGACTTTAACAATATTTTTAGTTAACAAATATTAAGCATTAAAGTTACCGATTCAATTAAATATTTCGGATGCTTCTATTAATTAAATAATATTTAACTGGACTACCTTTAATAAATTTTTATTATCTTGACACACACTTAAAGCCTCCGTTACCGTTAAAGCTTTCATAATTTTGACATGACAAATTACTTGATTTAAGACAATTACCTCAAACTGACAAGACACAAAAATAACCCGATGACATTAAGAACTACTGAACAACTATAAACTTTAGAAAGAAAAAGTCAACTCTATCGCACTAACGAAGCTAAAATATGCAGCTAATTTGAATTTTCTGACCCTGCGATGAAGCTAAAAGGCTTTTACTGTTTGACGTGTATTTCGAAAAAATAAACTGGTTTTAAAATAGTTTTTCGACTTTACTGGGCGAATGAATTTATTAACAGCCAATCCTGTCACTTGTATTCTTGTTAACTTGTTACTTGTCGATAATTACATTCCGCAAACCAAACTTATTCTGATTTTGAATATTTGTAGAGCATCTAAGTGGTTTATTAGTAGATTTATTACCATTTAAGCTTAAATTCAGCTGATCTAAAAACTTATACACTTTAAAACTAACCTACACATAGATTGATGATTGCAGTCTGAAAATAAGGATATAACAAAATGCTCCAGCCATCAACCATACCCATGTCAGTCTCTACTACACAAAAACAAAAGAGGTTTCATTATTTTATTTAGATAGATATCCAACCTAATCTGATATAAATTAACAACGAATTACATAAAGTTGAAAAGATAAAAAAAAATGCTCGTGCCTTCTTATGTACGAGAAAGGGCCTTATTATTATCATATTTTAAGAAAATTCAAAACGATTCACTAATTACATAATTTAGGAACCAAACTTGTTAATTGTTTCCAAAAGGGCAATTTTTATAAACTTGCTTTTATTATACGCTACATTTTTCTATGTCAATTTAAGTTGTAAGGACACGGTCCATTCAGTGTAGTTGTATAGTTCTGAGGTTACAGAAGTGTGGACAAAAACCGGTTCTTTATAAAACAGTAAAATCGTGTTTTATTTTGTCATTAATCAACAATTAACTGTTTATTTTAATGGTGCTGGTGATACAAACAAGTAATCAGTTTGACCTATTTTAGTGTAATATCACTGGTAAATAAATAGTGTTAAATATTGTGATATCATAAGATAGAGATGACTATTTAAAAAAAATAACGAGTACTAAAGTTGGTGAGTTAAAATGAAGACCTAATAAAGGTAATTTCTTTTTTTTTGCTAACACTGGAAGTGGTCCCCCGGTATCAAGATTTATACTGGGGACCACATCAAGTGACTTAATTATTTTACAAAATGATAGTAACTTCTAAATGATAACAAGAGCGATGTAGAAGCATCTCATCCGTCAATATTTATTGTTTCATTTTTCAAAGCTTTCATAGCTTTTCATTTTAATTCTGCTTCTCAAATACTTCTTAATAATTCAGTTTCGAGTATTTTCAAGTGTTTACAAGTAAACTATCACTAATTTATGGCAAACGAAAACATTTGTACCAACTAAAAAAAAACAGTATGGTCTGGCAAGTCAAGCACAAATTTTATGATTCGTTCCGCTTCGTATAAGAAGAAGTCTGTGGCCTACACTGGGATAATACAGTACCCACTATGTTTTGTCACTGTTTGTGATATATGTCGGTATATGTAAAAAAAAAAAATATATATTATTAATATTTTTTGTGTCCTAAACCGTTGCCTTGTCTCCTTTGTCAGTAACCGATACACAAAGACTTAAATATTAACCACTCCTGTACAGACCGAACTTCGGCCAATAAATGTTAATTGCTCTCAGAGTGCTTTTTAGATCTTAAAGCTTGAAACCCTTCAAGATGTGAAGCCCGAGGCATCGCAAACTTGTATTTTAAATTAGAAATTTGAATACATTTTATGAGAATATGTAGAATAAACCCAGTCTGTTTGGTGCTAAATAATTAATTCCTTTAAATTTATATTATGTAGGGTATTTACTTTATAATATAACAGACTTTAGATTTGACAACCTTAAAGTCTATCAGGTCCAAAACGAGAGTTATTACTGAGATGGCGACTCGAAAAGAGAATAATCATGGTGTCCTATAAGATCTCCTTTCATAAAGAAAAAAATAAACAGTAATGTCAAGACACCTAATGAAAAACCATAACATTTTTCTTGAACATACTTTCCAGTTTTCAGCCCGTGAAAGTCTTCTTATGAAACCGTGCCTTTCAATGGTTTCCACAATTAATGGCCAAACACGTGATGACTGAGTGCTAGTAATATATAGCACATCGTATTGTCTTTATTTTTTCTTCATTTTGTTTACTGTAAAAGACAAATTTAGTAACAGGTGGTTTTAATACAAAAGGCATTTAAAAACAGCCTTGTAGGCATTGTATTTGTATTACTCAAGGTGTACACCTTGAGTAATTTTGCCTCTCAAGTCTTTCTTAAAGTGGTATACAGAATAAAAGAATTAGAAACTAATATAAGTAAAGGACACTTTACAAATGTACATGAAATTAATTTTGGTGAATATTAACAGTATGTTTCTATTTTAAAGAGTATACATTGATCTCTACCTCACATTTTTTTTATAAATCTCGTACAAAACAAAAAAATATCGTTTAAATTGCTCATACCAATTCTAAGTACACTCCTAATAGGTTAAACCCCGTGGGCCAGTAGGTTATTAAATGAGTAAACCAAGAAAAACAGTAATTACGAATCTATGTTTTGAAATAATTAAATAATTATACGTAATTTTATCTTTTTATAGAAAACGTGAACACTGTGAATTTGTATGTGTAGATGATTTTATATTTTGTCTGGTTTTTATCCTGAAGTTACGGTTAATAAGCCAAACATGTCTTAAAGTACGTAAACTACCAATTTAATATTATCCTATTTAATTAATAAATAATTAAATTTATTATTAAAATATATAATTATTCAACATAATCCGATATTATTTATTTTTGTATTTTATCCTATTTTTTCCTCTGCAATATCTTATAATATGCATATGTCGGATCTTGTCGTGATTTGTTAACTTAAAATGACACACAAGTACCTTTGTTTGGTACTGAGTAGAGTCTAGTGTTTCGTATGGTATTGATATGGTTCATTGGAGAGCGACAGTGATCGTTCAGACTGGCCGTGACATAATATTGGCCTAGGAACTGGTCACTACTGGTCAGTGTTTCCTTTTAAGTCTAGAGTATTACTTAGTACCATAGTGATAGTAATTGACTCTGTAACGAATTAAAACTGTGTAGAAATTACAGGAGATATTTTTCGAGTTTACCCGTATCCCAAATTCTGCGCCCACGACTATAATCTAACACCGGTATGTCACTAAGTTGTTCAAATCATGAACCTATGTATCTGGATCTGACACATATAAATTGTTTGAACCTATGCATAATACTGTTTTGTTACCCGTTGTTAATCCTTTTGCGATAGATAATCGTAAAACGATTAAATTAACATATGCCCCATTGGTTTTGTGGTCGTAAGTGCGACTGCCGAGCGTGGGATCCTCCTTGGTTCGATTCTCAGGTCGGGCAAATAGTGTAATTGGGTATTTCCATTAGCAATTTCTGATTTCAAAAATAGAATAATTGTTTTTAGATTAGAATAATTATTTTAACGTGACATGTTGAAGGTATTAAATGAAGTTCATGCTTGAATATTATTTTGGGAAATTAGCCTTACTAGTCATCTACCTACCTTAAACTGGGTTTTGAAGTTCAGATAGACAGTTCCTTGAAAGTCAAACCCAACATACATGGTAAAAGGATAGGCAGATGATGAATTAATTCAATCTGGATCTATTAAACCCTTGAGTGTACGTCTTTGTGTAAACAAAACATTGTATCATTTATCATCACACTGTAATAATAGTCCTATTTTGCATACATTGCAAAGGGCTCTAAATCATACTTAAGAGGTACCAATTAAACTTGCACTACCGGGTCTTTGTGTGTTCTGTTAACTGATGTTACCGATGATAATTACTCATTTGGTTGCTCTCATGTAGGTGCTTATGCCTAAATGTCTATACTTTGGGCAAATGGTAATGCTTACCCATTTTTCGCCCCAAGAGCTATTAATCTTTCGGTCATTCTTACAAACAAGATGAATGCGGAAGTAGCCTCTGTTTGTTAAGTGTCAGTATTTTGTATGTCTACCGAACCACTGTTATGATAGCTTCTTTTTCATATGGTTTTGAAACTGTGTGTATTTTTAATACACACAAAAGTACAGGTACAACAAGGTACAACTTGTAAATAAATACAAAGACTTTCATTCGCTTTTTTTATTTGATTGCCAACAGCATGTGTTTACGATGGATAATAACTGAGACGTACGACGCGTGTATAGAATATTGCATTACAACATACAAATAAATTGCTATTTTATCTCCACTCTTTCCTCCGTTATTTATTCGTTCTTATATTTTGAGATCCTACTGCAAAAATCTGCAGGTATTTAAATTTTTGATGGAACTTGATTTTTATGAATGATTCTTGACCATTGATAGTTCTTGACAGTAGAATAGATTACTGAAATTTTGCCTGGCCGCATCTTAAAGCAACTAATTTTGTGATAATTTTTTTAGGGTTCCGTACCCAAATTTGCCCTAAAACTAAGACTGAAGTAACCTGCCTATCCAAACAAAAATCTATATATTACGGCGTAGTATACAGGGGAGTATACTGGTTCCGTTATTATTCCTTTGTTAAATAAACGATATCAGCAGAACAATAGAACAACCGATGACTCTATTTGCTGATGACTGCACTACAATATTTATAGGAAAGAACTTTGAAAATAAAATAAATAATAGTTTTGAAATAATTATTCAATGGCTAACCTGCAATGACTCAACAATAATTTTGGGGCAACTCGCATCACGAACTTTAATCAACGAACGAGTCTTGTTAATCCAAAAAATACATTTGAACAAAATAGATTACTAAAAATGTCAACGCAAAATTTCTAGGACTTTGGTTAGATCAGCACATGACATGGAAACCATGTTGATCATGTTACATAAAAACTTAACTAGAATTGTTATGCCTTTTATAATTTAAGAAAACTTGCCAATAACAGTACAGTCCCCTAGCCAAGTTACAAACGTATCGAATCTCTTGCCACAATCGTTAACGCCTTCTATTTGTATGGTCTGACCACGTGACTTAACGTTTAGATATGTCATTCCCATACATTGATTCGTTTTCTACTAGCGTTATCGATTGTAGATTGTAAACTTAGCTACAGGTGCAAGGTGCTGTTCTTAATGTTTATCATGCGTACGGCACCGATTAATACGGCGTAATATGCCGGCAAAACTCTACGGATAGCGAAATAGCCTTCAAAGCCCAAAAAAGTGCATAATCAAGAACACTGATAGTTGCAAACCTTTCTTCATTAATTTGAAAATATTAACATCTTCCGTCTTAAAATATTTATGAAGTTGCTATGTTTATCAAAAATTACCTAAGCCTATCCTCCAAACACCACCAAGATACACTTAGATCAAAACCGCATCAAACTGCCCTTTATTCAAAATTTGTTTTTTTTTATAAACTACCTAAACCCATTAAGACCTCAAAAAACACCTAAACTCTTTCAACAAAACACTCCTTAAGGTCTCACTAAATAAAGCATATTATAGTATTACTGAATATTTTGATGATAAAGAAAAAATGTATCCAACTCCAATTTTACCGATTTATTTATTACCAGATTACGTTTTTAATTTAGTCAAAAAGGATTGTTATTTGTTAAATATTATTATTTTATTTTTTATTTCTGTTGAGCAATGTTTTTATTTTATAAATTAGGATTTTATTAGTTACATAATTATCTTACAATAAGCAGCTTGTACACAATGTACACTTAGCAACATTTTGTAAAAACCTATAATTATTTGTATGCCCACCAGCACGGCAGCACACTGGGAAATAAGATCTTTGCAACTATCACCATGTGTGTACAACATGATTTACCTGTGTGTCACGAATAAATGCATTCGATGTATAGGATGTCATCTCTTCCAGAATCATGATTACGAAACTAGATAAAACCTAAGATCAATAAAAATATAATATAGGAAACAGAGACTAATTGTGTGTCATAATCTAAACTCACTTATAAAATACTAAAACGATCCTTAAGTTGTATTAATGCAATAAAACTGACGATTTACCTTGTATTGATAGCTACATTGACATTTTGAAAAAGCCTAGAATTCAAAGAGTGGCAAAATGTAAGTTAAATAACTATAGTTACCGACCCTACGTCTAAGGTCATATGCATAGTGCAAACTATATTTATGTATCTGATCCAATAATTATACTTTCTTCAAAGTACTCTTCTAGACTAAAGTAACGTAACATACCCAATTAAAACTTAACCTTTTAACTTAAACTTTACAGATTGAAGTAGTTTTTTAATTTGGTTTCAAAACTACTAACTTCTAGGCATTACAATGAGCTATTCTGAAAACTTATCTATAATTTTTGGTGTTGGATTCATTATCTCGCACCAACACTGAAACTTTTAAATATCATATCATTTACTACGAAATATGTCTCATAGGTTTAAAAGGTGCGTGGACTTTTACGCTTCTTTGAAACGGGGTAACATCTAAAAACTTTCAAGTGTTTGTGGAATTGTGACAGAAAGTTACAATATATTAAAAAACAGCTCTATTAACGTTATTTTTTTCTGTAACTTGTTCATAAATATTCACAAGTCCCCTGAGCGTTTTAGAACAATTCCGTTGTTATCTTAGTAACGTGCAAGTAATAGTAAGGCAAAGAATAGATTAGATCAACTGCTACACCAACCCGTCCGCATAATTAAAGCAGATTTCACTGCAATTCCTTTAGAATGTAACACTATAATATCCAATCTAAATTATTTATCTATTTCTTTAATGACTAATATTGACCATTTGCTGATGGAGTGAAAAATAATCGTCTTATTCTTGCTCATCCTTGTTTGGTTGGGGTTGGGTCTCCTTGTACGATTGCTCTGTTTTGGGTTGTCTGAGTCCTCAAGTTCTATCTCATTAACTCTTTCTATATGCTTGATGACGGGCGGTCGTCCCCTGCCTCGCGGTGGGTCGGGATATTAAGGGACTTTTTACCCGACTGCCTAAGGAGGGTAATGTGTTTATAAGTCTATGTATGTATGTTTATTCCTATGTGGCGTTCCATAGACCAAACGCGTTGGCCGATTTTGATGTCTCGTACGTCAATCGATTCTTTTTACTCTTGCGGGTGTCACTGGCTACATTAAAATTGGAATAAATAAAAATGACGGCTTTTAGGCGCCATATTGTGGTCTTCCGGTCCCTTCGTGTGGGGTATCAAAATAAAAGGGTTTTAAGAGTCAATTTCAAAAATATATGACACATTTTAAAATGTACCTAATTCGAAAAAAATGCTAACTAAAAAGTGTTAAATGAAAAAAAAAATTGACATCCCAACTGCTTAAAAAGCGAACTATAAAGACGTAAACAAGCAAAAAAGCATCTGGTTTTGGTCAGCCAGATCGCAAATATGTATCCTCCGACTGCACAGCATGATTTTTTTCTTGTTTACGCTTTTTTTTTTTGTTGCCTTCTCCACGTCTCAGGATGAAACAGTACCAGCGCAATCTGCTTTCTTTAACCTTATCTCCAATTGGAGCTACCTTGAAAAATTCCCGTTTAACAGTAGTAAAAACGAAAAACCTGAGAAAACTAATAATAATTAGGTGAAAGGTGAATTGTCAGAAATTGAGTTTATCGCCTGTCCGGTAACAAGAAATTGTTACCCAATGAACCTTAAGCTCGTTGTAGTTAGTACAAACCAGAGATAATACTTTGTACGAATAAAAATCTCGTATTAATGTGCCTTTTACCATAACAATCAATTTGTTTTCTTAGATCGGCATTAGAATAACGCCTTATTTTACCTTTTGTGGTTTATTGCTTTACAAAATCGTAGGCGTCTGTGATTAAGACCATGTTTGTATTGGTTCTAAATCAATCAATACATTGTATCAATCTGCAAAATAATTATGTCTTTAATGGTTGTATAACTTTTCATTAATGAATTTTTATAACTTGCGTAGGATTTTAATCTCTCTGTTTGCTATAATTTTCTGTTTTTTTTTTCTTAATATGAGGTACTAACCTCTACATTCGAATAGGGTAGGTAATATCTTTGAATGGATAGGAATTTGGGAACCATAAAAAATACATAAAGGTAGGTACAGCGACTAATAGCAACTGACATGAATCCCGGTTTTGAAGAGGGTTGTTTGAGAACATTTAGACTTCATCTCGAATGAATAGTTCTCCTGAGACTTGTATTTCTATATATGTTTGTCCAATCCGATCTCTGGGCATAATAACGTTTTGAAAAGAATGAAGCGGAAGCTAAAGACGATTCTAAGAAAAAATATACCTCATTATTTGTTAAACTAGCTTTTTCCCACGTCTTTGTCCTTATCACACAAGAATTGCGTATTTATAGTATAATTGCAAGTTATGACACTCAAAGATATTTTTTTCCCGACTGCCGAAGGAGGGTAACACAACAAACATACATACATACATAGACTGATAAACACATTAGTGTTTATCAGTCTGCTCGAAAGAACTATCATAAATTATACGAAAAACGTGCGTTATTCAAAACGACACTTACTTCAAGACGCCAGCTGGTTCAAATAGTTTTTTTTTTTAAGTTCTTTAAAAATTACGTCTTTGCTTCTATTCATTTCTTTGCTGCTGAATAATAGTATTGGGTAACTAGTTACAGTAAGATCCAAGAATAACGAGCCTCTTTTCTCTAAAATACATTTTTGAACAAAAGCGAGTCGTAGAAGGTGAGAGCAAAAATAAAACGGTTTGTTTTTTTCTCTTAAAAATTCAAAGCCATTGTAGCGAAAAGTCAATAATTAGGCATGCAACGTTTTGTTTTTATGACTTTGACCTCATTAGATACAAATAATTAATTACCTGCCAGCTTGTTTTTTTGTCATTTTAAGGTTAAGTTTAACTGTGCTTGTACGATAATATGATTACCTAAATGCTCGTGTAAAATTTTAAAGCCACATATTTACATTCGATTTAGAAAATTATGTTATTTTTCAGTTGTGGTATGTGAATATATAATAGTAGTTTATGCAATGGTCATATAATATGGGTTATTAAAACACGAGCGTGGGTTTAAATCCATGTTAATACAAAAGTAATGATAAACTGGGATGTTTACTACGATTTTTTAACAATTTACGAAAAAACATTGTTGAAGAGAATTTAAAACGCGCGTTAGCAATTAAATCTGAGATAAGCTTTTCGTGCAAGTGGATCAAATTCTTACATCATAACTGCAGTCATGTAACACCTTCATAGGAACCACGAAAAATCTTTTTTTTTTTATATTCCTGCTCTTGACAACTATCTCACATGATGATAAGCGATGATGTGTTCGACGATGTAGCACGCTTGCCTAGAAGAAACCTATTCACTCTTGACTTAAAGACTCGAAGAGTTGTAGTTATCAGGAAATAAAGACTCCAGCAGGGAATAACATTATTTTCCCAAATATATTAAAAGTTGGCATCCAGCCTATCCGGATGCAGCTTATTAAAGCAACTGGATATTAGACTGCCAAGATAAAGTTACTGTGTGAGACAAACCAACCAAAAGTATGAAAAACTACCCAATTATCCCACTAACCTGTTTTATAGAGACAAACGCTACTATCACGTGTCAACATCGTAAACAGTTCATCTATTTTTGTACTCCTAAGTAACTTCAGTAGGTATTTCTTCTATCCGTATTAAATCAGCATTGTTATAAATGATAGTAGGTAAATTAACTTTGAATGAGTAGGAATCAATTATCTTGTCAAAGACGTTATAATTGTTTTATTTATTGTAAAATTCTTCGTCAGTGGGCTCATAAAATGAGCGGTTGTCACATCAATCACTTTCGCTGGAGCTGCAATTATCTTAGTTTCTTGTAACGAAGCTGGTTTTTAATAAATGTTGTTAGATTATGTAGGTACTTAATTATTTTTAGCAAACTGTAGTATTTCTTATAAGTAGGTACGAAAAATTGTTGCATATAAGTCTTAAGCAAACAGAGAAATATTATTTAATGGGCAAATAAAAGTAGATTTGCTACTTATTTGGCCAAAAAAGAAGGAAGACATTCAACTTAAAATTTTAAAGTCAGATTTTCAAAATATTTAATTTAATTGCCTTATAAGAGCCTAAATGTTGCTGAAGGTAGATGCAAGTGTAGAAACTTAATACAGAAGAGAGTTTTTTAACCATGATGATTGTGGTCACGACTTCCAGCATTGGGGAAACGACGCTAGGAGGATATTTCATAGGAATGTTATTAAAAGCAAGTTGAGAAAGTGAATAAAGAAGAAAGTTTTTAAACCATGATGATTGTGGTCACGACCCCCAACATTGGGAAAACAACGCAAAGAGGAGTGATATTTCATAGGAATGCAAAAAAAAAGCAAGTGGAGATACTTAATAAAAAAGCAAGTTTCTAAACCATGGAGTGGTCACGACTCCCGGCATTGGAGAAACGACGCAACGAAGAGAGTTATTTCATAGGAATGTTATTGAATAGTTACATAGCCTTTTCATAATAATAAAGACTCAATTTTTTTTTGAAAATTGAAGTAAGGCTCTAGACAGACGGACTGCAATCGGACTGCACGGTGGGTTTGCAGTTTTATTGCAGTCGTATAACTGCATTCAAACAAAATTTTCAGTCGAAATGCTTTCTGTCTGTGTAAAGCTTAATACGTGTAACAGATTTCAAATAACTTAACAAGCAGAATTATGGAATTTGAGACTGGATGTCAACTCCATGCCAATGAGTTCCAGCCGATCAGTTACAGAAACAGATGCACCCCGAAAAGTAGGCGTTTAGATGAAATGAGTCCTCTTTGCAGTAAAAAGACATGCATGTGTTATGGTGGCGTTAAAAGCGACCAGATTGTCATCACCCCACTGGGAGACATGGCTCAAGGTCAAATCTGTCCATACCACCATAGCCTCTCTCAAAGAACGAACTTCATCCCCGTTGGTTTTTGCGCTGGACAAGTAACTCTCTGAAACAGTACTGCCATCCGCGTACCCAGCAATACCAGGCAGAGGTAGGTCATTGACGTGCAGCAGAAAAACAGTTGCAGAGAGAACAGAGCCCTGAGGAACTCCGGCATTAATAGCCATAAGTTCAAAGGAGCAGCCGTCAACGAGTACTCGGATCGACCGTTCACTGAGGAAATCTGATATCTAGCTGGGATGCCATAAGCAGAAAGCAAGCTGAGTAGACTAGCGTGCCAGACCCTGTCAAAGGCCTTCGAGATATCAAGCGATACAGCAAGAGCTTCGCCTTGTTTTTCGATGGGTTTGCCCTAGCAGTGCTTGACAAACACAAAAAGATCGCAAGATGACCGTCCGCAGTGAAAGCCATATTAACGGTCACTGAGGAAATCATTGTCTTCAAGATAGATCAGCAACTAACTGTTCAGTACCCTTTCCATAACCTTGCACAGTATGGAGGTAATCACTATCGGACTCTAGGGGGCAGGGTTCGCACGGTCGCCCTTTTTGGGCACTGGTTGTACATTTGCAAGCTGCCAGGATTGCGGCACCTTTCTTTTTTTAAGAGAAAGGCGGAAGAAGCGAGTCAAGACAGAACACAGTTCAAGCGCACACTGCCCCAATACTCTCGCTGGAATGCTGTTAGGCCCGCTGGCCTTGTTCACGTCTAGGCTGCATAATACTATACGTACCTCTTTAGTGTAAACTGCAAACTCTGGTATCGAACAGTCACAATGAGGTATAATAGGCGGTTGCTTAGAGCCAGCATCCAGACGTGAATTGCTTGCAAAGAGAGATGTAAATAAATTTGCTTTCTCACTTGTAGAGTGAGCCAGCGATCCATCAGGTTTTAGCATTAGAGGTAAAGTGGGACGACAGAAATTAGTTTCAATCGCTTTGGACAGGGAGTAAAACTGTTTACTACCCGGAGGGTGTGATGCCAGCTTGGCCCCAATACGTTCAATATGGACAAAACGTGCCCGACGCAGAACCCGCTTGCAGAGCTTGGCAGCAGAATTAAAGGCTCTTTTCATCACGCGAACTTTAAGTGGGAGGAAGTGCAGCCGGTGTTTACCCTTATTTCTCGTCTTGGATTTGGTCATTTTGTTAGAGTTACTGGAAAAAAAGTTAAACTGTCGAGGCGCTGCTCAATTAACCAAGTAGACCACTAAAACTAACCTAACCTATGGGGAACTCATTTAGAGACTGCGGGGACGCTCGAACCGCCCTGGATATGACCACCAGGTCCTCCCATCCAGTCACCAGCTGGCACGGTGGAGCATACCGGGATTTTTTGTGAGTTGGTCGGACAGCCTTTGGCACGTGGCTGGCGTGCTTCTTTGGCCCCCTACTGACTGCGGTCGGCCAACGGCTGGCACCATGTTTCGGATCCCGCTACTTTCCAGAATGAGTTACTCGGCAAGTTATTCTCAGAGACCAAGACCGGTTCTGAACAGCGCAACTGACAAGCTCCTTTTCCCCAAATGCACTGGCACTCCCACACACCGACGGAATACAGCAAGCTGCTTGGCGCCGGACTCCGGTGGGATGGTGGTCGCGAGCCAAGCGGCCCCTTGAGGAGCCTACCACCACAAATGTGGGATCGTTCAGCCGTACCACACGCAAGCCCGGGATGCCGTTGCCCGGGTAAACCGTTAGGAGGTAGATACCACACCACCCCAAAAAGTCTTCCAAAAAGTCTCTAGTTTATTAATAGCCAACAATTAAATTCATAATTATTAATAAAATCAAATATCTGTTTTTGTTGGTAGTGTAGGAGACATTAAGTAAGGCAATGGCTATTCGCGCACCATTTTGGTTGACTGAGTAATGGAGCTAATTCGTTCTTACTTTGGAGCTATCAAGGCTGTAGATTAGTTCTAATTGAGCTTTGTTTTTGCATGACACGTTATAGAGGATAGCTGTTATGAGACCTAGGTACAGTTAAGAGTCAAAAGTGCAGTCACACTCTACCAAAACAGCAGCGGCAAAGTTTTTTTTTTTGAAATTTTATTTCAAATTTTCATGGTTAGTAGGCTTTATATATACTTTAATTTCTATACAACATATTAAATCTATCCGCAAAAAAACAGCGTCGCTACTGAGGAGAGTGAGGGACAGTCAAAACGGCATCCTGAAAACTGTAGCTGAGAGCTTCGGCTCTCCGATTGTACAGCAGTTTGTGCATAGGTTGATTGTTACTAACACTAGGTAATAAGTTTTTCTATGTTACTAACGCTATATAATAAGTTCTGCTATGTTACTAACACTAGGTAATAAGTTTTTGTATGTTACTAACACTCTATGGATTTTTGTGTCCGAAATAAAGATATTCTATTCTATTCTATTCTATTCTATTCTAAATCGGTTGTGGATAATTTAACTTCTTGTACAAAAACTAGTCATTTGAGTTTTGGGAGAGTAAGACTGCACTTTTGACCCTTCACTGTACATTACATTATCTCTATAAGATAAGTGAGTAAAAATAAATTTAAATTTCAGCTGGAAAATAGCCTCATTGATTGCAAGCGCTACTTCTAAGGAGGACCTGAGATCAATTCCTGAGTTGGGCAATGTTATTGGGATTTTCCATCTGGCATTCGTGGATTTGAGCCAGCTTGATGGCAATGCGTTTGCCCTAATTAAATGGGTCTTAAAAATAACTGGCGCAATTCGAGAGTATTTGCTATACTATCACTTCTGCGTTACCTTATGGGCGATACAGGCGTGATGTTATGATGATGAGATAACATCATAATATTACATTACAGGTTCTATATATTTGCAAAAAAAAAGCGTCGTAAGAACGTTCATAGCTAGTCTGCCATTTGAATTTAGTAACTCAGCTTCTTTTATGAAATATTGTTATTGGTGTCGCCTTGTAGAATCTTGCCTAAATTGTATGAAGGTTCTCAATATAAAACTGTCTGTGCACATAATATATTGGCTACGCGTGGGAGTTACAGGCAGAATATATTGAGAGATTTAGTAAGCCTACATGAAATACACTATGAGAAAAGTGATTTTGCCAACAAAGTATATGGTAGACAATTCATAAAGCGGACTATAAAAATTGCAGCCAATTCTGCACGAATGACTCAGATTACAGTTTCATTCCATAACAAAAGCTTAAAGAACAAAATAGAGATGGAGGGTGGATGGAAATTCTTCTTTCTCAAAAAATAGTTTAAAATGTGTAAATTATTAAGTAATAGCTTCTGCCAGCGGCTTCGCTCGATCGTATTATACATATTAACTTTCTTTTGAATCACTCTATCTTTTAAAAAAACCGCATCAAAATCCGTTGCTAAGTTTTAAAGATAAAAGCATACATAGGGACAGATAGACAGCGGTTAGCGACTTTGTTTTATACTATGTAAGGAAAACTGTTTTACTTGATACTTTTATGTGATATTAGATAATTACATACTTATAATATGCAAGTGACGTTATTGGTTTGCAAAATATGTATTTAAGTTTAAATTGATATTCAAAATTTATTCAGTCTTTTGCTCTGATGTTTCGTTGCTTTAATATATATGATGTTTCCCTAAAAAGAGCTAAAAACAATCGTCACTATTATTGTCTTATGAGCGCGTGGGTTTCTTGTACCACTTAAGGTAGAACAGGTGCATAAAGATCTCAGTAACTGGTAGTCTTGGTGCATGTTTATTGACCAGTCCAAATAAGCAACTCGTAATACCTTCTTTGTTAAGTAAGCAGATTTCACAAATAATTATATCCAGCAAATTGTTTTCTAAGTTAGACTCCGAGACTATGGAACAGGGAGATGTAAAAAGCATACAAAACTTAAATTATTAATTTTAATAAAACCAGTTTCGGGTTCTTTTGAAAAGCAGTTAATATTTTGAGCAAAAAAAAGTTGATTCAAAAATCAGAAAACCTGACAGCTTAAAAAGCAAATTAAAAAGACGTTAACAAGAAGAAAATCATGGGATACGTATCCGTGAACTGGCTGACCAAAACCAGATATATCATCCGACTGCACAGCGTGATTTTCTTCTAGTTTACGTCTTTTTAGTTCGCTTTTTAAGCAGTCGGTTATTTTGAAACCCCATACGATAGGTTAAGAAAAAAATAGTTTGTCCCCCACAATCAGCTATTTTCTATTTTCCAATTTAAATGTACCCAGTGACACTTGCAGGGTCAAGACGAATCGATTGAAGTAAGATTCATCAAAATCGGCCAATGCGTTTGGTCTCTAGAACGCCACATAGGAACAAACATACATACATACAATACTGATAAACACATTACCCTCCTTCGGCAGTCGGGTAATAAACACACTATTCACACACACAAGCTATTCACATTTATTTGCACTCAAAATATTTGTATGATTTATAGAGTCACAGACAACCCCTAAAGTGTTGGAGTAATGCGAGCTCATCGCTTACCATAGCAACGACAGTTTTGGCCTACGTTCTTCTTTGAGTAAGTAAATAATAGCGGGAGACACTCTCATATTAATTTCAATGAGTTGCAAAATGTATCGACTTAACTTCTTCACAAAGTATGAGACGGTTGTGGTTTTGAATACCACAACGCTTTTTGGGAATTAAAAGTTCGATATCTGACGTCACAAAGTCAAAATTACTTTTTTAACGTCATTGCAACATGTCAGAATTACAAACAAAAACAAAAAAATGCGGAGATGAAAACATTAAATGCTTTGTATGCAAATAGTACCTAGTAGATATACCCAGTTGAGTAGAAGGTGTATACAATTATTAGTCTATAACTAAATCATGTCCCGTAGGTGGAAAGCAATATAATTAATAAGTATTAAGTTTTTATTTTATTATAATATTATATTATATAATAAGTATTATTTTTTTTGTACTATAAACCAACTTTTTCACATCTAATCAATCCAAACACGATGGTGCTATGTTGTCTATTCGAGGAGTTGCTTTGGCCGGCTCCATCATGAGACCAGTTATATTGTATTCAAAGTTATATCAGTACCCCATGTTTCATCTTAATATGATCTTAGCAAGTGCTTTAAAAATAGATTAATAGTTGCTGGACAAAGCTTGCATAAAAATATCATTTATTCAAATTCAAAATGAGAAACTTAAAAAACTACCTCTTGACGTCAATGAAACTTAGCTCAACTAACCAATAAAAAGTATACCATTTTTGGTAAAACAGTTTATACTCGTACAAAGATTATATGACTTAATTTAATAACCTTTAAATACTTAGAACAAAAAGAACAACTTTCGTGAGGCCAAAGTTGCCAAGGCTATATTAAATTACTTTATTGTTAAGTAAGTCCGATCCGTTCGTCAAAGTTATAAGAAAGGAATTGGAAAAAACTTCGTGGACGAAGTTATACCAGTGGGTGAATTATTCATTTCTTTAACAAGTTTATCTAGATATACTCTTAAAATACTTAAGATAATTTGTATTTTTTTAGCTCTTGTTAACAGATTTGTTAGAACTGCACGGAGTTTGTAAATTAAATTCTGAATAATTTCAAGAGAAGCACACTAGTCAAAAAACAAAAAAAAAACAATGCCAAAACAAACAAATAATGCAATGTGTCAGGGAAACCACCTTATGCTATACTATACTATCTTCTCCGAATATGTTATATGATCATTTTAGCCTACGGCTTCTCCGAATACCTTTCAATTTTGCGAACTGAAAACAGAAAATAGTTCAATTTTAGAGCCAAATTTCTCATGAAAAACGAACAATCATAATTATGAGCGACATTACTGAGAACCTTTTTTAATAATCACACCATTACATTCAGTGTTAGCCAGATAAAAAGAGTAACGACATCCATCATGAAAAGGTGCCTAATATACACAGCCAGGCAATAATATACAGAGGCATAGATAGTTATTGTAAAAAAACGAGGAAATTTTTTCTTACATAATATTAATTGTTTGTGCTGGTTGTGTGGTATTTATTTATGGCATTAGGACAAAAGTGTTATTAACTTTAAAACTTTCGCATTTCATAATTGAAAACAATATAATTGTCACGGGAAATTTACGCGATGATTTCGATTGTTCCGTTTCAATCACCGGGTATTTATAAAATCAACTGCAGCTGCGGTAGTTCTTACATAGGCCAGACTAAGCGGACTATAGCTGAAAGGGTCAAAGAACATATCGCCGCTGTAAAAACCGGCAGTCCAATAAGTCGGCGATTGCAGAACACCTATTAGAAGGCGGCAGCAATCACTGGATCGAATTTCATCGTCCACAAGTCCTCTCCACGGAACGCCACTTCTTTTCAAGAATTGTGCGTGAAGCGATTGAAATTAAGAAAACACAAAACGTTCAATCGGGATGACGGTTACAAATTATCCGCGGCGTGGAATCCGGTGATTCAAAAATCATTACCTCGTTTAGTGCAGTCGGCAAACTTACAGAATAAGGACACGGTCAGTGTAGTGTGTAGAAAAGTGAGGGTAGAGGAAGAATTTTCTGCCCCAACGGAGCCAGTACACCGAGACACCAGTCCATAGACTAATATATAATAGATTCACCAGTCTACCCGGGACCACGGTCGTTGCAACACGGCCGAAACGTCGGGTGAAATAGGTAAACAAACAATCGAAATCATCGCGTTAAATTTCCCGTGATAATTATATTGTTGACAAAAGTGTTGTCAGCATAAAAAAGTATTTTTCTTAAATTTACATTTTTATTTTTTTTCTTTCTTAATAATTGTTTTTGATATATTTAGTCAATATTGCGAAATTTATATTTTTGTTTTAAATTTAAATTTTTAGTGTTTCGTACCCAAATTCTAATTCAATTCAAATTCTCTGAAATGCCCTATTTTTCCTATTACAACCAACTTGATTTTGCGGTTTGGTACGGAAACCTATATGTGCGAAGTCCGACACTAACTTGGCCGGTTTTTTTATTTATTGTCAATTTTTTATTTTTAACTGACACTTTTTATTTATAACTGTTTATTTGTTTTGTCATATGTTACTAACAATAGTTAGAAGTTGTTTCTACTAACAAAAAATGAGGTGTTGAATAAATAGATTTAACAATATCAACAGCTCCGTTTGATCAGTAAATGCTGCCATGCCTAATCGTGGAAAATGTTGGAAAAATAACGATGACTAATTGTTAACTTATTACTATTAGCACAATGAACACTTGAACATGCCTGTGCGTGTGATACACAATAAGAAAGAATAACAAGAAGTGTGTGAATAATTATAACCACAATTAATTACTTTACTCATTAAGTGTTATAATATAATAATAGTGTTATAACGAGTAGAAACCTAGTATGAGTGCATAAAAAACTAAAACTTAGCCATAGTGGCTAACTTCTTTCGGCAAGCGGTCAGTACACAAGGTCACGTTTCGTTGAACACAGATCGCGAGTAAATAATATAAAATAATTGAAAAAGAAAGTTTGTACCGTGGAGGCAAGTCATAGCACTGCAGGAAAACAAAAATAAATTATCAAATTACATTTCACAAGTCATTATTAACATTTTATACATTACTTTTACTAAAATCGATCAACAAACAAAAATTCGTATAACCTAACTTATCACAATACAGTGTTGCTATTTGTAAGGAAAAAAAACACCCACATTGCTTTCAATTTTGTTCTTATTTTTCTTAAGCAAATAAAAATAGTTTTTGATGCACCTACTACCTACGCTATTGAATGCGATATATTGCCAGTTTCGAGAACCTGACTTGGTATTAGGTATTTTAAATTAAGTCTTTGTAAAAAGAATACTGGTGGCGATTCTGTATAATTCAAACTAAACTATATTTATTTACCACTTCTAAATATTATGGTCGTTATCGTTACTGCTACCTACAGTGTTTTTTAACTTAAGTTAGTTAGTAATTTACTGTGTTTGAATAAAACCAAATAACTAAGTTTGTTTGTGATTATTTTCCTGTAATTGTTTGAATAATTACATAAACCAAGTGCTGTATTAATAACCCGGTCATCATCTTCATCTTATCCAGTTCATTATAACAGAAATACTTGAGTTGATCTGATCTAGCAACATTGTTTTGCTTCAATATACCAACTAATATTTTTTTTACCCATTGAATGAAATCATGCTCTGTTAGTTTCTGTCCTGCCACTTGGGAAATAAATATCAGTAGAAAGTGAGAGTAGTACCTATATCAGTAGTATGTACTGGATTGATTAAATTCCGCATAAAACTTTTTTGCAGTGGCTTGCCATCTTTTAATCCCCACAATGAACTGTTCTCTGTTTCAAGATTTAAAAAATACTGCAGTGCTGTGTTCACTTCACTTTACGTTAAAAATAGAAAATACTAGCTTTTGTCCGGGCTTTGCCTGGATAAAAGTAGAAAAATATCCTACGGATACTATCCTATATCCTAATCTAGGCCTGTTTTCCGAAGGAAGGAAGTTATAAATAACGGTAGTAATAAAACTCGTATGAGTAGATACCGGCTTTCCTGAACCCGTGGAGAAATAGAAACATAGAAATGCCACATGCAGTATTTTCTGTCTTCGTATTACTGAGAATTTGATGTAAATAAACATACACAAACAACTTTTCTATTCCGAAGTAACCACCTAGTGAGTCATTCGGGGAAATGTTCCGTGATTATTGCACAGAAAAAACACCGGATACGATGATCAATTATCACAGAAAGGGAAAAATCGGTAGCTAAATGAAGTTGTCGAGATGTATTTAGGACAAAGACATAGAGGAACAAATAGTGTTGCCTGTTATGTAAAATTATCGATTTTGATATAAACTACCACATTTCGAGTGTATGGGGAAATACAACTGTGTATTTAGAGCACTATACATTTCCTTTTACCCCTTTGGGATTAACAGGCGTGATGTCAAATATGTAAATGGAACGTTGACAGCACATTCGTCTATCTTTCTTCGAATTTGAGAAAAACCCCACACAAGTATCAAAAGGTCACAAACCAAGATAAATTGCCAAGGGACGGCATTCAATGACAACACACATCTACGTAATGGAGATAAATATTCTGTTGCGCAGCTTAAGCCATACTACGAAAACTTATCACGTATTCTGTAAGACAATGTCGGTCTGTCATAGAATAATGTAGATCGATTTGAAAGGAATAAGAGAGGAATACGAGGCCATATGGCGAACTTCACTCTAGTGACGCTTATGCAACTATGCTGCAATTACAGAGCACGGAATCGGCAGCCTCTAAAAACGACAATAACTCATTATGAATAAGATTCGCGGCGCAAAAAGGGCACACAATTTACGTCAAGATCGACTCTAAAAACTTTCAGTTACCATCGTAATTTGTGCCGTAGGAATAGTAAATGGCGATAAAGTATTTGTATTCGATAATGACGCTTCTAGCATCAATCGCCACCGAGTCATCTCCATGTTTTCATATATCGGCCAAGTACAATGTTCAGTTTAGCAACCATTTCTGATCTTTATCTGTATTTAATTTGTTTTGCGTCACCAAATGGTGTTACCATTTGGTGACGCAGTCATGCTGATACAAGTCATTTGTTTTGTTCTAAGTTGAAAGGCTGAAGTTCGTTCCCATGTGTTTTCCTAAAGTTTCAGACTTTAAAATGTAACAATCTCCTATGACTTAGGTACAGAAAAATAAATAAATAAATGATAACTGATACGAGATGCACCCGGTTCTACCCGGTTCCGGAAGAATCGGGTATACCCGGTTCTGCAGAGATTATTACGGAACCGGTTCCGGACGAAGTAAACCCGGTTCCCCCGGTTCTTTAAAAAATAACGAATATGGGTCACATTATTTCTTCGATTCAAAATACGCGTTATATTTCAGGAATTAAAGACATTTGCTGCGGCAATATCCTAGTAAAGTAATTATTATAGCAGTAACAATGCCTGGAAAGTCCATAATAATCGCAAAGGAGCAAAAAATGGGCTGTCGAAGAGCCCAGAAATCAGTATTTTGCTTAAACCTTGTTGTTTTAATTTTACTGCAATTTGTGCTCGGAGCAAGTTTATTCCTTGTTGAATTTTGCACAAAGGAGTCCTACATAAGATTCGCCAATGCCCATTGGTTTTCGATATGAGCCAAACAAAATTATAAAGAAAAGTACATCATCATCATCATTTCAGCCGAAAGACGACCACTGCTGAACATAGGCTTCCCCCAAGAGTCACCACACTGATCGCTCCTGTGCGTTTTGCATCCACCGGACGGCCGCGGCCTTGACCAGGTCATTGCTCCACCTAGAGGGAGGCCTTCCACTCAGCCATGACCCCTATATCGTCGGCAAACCGAAGATGAGTGATGTACTCGCCATTGACATTGATGCCTAGCTCTCTCCAGTCCAGAACCTTGAAGACTTCCTCCAGTGCAGCAGAGAACAGTTTCGGACATATGACGTCTCCCTGTCTCATACCTCGCTGCAGAAGGATAGGTTCCTAAGTCCGATCCTGAAGTCGGAATGACATGGTGGCGTTTTTGTACAAACACTTCAGCACCTCGATATACCGACAGTCGATTTGGCACCATTGGAGAGACTGCAGTACAGCCCAAGTCTCAAGTTTCTCGTAGTCCAAAAACGCTGAACAAAGAGGCAGGTTAAACTCTTTGGTCTTCTGTATAAACTGCCGTAGCGTATGTATGTGGTCTACGGTGCTAAAGCCTTTTCGGAAAACCGCTTGTTCGGGAGGCTGGAATCGTTAAACCTGCGCGTGAGACGATTCGTGATGACTCTTGAAAACAACTCGTATACATGGCTAAGAAGTGAGATGGACGTATAATTCCTCAATCGGGCATTGTCGCCCTTCTTGAAGAAGATTACCACCACACCCCGCACCATGCCGTGCGTTTTCCCTTTGAGTATGACGGAATCAAACAGCTTCTGAAGGGCCTTAAGTACCGGTCCACCGCTTTCAAGAGTTCGGCCGCCATTCCGTCTTCACCGGGCGCCTTGTTGTTCTTAAGTTCTTTCAGGGCCATCCAAATCTCGTAGAGACTGACATCCAGGATGTCTTCAGTATGGTGTCGGGTCCATCTAGCTCTTGGGTCGTTTGCTAGAATCGCAACGGGTTTGCTGAATGACGTGTACAACTGCCCATAGCACCACTCGATCTCCCTCAGAAGCTCCGGTTTGGTGGATACGATCCTGCCATCGTTGGTCTTTAGTTTCGTGAGCTGGCTCTGCCCAAAAGCCAGATCTCTTGCAAACACCTTGGAGCCCTTATTCATCTCAATCGCGTCTTTAAAACGCTCAGTGTTAAGGCGGCGGAGGTCGCTATTCAAGGACTTCAAGATCTGTCTATTGAGCTGCCGATAGTTCCACGTATCGTCTGAAGACTGCAGGATCATTTCACGCCGTTTCTTGTTCCTTTTTGCACGACAGGTCTTCAAAAACTTAGATCCGACTTTATCGACAGTTTCCACGAAACCATCGTTGTAATCGTCCACGGAACTCCCTATGCACTCGAAACGATTCTGGAATTAGAGCTGAAAGTTTTCGGGGAAAGCGAAAATCATAGAGAATTAGACAAATCTAAACAATTTATTTCATATTCCTAGTGGTAATTGCTTATCCCTTCAAATTCTCTATGATTTATTCCGAAACTAAATAAAAATAATAAGAAACAGCTGGAACCGGGGGAACCGGTGCGCCCGGTTCTAACTGCTTGCCAGACCCGGTTCTCAAAAACCTGGAACCGGAAACGGTTCTGCATGCCCTAGTACTGACAGGTCGAATAGCTAGATGCATGAAACCTTTGTTCTAATAATGGGATGACACTGATTGCCAATTAGTCTATAGACAGGAGTATTGATGTATCAGCCAGACAATATTGCAACGCTGATCCATATTCAGATCGAAATCACTATATACCACTTCGTGTCAGGTTGCAGGATCCAGAATATCTGGATACCAGACGCACGGGACCGGTCAATGTGGCGACACTTGGTCTTGGTCTATGTTCAGCATTGGACGTCTTTCGGTTTAAATCATGATGATGTAAGTAATGGGCCTTTTAGTTTTAGTGACAGAGCTGTGCGCTGCATGCCGCAGATTGGATACCCATACGGATCAAACATTTATATGGCCTACAGATAATTGTTCCGGGTCATTTGTTTATGTGATTTTATACGTTTGTCAATGCACCCACTATACAGGATTATTTTCTAGTGTGTTTCCTACCTTTCTATTAAAGAAAGACACTACTATTAATTGTTAATAATATATCATTGTTAGAACAAACTAATTGTATATTTGTTAATTACTTTTATCGACAGTTGGACATTATAAAGGGTTGTTTTAATTGTAAAGTTTCAAATTAATTCTAAAAATCTTGATTGGATTGGTAAACAAATTGAAATTGGAATAACAAAGGAATGGAGCATTTAAATTAATGAGTATCTATGTCCTGGGATACATATTATGATGGTCGTATGATCATTATCATAGCTGCCAAAAGACATCTACTGCTGGCCTCCCCCAAGCTTGAAATTCGTATTCTGTAACTATATAAATAGGAATAATAATCATCTTCATCATCGTTTGTAACAGTTTCAGCTAAATTATAAAATGTGTAAAGAACTGCAAATATCAAATACCAACATTACATTCCTAAACTACGCCAAAACGTGGGCGTTTGTTACCTTCAATTTCTATCGTCCACAACTTTCTATTAGTAGCTACTAGTTTGTACTGAAAAATTTCCCGGGGGATGTAAGGAATCCAGATAATTAAACTATTGACGCAATCGCTGTGACGGTCACAAGGTATTGTAACAGTTTACTGGTGGCCTCTAAAGCGATTGCATAAAAGAAACAATTTATCGTACCAAGCCTCATATATCTTAGGTAGTAACGCGCGCTTTGGCCTTTATTTATCTACTGTTTTTAAATGTAGAACTGTATTGTATTTTCCATTTAAATAAAAAATAAACAAAGTTTTTTTTTCTGCCAAGTAACTTTTGTATTCAGAAAGTTTTTCATAAACCCATGTGACTACTTAATGAAAACAATATTAACTTAATTGGCTCATACAAAATTACTTTTGAAGCAATTTCATAGAGATGATGGCAGTTATTTCAGTTCAATCTCAGGTTAAGTTTAGGCTTAATATCTATGGCTTTCAAAACTTATTCTTTTAAAACTACAATCGGGCAAATGCATCGAAGGAAAAAAATACTTGTGGTATGAAAGCCATTGAAGTCTTGATGGACGAACTTTACGAGCCGTTTTTATCGTCTACATCCTCACTTTCCTATCTTGTAGTAAACAACAAACACTTACGAGAAAACAGGGGCAGTCAATTATTGTGTGGAAGAGATTAAAAACCTTTTTACAAAAAAATATTATACTACCTACAAAGTGAAAAATAACTTAGTTTTTGGAAGTCGGTGTCCATAACGCAAACAAATTGGTACCTACCTAAGACACCGACTTCCAAAAATAAAGATATTTTTCACTTTGTAAGTTTCTTATTTGGAAGTCAATAGTAGGTACTTTTTTGTATTTTTATTTTCACTTTTTGTTTGTACCTACGTAATAAGCAATTTGTTTAGAAAGGTACTTATAATGCCGAATATCATGAAACTTGAACATAACCGGTGAAATAAGAGTGTACAAAGGGGCATTTTACACAACTGCGTACCCCTTTAGAGCATACTGGCGTGATGTTATGTTATGAAATGCTATAAAAAACAAACAGGCATGCGATTGCAGCAATCCCGAGAGATATGCCGTTATTTATTGAAGAGTGCCGTTGTATATCTTCGAAGCTCTTCACCAGATCTTCACCAAATTAAAATGGGAAAATTTTGAAACATAGCCTTTAAAAAAATAAATAAAGCGGTCCACAATTGACGCAGATATCAGTGAACATACACAAAATACAAAACGTTATCTCGAACCTTTTTGGTGAGTAAAAAGAAGAAAGTGATAAGCGAAATTATTATTTTCTGTTTTTTGTCATTAGTTACTTACGTTTTGTAATGTGCTTGTTATGGTTCTAAATTACTATAGTTTGTTTTAACTTACTGCAGAAGTTTTGATTGATACGGTATTACTATGTGAAATATTTTAAGCCTCTTCTCAAAATATACTTATTGAGATTACTTAAAATATACTCAATGCGCTGTATGCAAAATATCTTATTTCAGAAGCCTCATTTTATCACTTGAGAAGTGATAAAATGAGGCTGAGATTAAAACAATTGACGAAATGGTTGTCGTAGTGGTTGAGGGTTCGGCTGCTGCGCTGCGTGTCGCGGGTTCGATTCCCGCACGGAACAAATATTTGTATGGCTTACATATTGTTGTTTTGCATCTGGGTGTCATGTGTATGTGAGTTTAAATGTTTGCACCGAAACGCACCCACGAAGATGGAATAAATTTATTCCATAATTTCTAGTGTGGCGCGAAGTTTGCAAAAAAAATACATGCCAAAAAATTCTTACAATTACATAATTTTAAGCGGGAGACATTTTATAGAAGAACCAGTTTCACACCACACAAGACCAACACAAGTTCTAAGTCCATAGGTTAACAGCATTTCTTCTAAGAGCTAAGTCTTGGAAAAATACATCAACAGTCTTTCTACGTCTCTTTCAATATAACGAAGTTTGTTCAGTTCAAATGAATAGCAACTTGCCATTGAAACGAGAATAAAGAACTGGAAAAGAATTTCTTTGAGTGGGTAGATGTTGACCTTACGACGTCGACAAGCATGTTGGATACACCAGTAAACGCTATTTAAGGCTTCCGTAGTTTAAAAAATAGGGTAGGTATATTTTAACCTTTAACCAAGGTTAGAAAAAAAAGTAAATGTAAGTAGTTATGTACCTCTTAAGTGTGAGGCAGCTGAGGAAAATAATGTTTTAAAGAATTTGGGAAGAATTTTATCTTTCTAGTTTCATAAGCGTTATTACATAATTTACAGACCGACACCACATAAAAATGGTCAGTATTTTTTGGTGAGTAAAAACTCGATGATGTAAAATGAAACAAATTTTACGATCCAGTTCTGTGTGAAAAGGGAAACTAGTTCTACATTTATTGTATTATCATCGTAAAAAATATAGTGTTAGTCACACCCCAGTTTTTACAATTTATGACCCACTTAAGGACGAAAAAGGTTGTCCTATCATGTCCGAAGATGTAATGCCTGAAGATTGCAGTTGGTAAGTGTCAGATTTACGAAATATTATGAGCATACGGGCTCAGAAATAATAATAATATGTTTTCTAAAATTATATATTTTATATTGGTTTTTCATGTACGGAATCTAATTGGATAAGGGCAGAAAGACAAAATTATGTACAGATCAAGCCACTGCGATTGACTGTAGATAATGTTTTAGATTATAAGTTAATGTCTAAATAATGAAGGTTATAATTATAATATATGCAGGAAATACTTTTTATTTTATTTTAAATGCCGGAGGATGAGAGTTACGTATTGCATAGACTCCCTAATCCTCGCCTTTTGTTAGTCTTTACTGATCTTAGCCTCCATATAAATTAGCCAGCGAAAGGTCGAAAGCCAAATCACTTGATTTCGGATACCACACTTTTTTTCTGGATAAAACCTTTCACATAAAATTTGATGGAACTGTATTATTTTTTTGCAGACTAAAAGTAAAAATAGCAAGAATATATTGAAACAGCTCTCAAAAGAGTCATTAACCTGCTATGCTAAGTGCGTTGCCATTCAGTGGTGCACTTAAACTAGTTTTTTATAAAGTGGAATAAGTAAAAAACAGCGTTGTATTGATAATGAGGGCGTTATGATAAAAATATGCAGGTATTACACTCAGAGGTATTTCAAGAGTTTTTATGTGAATAACAACTAGGTTTAAAATATTGGTCATATGTTTAAAAACAGTAAAATCTGTTCGACTGTGTTTTCTCATTATTATTTTTGATATTTTTATATTATACTATTATATAACTTTGTTTTGCCATAAAAAGACCAAACATTTATCTACCCTACCCTACCCTACCCTACCTACCCTACCCTACCCTACCCTGCCCTACCCTACCCTACCCTACCCTACCCTACATACCTACCCTACCAATTAAAAAAAAAAAAAATAGATTTTGACCTATTCTCAGTCCTACTGAATATACATATAAAATTTCATCAAAAACGAAAACTGTGACACGAGAATTTTATATATTAGATATATATTATTATTTGATATTTGTATGATAACTTTTGCACGTTTTATATGTCATTATAACTCAGTTAGTTGATTGTAGTTATGTTAATGCACTGTGTTATTAAAATCAAGGTTCACTACGAACTAATCCAATCAAAACATCGCACGACTTTTTAGTGATAGGTACATTAATTATACAGCTACAGTGACTGCAATTATTCGTATATTCGTCAAATAGTAGGTGCTTTTTTAATCCGTACTTAAACAATATTATAGCCTTATTTTGTAAGGTTATTACTATTTTCTAAGAACGATAGGAAGGTTTTGTGTTGTACATTATTGTTGTTTCAGCACAATAATCTAACTTAAATCTATATATATAAAAATCAATTGCTGTTCGTTAGTCTCGCTAAAACTCGAGAACGGCTGGACCGATTTGAATAATTCTTTTTTTGTTATGTTCGACAGAATACAGGGAAGGTTTAAAAGCAAAAAAAAAAAAAAAAAATGTTTGGTTGGATAGGGTAGGTAGGTAGAGTAGTGTAGTGTAGGTAGGTAGGTAGGGTAGGGTAGGGTAGGGCAGGGTAGCGTAGGGTAGGGTAGGGTAGGGTAGGGTAGTGTAGGGTAGTGTTGGGTAGAGTAGTGTAGGATAGGGTAGTGTAGCGTAGGGTAGGGTAGTGTAGGGTAGGGTAGTGTAGTGTAGGGTCGGGTAGGGTAGGGTAGGGTAGGTAGGTAGGGTAGGTAGGTAGATAGGGTAGGTAGGTAGAGTAGTGTAGTGTAGGTAGGTAGGTAGGGTAGGGTAGGGTAGGGTAGGTTAGGGTAGGGTAGGGTAGGGTAGGGTAGGGTAGGGTAGGTAGGTAGGGTAGGTAGGTAGAGTAGTGTAGTGTAGGTAGGTAGGTAGGGTAGGGTAGGGTAGGGTAGGTAGGTAGAGTAGTGTAGTGTAGGTAGGTAGGTAGGGTAGGGTAGCGTAGGGTAGCGTAGGGTAGGGTAGGGTAGGTAGGTAGAGTAGTGTAGTGTAGGTAGGTAGGTAGGGTAGGGTAGCGTAGGGTAGCGTAGGGTAGCGTAGGGTAGGGTAGGGTAGGGTAGGGTAGTGTAGGGTAGTGTTGGGTAGAGTAGTGTAGGATAGGGTAGTGTAGCGTAGGGTAGGGTAGTGTAGGGTAGGGTAGGGTAGTGTAGAGTCGGGTAGGGTTTTTTTTTTTTTTTTTTTTATTTTTTTTATTTTTTTTTATGGCGCCTACCTCTCCGCGCAAGGCGGAGTCTGCGAGCTAGAGGTTCCCCGGACATAGTCCGAGACCTTGGGACTCATCTTTATTCAAGATCAATTCTTACATTTGTTACTTAATCTCTATTACATTATTTAACCCTGTCACATGACGAGTTTTCTTAGGTTATTTGTATTTCTTAAGGTTCATAATAACTTATTATAAAGCATGGCATTTTTAGCAATATCTTGATTCTACCTGTTTGTAGATTATATATTGCTCTGTACGCTTCCCATTTTATATCACTTATATAGAATTTCGAGCATTGATGTTAATTCATTTATTTTTGTTTACTGTTCTTTGTACAACATTGAGACAGTATTCAATAAATGTAGTGCCACACTTTTTGTTCGTTATGAGCCTATTGAGATTCTCAGGTTTAATTACAATTCCTAGCTTCTGTTCAATTTCATACCTTTCTCGGACATATACCGGGCAATCGGTAATTATGTGAATCGCTGTTTCGTCTTCGTCGGGGTCACAAGAACATGATGGGCTTTCCTTACACCTGAACCTATTCAGGTATTCTGAAAACCCACCATGCCCAGTCATTGCTTGGGTAATTAGCCCTGTTGGTCGTATTTTTCTGACGATGTTATAAGCGTCCACTGCGTCCGGGAAGAAAAGTTTCGTCGTTGCAGCTGTGTCCCCCGTTTTGTATCTCCGGTTCCATTCGACAAGCGAATCCTTCCGGATTTGTCGCTTGACGAATGACACCGGACACTGGTCGTAATCTGGCCTCTTTTTGAGGTGTAATGCCGCTTCTTTAGCCAAGTGGTCGGCTCTCTCATTTCCCTCCAGCCCCGCGTGCGCCTTGATCCAAAACAAAGCCACATGCTTGTTTTGGATGCTGCACTTTCTCAGGTTTTCCCTGGTCTCGACTGCAAGGGGATGAGAAGAGCGGTGGTTTGCGACCGTCTCCAGTGAAGATCGTGAGTCACTGAAGATGCCAAAAGACCCTTCTGTGTGCTTATGGATCTCACGTGTGGCTTTGCATATGGCCAGCAGTTCGGCCTGGTAGACCGTGCAATGGGACGACAGTTTCATTTTTTGGCATTTGGTTTCGGCGCCATTGCTCCAGAGAGACAATGCCGCCCCCACCTTTCCATCAATTTTGCTGCCGTCCGTATATATCTGCACTGCTTGTGTGCAGTGGTGTGCGAGTTGTTCTTGGTCTGCCAGGCATATGAACTGCAGACTCATATGCTCTGCCGGGTGGGGTGTCGAGGCAAATGCGGTGCGTCGCTCAACGTCTCTATCTCCCAGCACCAACTGGGACAGCCCCCTCCTCGCCTCATACAGGGCAGCTGCCTCTTGTATTCGGAGATCGAGGGGAAGTAACCCAGCCAGCACTAGCGCCGAGTTCAGGGATACGGTGCGATAGGATTTACACATTTTTTGTGCAAATCCTCTTTGGACCGCATTTAATCTTTTCCTTACGCACAGCTTGGTGGCTGCGGGTGCCCATGCACTTGCTGCGTACATTATGACCGGTTCGACTACTGCCGTGTACATGGTGCGGATGACGTCGGGGTGGAGGCCCCAGCTGACCTTCGCAGCCCTCGACAACTGGTGGTAAAAACCAATCGCCTTTTTGCACACATTAGCAACGTGCTTGTTAAAAGTAAGCTTGTTGTCGATGGTTAGCCCCAGGATTTTGACTTCCTGCGTCATGCCAATGGCTACCCCTCCCATGCCTAGCCGCGGGATGTCGTATTTCCGTTTCCGCGTTATTACCATCGCATTTGTTTTATGCGGTGCGAATTTCAACTTGTTACTAACACCCCACTGATAGACGTGGGCGAGGGCGTCATTCGCCTTCCGCTCAATCTCGATCGCTGAGTCGCCATCAAATACTAGCACCACGTCGTCAGCAAAGGCTTGGCAGTAGTCTCCCCGTTCCTCCAGCCCCTTTAGTAGGGGGTCCAGGAGGGTGTTCCAGAGGATCGGTCCTCCAATCGATCCCTGTACACAGCCCTTCGACGTCTCCCTTACTACCTCTTCGCCTGCATACCTGACCCTGACCCTTCGGTTATTGAGGTAGCTATCCATAATTCTCCTCACATTTACCGGGCATTTTTCCTCAGCCAGTCTGGTTCTAATAGCTGGCCACCATGCGCTGAGTCGGGTAGGGTAGGGTAGGGTAGTTAGGGTAGATAAATGTTTGATGTTTTTATGGCAAAAAAAAGTTTGCCGGGTCAACTAGTCTCCATATAAAATGCTTTTAAAGGCCGACACTTGGTATTTTTACAGTTGATTTTATATGAACCTATGATAAATATTTTCCGAAACAGTAATTAGTTATCGATCACTTATTTAATAATTATGCTTGTTGCCAATCGTAAACTCCTGATGACCTTTTCGAAACTTTTGTTGAAGCACTTGTCTTGTTGTAGATATTTCTGAACAATGAAGAGTATTCACTCTCATTGTAAGTCAAGACAACATCGGTAACCAATTCTTGGAGAAACTCAATTGAAAATTATGAAATTTCGATAAATTGTCTATTAAGTCTGCTTTTAAAACAATTTTGTCGGACCCTCTTAATGAACTTTCGGACAAGTTTCAAGAGTTGCAATTCAATTAACATTGCTGGACTTTTTCTTGTGTTAATTTCACTAACGCACCTTTAAATCAGAAGAAAGGTAATTTTTCTTATTCAAATTCTGATAAATAAGACGTAAATCTTTTCTTAAAGAGAAAGGCTTCTTTAAATTAAGTCTATGATATTTCAAAGCCTTAAATACAAGCACTTTCTTTTCTCTTTTTAAATTAATCGGACAGAAAACTGACCTCTGGCATCAACTCTAACCGGCAGCATTATTACAAGTACTGAATATCAGTCCAAGTAGGTACCTACACGAGCCAGAGAGCCAGTATTATTTCTAACCATATAAATAGAGAAAAACGAAACCATAGGTTACCTATCAGTAACACACGATGTCCTCATTACAGATCCTTTCTTGGAACATTTTCGGCCAACGATAAAGAGAGGGGTGGAAGCGATAGCGGGGCTAGGCGACTAAAGCTCTTTTATAAAGCTAAACTGCAGCTAAGCTTGATATCGTTTACTAAGGCAATGAACTTGCAGCGATTTAGCTATCTAGCAAACAGTGAACAGAACTGGCTGTGAAAGTCGTCGGTTTTGTCAACTGCATTTGATTAAGTAAACTCTTATTTTAAACATTTAAAACATAACTTAAAAACAGATTCCTTGCTTACCTTGAATTTTGTGTATAAATTACCCAAAATATAGTCGATATTTTATGGGAGTGGGAACAAGAGATTGCGCTAATATTTGGACACGACGTTTTAAGTTTTTTTGGGACATGTCCCAAAGGAGTGAAAACATTTCCCGAAGGATTTTTAACAAACAAAAGATTTCAGATAATGTAATCAAAGGTTTAGCGTAATTATTTTAACTATGTTATTATTTCATCTGAAAGGAGTTTTGTAATAAATAAAACATTTTTTTTTTTATTTTTTTTTTAACTTTGCCCCACACTAGGAATTTCTTCCTGTATCGTGGATGCGTTTACAAACATATAAACTCACATACACAACACCCAGAGCCGGAACAACTATTTGTAGGTCATACAAATATTTGTTCCGTGCGGGAATCGAACCCGCGACACGCAGCACAGCAGTCAATCACTCAACCACTGCGCCAACCGTACTTAAACAGCATATACTACCTAGATACTCAGCCTTTTAAACATGAACTTCTTACGACTTTTATAACAGAACATATTCGCCTACCCGAATTTGTTACAAACTTTCTGAATTATTGAATTTTCATAATAATTTTCTCGTTAGATCCTGGAACATCATTTATTTATTTGTCATGTTATGGTTGAGAGTTTTTATGTGGAAATATTTACGAGTCACTTTGATTAATAGTTTTAGGAAAGGAACATCTGTTGTTGTTCATTATTGTCGAGTTATTGTTAACTAATTGCTTGGAAATGCCTTTTGAGTAGGAACCCGAATGGAAACGATTTTAATTTGTTTGGGTCCAATTTATTGTTTTTTAAAAACAATTACTCATTGAACCCTTTCAATAGTTGAATGGTGGCTGAACGCCCGCTTTATTTGGCAATTTACTAAATAGCTGCAAGTTATTAGCTGATACTTCAAAGCATTGATTTACTGAATAGTTTGAGATCTGCTGGCCAATTCCCCCAATTAAAAATAAATTCTAGTACTGCAAAACGTCAAAAATGGTCCAATCGCATTCCGTCATTCTTTTTGTTATGCAATTTTAATAATAACGCTATTGTTATGTAATCGGTATCTAATTTGGATCTTTTATTGGCCTTCTGTAAGCTAATTCACGTATCTAAAAAGTTTAGTTGTAATGAATAAATATTCAATCACAACATCGTATTTTTCGATCACAATCAGATACGCTCTCAGTGTTGGCATCACGCGTGTGCAATAAGAGCGCATTTCGCGTATCCTAACACTTTGACATTAACTTAACCACAATTGCATCGCAACTAAATTGCGTCTTGAAATTATCCGAATAAGCCCACTACAAATTACTAGCATCACACTCTCACCATCTCGTTTCGAAAAATAAATCATATTCAATCTGCCTAGCCTTTCCCCAGCTATAGCAGAGTACCAGTATTTTACATTTCGTTGTACCGTATGCACCATTGACCAAGCAGGACAGTGCATAGAGGTGCAATTATTATACAATCTTGTGTCATCATCAATGGTGCAAATGAAACAGCATTGATAGTATGGTCTCATCTGCACCATCCACACACACACCATCTTATGACACAAAATTAGTAAAATTGTATCTCTATGCACTGTCCTGCCTCTTTTGCCTGCATTAAGTATTGATGATGGATGGGATAACATAGTTTAATGACATTTGACCTCAACAATACAGTAACTAGGTAGCACGATACCTATTGGGAAGATTGGTCAGATATTTTGGCTTCTGACTACCTCAAGACAAAAGACAAAAGATATTTATTTCAACTGGGCCACCAAGCGGCACTTTTGAATGTCACAATTTAAATTTAAATGGAATACAAGTTGATTCTACCGTGCATTCGGAAAGTAGCTAGTTATGGAGAAGAATGCACAAGAAACTCCATACTTTTTAAATTTACATGGAATAAAAGTTGATTCTACCGTGCATTCGGAAAGTAGCTTGTTATGGAGAAGAATGCACAAGAAACTCCATACTTACTCTTTTAAAAAAAAAAAAAAAAAAATTCTACCGTGCATTCGGAAAGTAGCTTGTTATGGAGAAGAATGCACAAGAAACTCCATACTTACTCTTTAAAAAAAAAAATATTTTTACAATATTTAGGTACATGAGTACATACATTAATAAATTCACATATGTGAGGACAATGCACCCAGAATAGCACTACACACTATACTATGTAAAGGTATAAAGTATTAAAAGTACTCACACATGTACTGTGCAGTTATACAATAGGTACTAGAAAAACATCAACATCCGAAGCAGTTGAGTTATGACCAATCCCAACTGACGGCGCCCGTTCACGAACATGACGCATGAATCGGCACCACCCAGCTCAACCATCATGAAGGGAACCGAATGATCCAACACACGCGCCACCATCAGAGAGACATTTGAGAGAGCATGACACACTCAACTGCCAGGGCACACACAAGTCAACGAACGACACATAGGTATAGCAAATGGTAGATTTACAGTTGGGTACATAGTACCCACACACGTGCTGTGCAGCTATACAATACTAAAAGAAATCGAGTCTATACAACACAAGCATAAACATATCATTTGTTTTTGCGCCCTAGTGGTTGTGGAGCAGGACTAGCATTGAGCCAAGCATTTTTATCAGTGATATAATCCCCCAACTTATAATATGCCTGCCTGCATAGTGTGCGTTTTAAACAATTTTTAAATTTCGTCTCATTCAGTTCTAGAATATGGGGAGGAATTTTATTGTAACATTTTGTACAGTACCCCATGAAAGATGAGGCCACTTTTGCCAGTCTGAAACCTGGTTGAACTAATTGGTCCCTATTTCTAGTAATGTAATTATGTCTGTCTCCGTTTTTACTAAAAAGATGTAAATTCTTTCTCACGTACATGATGTTTTCATAAATATATTGACAAGGAACCGTCATGATGTTAATGTCCTTAAACAGTTCCCTTAGAGAATCACGGCGGCGAAGATTGTAAATCGCTCTGATGGCTCGTTTTTGCAGAATAAAAATAGACTCAATGTCTGCAGCCCTTCCCCATAGTAAGATACCGTAAGACATTTTTATTTTATTTATTTTATTTATTTAAGGAAAAACAAACAGTAGCACAATAAGAAACAGTCATACAATATTAAATATTACATTTAAACAATTATGCTACCCACTACGTTCTCCACAGGTTACTATTTAAAGTATTTATAACTAGCCATTAACACAGATACAATACACAACGGTTACTGTCCCAAAACTCATATTATCTGGATTTTTAAATAATATATAATATAAAAAAAACAAAAAAAAAAAAGTAAATTAAAATTTGTGTGCGTATATTATTAAACATTACGTTATTTCATTACGTTATTATATATTAATTTGCTGATCCTTTAGGGTTTCTCGGACTTGCTTCTTAAATGCATTTTTACTAAGAAAAAGAATGTCGATTGAATTAAATTCACTGTTATATGTCTCAACCAAGCGATGAAGTGGTGAACGTGAGCCGGCGTTGGATTTACAGAGACTAGTAGCAAATAGATGTCGAGTGCGTACCTCACGTACACGAACTGTTCGAGGAACCAGGTAACTTAGACTCCTAACTAGGTCCGGACAATCAAAATGATTGCGGCACACATTGAACAGAGTCATAACTTCCAGAAGTTTCCGTCTTGACTTTAAGGTCAAAAGATCATACTTTTTAAGAAGTAAGTGGTATGACATTTTATTCCGATAACATCTGTAATTCATAGCACGAAGGTATTTACGTTGAACTAATTCTAATCTTTCACTATATTTTACATAAAAAGGGTTCCAAATGGGCACTGCAAACTCTAACTGTGGCCTTATTATTGATTTGTATAAGTGCAAAAAGGTAGAAGGTCGACGAAAATCCCGAGAAGATCTCATAACAAAACCAAACATTTGGTAGGCCTTGTTAACAATTTTTTCTATATGAGCATCCAGATGGAGCTTTGTATCTAGCAGAACACCAAGATCGCGGAGAAAACTTACTTTACTAATTGGCGTATTGGCAAGACGATAGACGAACTCAGTAATATTTTTCTTTTTGGTAAATGTTATAACATGACACTTTGGAAGACTAAGGTAAAGCTTATTGGAAGAGCAGTAGTTAGAGAAACGGTCTAAATCCTGCTGGAAGCTAAAACAATCGAATTTATCAGAAATAACTTTATAGACTTTTAAATCGTCCGCGTAGAGAAGAAATTTTGAATTTTGAAAACAGTGTTTTATGTCATTGATGTATAAAATAAATAATAAAGGGCCTAAAATAGAACCCTGTGGTACACCGGAAGTGACCTGAAAAGAGCCAGATTCAAAGCCATTAACAACCACCTTTTGTGTTCTGTTAGTTATGTAAGATATAAACCACCGTAAAAGGTCCCCTCTGATTCCATTGTAAGCAATTTTATTAAGCAGTAGTGTGTGGTCAAGTTTATCGAAAGCCTTCTGAAAATCGGTGTAAACCGCATCAATCTGTTGTTTATTATCGAGACTATCAAACAGTTGGGACGTAAAAATGAGGAGATTGCTAATGCAAGATCTGTCCTTAACAAAGCCATGCTGTTCTTTTATTAAAACATTGCGAATAGCAGGATATAATTTATTATGTACCAGTCTCTCAAATAGCTTGGAAAAAGCAGATAGTATAGAGATAGGTCGATAGGTCTCTACGTCGTGCTTGGAGCCACTCTTATGAACTGGTACAATATTTGCATGTTTCCAAACTTCGGGGAAAATACCACGTGATAAACATTTATTAAATAATATAAGTAAAGGATAGCATAATGTATCACACGTGTTCTTCAGAAAAGCCGAAGGAATCCCATCAGGACCAGGACCCTTAGTTGAATCGAGTGATTTTAATTCTTTATGTATTTCATCAAGAGACAGTTGCAGTTTGCATAGGAAGACATCGTGGTCGGCATTTCTAGATGGTGGTTCCCAAGAGTTATAATCAAATGTTGAGGGTTCATAAGCAGACTGGAAAAATGTAGCAAACAAGTTGCATGTAGTAATAGGATCATTGGATGAAATTTGATTGTAATGAACCGTGGATGGGATTTTATTAGAAGTTTTACGGCTAGCAACGTATGTCCAAAACGTCTTAGTACTGGTAGCAACACTTTCTTCAATTGCGTTAATATATTTACTATAGCAAATGTCAGCCACTTTTTTAAATTTTCTCCTGTTACTCGAGAAAACCTCATAGTCACATAAATTCCCATACCTCTTCCACCTCACCCAGGCTTGAGTTTTCTTTTTGTAGGTATGTATGAGAGATTTGGAAAACCAATTGGGGAAATTAACATTTTTTAGACGACAAGTGGGTGTGTGTGATTTTATAATTTCATAAAGTTTTTCATAAAATATAGAAACAGATTCACTAGGTGTTAAGTTATCCAGTAAGACATTCCAATCAACGTCACTTATATCAGTATTTATTTTGCTATAGTTAGCTTTGTGATAATTTAGTTTGTTAGCAGCAGAACATTTTGGAATATGTGTGGGGTGAGAGAGTGAAATGTGTACATAGAAGGCTGAATGATAGGAGTCAACAGGTAAAAGGGGGACATCAGGAGAGAATGTGTATGCATGTGTATTACAAAAAAATAAGTCCAAGATGCGACCGCCAGGATTGAAAAAATTGTTATATTGTTTCATAACATGTTGTGAACAGAAATTTGACAAAAAACGAGTTATATTTGTTGGTTTGTTGTTCGCAGCATATTCCATATGTGAAAGCTTATTTACCCAAGCAAGTGAGGGTAAATTAAAGTCACCCGTTAAAATTATATTTTCTACGGAAGAGTCATCACATAACACAGACAGAGAATTAAGAAAACTTAAGTATGTATCATCAACAGCCTTAGGGGGGATGTAAGTAGCACAAATTATATGATAATTATTGTTTTTCGCGGGAACTTTGACTATAACATGCTCGGGCAAGGTTAACGGGGGCAAAAACGAAATGCAGGTGGGATTTAGTACTTTAGATACGGCTATAAGGACACCACCTCCATCCTTCTTGTTGGTGAGTAAACGGTTACGATCGCATCTAAACACCAAATAGCGTTGATCAATAAATTCATTATCAGATATGTCTAGTGTCAACCAGGTCTCGGTCAAGATAATGACATCATATGCATGCGACATAATATTTAAATATAGGGTATTCAGTTTAGTCCTGATTCCTCGACAGTTTTGATAATATATGGATATTTTACTATCATTAGCCATTTTTAAAATCTGAGGGTACAAGAAAATAAACCAAAGGAAAAAAAATATTCACTTTGAAACTCATAAGTATACTTAAAACATGCGAGTCGTACACAACTGTGATTTCAGACACAAATATGAAGGTACAACAAAAAAAACAAAAAGCAAAATAATATTCACTTTGAAACTCATAAGTATACTTAGAACAAGCCAACACTAAGAGCTCACGCGGTACGTTCTCGGTAAATAACATTAACCAGTCGGGTAAAAAGTAGATATAATCGACAGAGCAAATCATAAAGATCTCAAGCAATAATATAAGGATGGTTTTCAGGACATGATTGTAAGACGCACTAATTTTAACCACGTACATTAAATTTATTGAGGTATGGAAATATTGTAAATAATGAATTGTAATCATATGCAAACTAAGCACACAAATTGCAAAAAAATGTGACCAATTAACATTTAGCCAGATATTATTGTTATACGGGACATATACTTCTAAAAACAGGAAATATTGCAAACAGTTCAATGTAATCTTATGCAAAATAAACACAAAACTGCTTGCAAAAAAACATGACAAACAAACATTTAAACAGACGCTATTTTTATATGGGTACATTGTGTAATAAAGACAAAAGACATTATACTATGAAAGTAACTAAAATAGACTAGCCTAGCGGTATCCACATCAGTAAATTGACGAATCTTTCTGACAGCATAAGCTGCCGAACT
The DNA here is from genome assembly GCA_949775005.1 of Orthosia gothica. Lineage (NCBI taxonomy): Eukaryota > Metazoa > Arthropoda > Insecta > Lepidoptera > Noctuidae > Orthosia > Orthosia gothica. Next base: position 16,540,051 of record OX459038.1, read on the forward strand.
CAGCCGCCCCGCAAGTGATACTAAATGAGGACCCCATTGTAACCTTGAGTCTAGCGTGATCCCCAGGAAAATCGTTTTATCGACGAATTCGAGCTTCTCCTTGTTTAATATAATGTCACAATCAGTACTTTTGACATTTGGCAACGAAAATTTTACGCATTTGGTTTTTTTACCATTTAATACTAAATTATTGGCAGTGAACCAATCCTGAACCTGCCGTAGCGCGTTATTTACGTCGTCAACCTGACAAGTACGTCTATTTACTTTAAAAACTAAAGATGTGTCATCAGCAAATAACACCATATTTAGTTTGCCTTCGAATAAATGGGGTAAATCGTTTATGTATATAAAAAATAAGAAAGGACCTAAAATTGAGCCCTGGGGTACCCCCATTTTCACATTTAACCCCGACGAATTCACACCGTTTATTTGAACTAATTGTTGTCTATCACTCAAATAAGATTTAATCAAACTTAACGCTGATTGACCTAGCCCGTAATGCTCAAGTTTCAGAAATAATGTTTCATGATTAACGCAATCAAACGCCTTCGACAGGTCGCAGAAGATACCTATGGCATCCTGCGACTCTTCCCACGCATTAAATATGTGTTTTAATAGGGTGACACCAGCGTCAGTTGTACAACGTCCTTTGGTGAAACCATACTGTTTATCATGTAAGATGTTATTCGTATTAAAATGAATGAGCATTTGATTTAGCATTATCTTCTCAAATACCTTGCTGAAAACCGGCAACACGGATACTGGTCTATAATTATTTGTGTCTTTACTGTCCCCGGATTTAAAAAGTGGTATAACCTTACTATATTTCATTAGATCCGGAAAGACTCCTTGATCCACACACAAATTGAAAATCAAAGCTAAGTACGGCGCTATAGTCTGAATAATGGAGGTACAAGCTTTGATGGACATTCCCCATAGATCTTCGGTCGGTTTTATCTTGATTTGCTTAAAAGCTTTTATTACTGTTAAGGGGTTTATATGTGAAAAGTTAAATTCATTGGGGCAGGCTGAAACGTTCGCGTTTAATAATCCAAAAGCGAGCGAGGGCGAAGAATTTAAGGTTTCAGTAGTTTTAATTGGGATGTTGGTAAAGAAATTTACAAACTCTTGAGCAACTGTTTTGTTATCTCTAATAAGTCCGTGTGTGGTCTCAAGTGTGTAATCATTATTATTTCTTTTATTCCTGTTCGTTTCATTGTTTATAATTTGCCAAACCGTCTTGATTTTATTTTCTGCTAATTTAACCTTATTGCTAATGTACAAGGCCTTAGCTGCCTTACATGTATTTAAAAAAAATCTTGAGTAAGTAGCAACATACTTATTAAACGTTTCAGTATTAATAAAAGGCTTAAGGCCGTAAAGTTCGTAAAGTCTTTCCCTACTTTTTCTAAGTCCTGTAGTCTCCCAGTCACTGAATAAAAATTTAGGGCATATAGTTTTAGTTTGCTTCTTAAAAATTGAATTGAAATCTTTTTGAACCACTGAAAAAACTTCATCATACAAAATATTACCATCATTCACTGTGAGGTCCTGATCTCTTAACTTATTGATTAAAGTGCTGTTAAATTTATTTAATTTACCGGATGTTATTGGTCTGGATTGAATCTGCACTTGTTGTTTTAGCATAATGGACTCAAAGGCCACCAGTAGCCCACTATGATCCGAAGGCAAATAATTAATAATGGCCTTGTCAAAGTAGTTGCAGCAACAAAAAACATTATCAATACATGTAGCAGAAGTCAATGTAGTTCGTGTTGGTTCCATAAATACATGTGACAAATTAAATGATTTAAAGAGATTTAATAACCTACTGCTATCTGAATTTTCTTCTAGAATATTAATATTAAAGTCACCACAGACAATTACTTGTTTATTACCAATTGCAAGTTTAGCCAAAACATCTTCCATTACTGACTCGAATATAGAGTAGTTTTTATAATCAGGGGGTCTGTAAACGCACACTATGACATGCTTATCCAACTCAACACAGGACAGTTCAACACTATGTTCAACTGATAGGTCTACTATATCTTTACGGGGTTTTGATTTAATACCATTTTTAATTAATATAAGTGAACCCCCATGCAACATAATATTTCTGTTAAAACAGCTGCCCACAGTATAATTTTCATAATTGATTAGCATTGCATAATCTTTCAGCCAATGCTCAGTAAAACAAACAATTTCGAACCTTGTTTTTTCCAAAAACAGTTCGATTTCTAATTGCTTCGAAGAAAAGCCCTGAATATTCTGATGGAATAATTTCAGAGAATTCTGCTCAGACCTTTTCTTGAAATTAAATTTTTGCGAGCAAGAAGGTACCTTTTTGATGGTGGAAATACTCTTATTTATTCTGTTATTGGTACCCTCCCTTGTCCTATCAACTAGTTTAAAGAATAAATATTAATAGCATCTTTGCTAACGTTATTCAAGGTATTAACCACCTTTAAATTAGTACTATTACTAATATCAATAATTATTGGATACTTCGACATACTACTTATGTCTGAGTTTATTGTATAAGATAATAGCCGAGCTATTTGATGTCTTACCCTAAGAGGCAGATACAAAGTATTGCTTGTCGACTTTAATTTATCAACAAAAATGTTGATGTCAAAAAAAACTAGTTTGTCACTATAGTGACTCACAAGAAAGTGAGTCACTATAGTGACAAAAGAGAGTGCAGATGCTTATTAAGCATGTGAATGTGATTATTTTGTCTATTTGACAATTTATCTAAGTAAGGGAAGGCACACAAAATAATTTTATTGCAATTTAACTTTAACATCTCTTTTACATACTCAGTGATGTCATCTTTTTTTACATTTTTACTATTACCTACAAATACAGTTATATTGGTATCTGGTTTATATAAATTCTTTGTCACAGATTCCATTATTTTCTTGTAAGATGACCCGGGCATGCAATAATTAAAAGTGGAATGATGCTGACTGCCATTTATTAATTTACCTAAACCCCTTCCTACACCATCCGAAAACATAACCAAATGAAAACCTTCGTAACTATGACTAAATAACAAGCCAGCACTCTCAGGCCGGTCTACTTGAGGCAAAGCCTGTACTATATTAGATATGTCTTGTACGAAGACACTATCTTGAGGCACCCTCTCAGCTTGGACTGGGTCCTCCGTAGCATCAGGCTGGACTGCAACTAGGTTTGAGACTGTCTGGCAGTTACACTGACACAACACTAACTCATTTGCGGCCAAAATGTGTTCTTTTATTTGTAATTTTGAATTTACATATTTATTGTAAGGAGAACTAAGTCTGTTCTCGAGTACCTGGATTTGTGTCTGTAAGCGGTGTGTGTCAATCTCATAGATATTTTTGCTGTCTTCTAATTTAATTTCATAATTATTTAATTTATTAAGTAGGTCAACACGTTCTTTCCTGAGTGGAATATTTTTAATGAAGAACTTGTGTTGTTTCCTAAACTTGTAACAATTTCTTATTATTCTATTTAGTTTTGCATATTTCTTAAGTTTCTTATGACTAACTTTGTTAAAAAAATTCTGATTTAAAAAAGAATCTTCAGTTAAGTCAATAGTAGGTATTGAAACAGGCTTACAATTAGATTTAATAAGTTCATCATACAAATGGCAAGTTTCATCAACCTGGGTTGACTCCTGTTCTTTTTGTAATTTTAAAATATGAGTATTTGCATGAATCAGTTCTTGTTCAAGATCCCTAACTTTATTTAAAGCCTCCTCATATAGATAACTGCAGTTATTGAAACCATCCGTGACTACCCTCAGTTGGTCGCGTTCATCCACAACATTCTGGTATTGCTGACTTAGTTCAACTAGCTCCCGTTTAAGGATTGTGTTTTTATATACAATATTCTCAACTTCTACTTCACAATCCTCTCTCTCTTGCAACATCTCACGACATTGGCTTTGTGAGTCTTTCAGTTCCTGGAGTGCTGTTCTCAATTTAATTTCTAAGTCCTGAGCAGTAGCCTTACGGGTCAACACAGGCATGGTTTCAGGATAGGTTACTGGAAATAGAAATAAAGTAACGGTGAGAAGCAAAGGAATATAGGAAAAACAAAATAAAATAAAGTAAAGCTGAAGATAGAGGGAATATTTAGTGTAGTTAAGTAGAGAAATGAGGTAGGCTGAATTTGGATTAAAAAGCTATTTATTACTGAATTTAGTTGCTTTTGATTTTATTTTTATTTTTAATGTGGGTACGGTGCCCAGAATCTGAATGAATGTTTTATTATAGTTTTCTAGTTAAATTATGCAAAATAACGATCATAGCGTTATGTTAATGTTTATTATTAAATTATCTGAATATATTAGAAGAATTATGGGCATTGGGATCTTGGATTTGTTTCGTTTTCTAAGAAGTCAACAAAACGATTTAGATTCACTGCACAGTACTAAATCAACAGAATTTATACGTTAAAACTAAACGAGAATGTATTACAGGGTTAAATGTACACTTTGTGTGCTATAAATAAAACAATACTGCCCTTAGATTATCCGTAGTTCCGCACTTTCGACCTCAGTTGTCAGCTGTTCGATAGGTTACCGGATCAGTGCCACAAACTTTTGTATAACTCTATATTTTGCCAGTAAAACAATAATCCTGAGTATTTATAGCGTTTTGTTGTGTTTATACTTATAATTAAACATTAATTGCACTTAAATAATAATTAAATATAATTTTAAAATACGGAACACAAATTTGACATGTCACTCGGACAGTGTTGCCAACCTGTAACGACTATCAAAGATGTACAAATGGCAGACAGGACAAAAGGCTTAACGTGTTTGCCAAGGCAACGAGAGTTTCCTTATCTAATGAGTGATCACCCTTTTACAAGCCACGTTGGCAATATTGCGTTGTGACCCGAGTGGCTGATTTTGCTTGGCTACAGGATGTTAAAATTCCGGCCTTTGTTCTTCTTTCACTTCGAAACTACCAATAAAAATGTAGTAATAGTATGACTATGATCTTTTTATGGACTTGCTTGGCTTGCTTTATAATTAGGTTTGGACGTTAATAAATTTGTAGTTATCTCTATTAAAAAAAAAACACGTAGAAGGCATTTTATTTTAATTTATTTTATTCGTGTGCCATGAACATTGTCGAACCCTTCTGTAGTAACTAAGCTGAGAGTCTCATAGGAACAAGTTCTAAAACTCTTATTTCGAATTGTCCAAATTAAATTAAATCATTTGGCATAAATATTAAAACGCGCGTATCGGCTGTCAATGCCATTCTTTGTATTTTTGAAAATCGTGGTTTTGAATTCGAATGACTATTCAATGAATATTTATTGGTAGCCAGTATGATATTAAAAGGTAACAAACCTTTAAAATCATACTGGCTAGCAAGAGTAGAGCTCAGTAGTCAAGAGTGAATAGGTTATTTCTAGGCAAGCGTGTTTCACCGTCGACCACATCATCGCTTGCCATCAGGTGAGATAGTGGTCAAGCTCGAGCCTATAGGATATAAAAAAAAATCTTTTGTCACAGTAACTATAGTCCAATATTAAAGGAGAGAGCCATGAGCAGATGAACACCATGCTACTCGTATCTGTGAGTTAGCGATATCGCTTTCTTCCAAAAAAATCTGATTCATGGTCGGTGCATGGAGACAATTAAATTATCAGGTCACAGACTGACAATAAGTAAATTTTATGTCATAAAGTGTATGAAAGTAATAAATGCTTTTTAATATGGCAAAGTCGTCGTTCAGTAAATCCAAGCACACTAAAACATTAGGTTCTTTTATAATGACAAGGGCGGTACTAAATGCAGTCTATTCTTATATTCAGATTCAGTATTCACAATATATTGTACCACTGAATGGTCAACCGCACGACACTTTAATAGATATACGAAAACCACTCCTTAGGAACGGCAACGGAATAAAGACTGAATACAATAGCAACAGGAGGTCCTAAATAAAGATTAACAATAATAGCTGATTGACGTCTGATGTTTTATCGATATTAGTGTGATAGTAATAAAAGTCGATTAAAAATATTAGACGAATAATAAGAAATATGACCCTTAAGCTGTTGCAGTCACCTCTATATAATAGCGTAATAAATTAGCATGACTAATACGATTATTTTTGAGTTTATGGACATACGGCACAAATAAACAGATAAAATTGTAAAATTTTGTGATAGTAACTAACATCACTACCAGCCATCCATGTTTCCTAAATAGATAAATGTGAAATATCAAAAACATGAACAAAAAATTTCATCTTCTGTCCAATTTTGTCTTTGGTCTATTGTACGTTTGAAGCTTTGGGATTCAAAACCAATCTTTGTCAGCTTCATTCACGATTTTTGGATTCATATTCAATACGTATTGTTCCAAATTTAACATGAATAAGTATTGTATTATTATTGTATTGTATATTTGATGTATAAGTAATACTGCGCTTGTTTTACTAAAAATGTTGGCATACCATAAATTAACAGTGGCAATTTTTTTTCTTGTTATACGGTTTCGTATTGATTAGGTATCACGATAAAAGTACTCTTTTAAGTATTATTGTGTGGTCTACAAGAAGAAAGCAGGTATTCCTTCTTTTAGGGGAAACAAAAATAAAGCAAGGAATATAAAAAATAATATTTAAAAGTGGATTTTTTTTTAGATTTTCTATTTATTTCTAAAAAAGTGCTTCTAACTAAGATTAAGTGGGTAATATACATGAATAATAAAATTTTATAGACTTTTTATCGGTGACAACAGAAACATTAGATTCAGTGCAGTCTAATAAATCAGAATTACCGTAGAAAAGTTTTAAAATAAACGCTTTAAAAGTTCCTTGTTATGTAGCAATTTTACAAGCCATCGGAGACCACTGGCTTGTCCCGTACATTGAGTGACTTTGAACATTAATCACTAAAAGGAAAAAGTGACGTATAAAACTTCAAATAAATTCTTATTATTTACTCAAGTCTACTGCAAATTCATCAACTAACGAAAATGGGGTTCGAAGACAAATAGCTTCTATAAGGTATATGTAGAACTACGTACACTGATGGGTGGATCATTAACTGCTCATATTAATTAACCGACTTGAAAAAATAACAAAAAACCCGACTGCTTAAAAAGCGAACTAAAAAGACCTAAACAAGAAGAAAATCATGCTGTGCAGTCGGAGGATACATATGCGCGAGCTGGCTGACCAAAACCAGATGTATCCTCCGACTGCACAGCATGATTTTATTCTTGTTTATGTCTTTTTAGTTCGCTTTGTAAGCAGTCGGGTTTTTTGTTATTTTTAAATATTTTTGTTATTTACAAATTTTTTGTATTTTTTTTTAGAATTAGGTAATTTTGTAATCACCTCTTAAAACCCTTCATTTTGATACCCCACACGATGGATTTGGAAGAAAAACAAAATTTGAGCCCCCACAATATGGCGCCCAAAAACTGCCATATTTCTATTTTGCAATTTTTATGTAGCCAGTGACACTTGCAGGGTTAAGACGAAACAATTGCCGTAAGGCCAACGCGTTTGGTCTCTAGAACGCCATATAGGAACAAATATCCATACATACATACATACTTACATACATACTTACATACATACTTACATACATACTTACATACATACTTACATACATACTTACATACATACTTACATACATACTTACATACATACTTACATACATACATAGACTGATAAACACACTACCCTCCTTCGGAAGAGGTTCTCAATTCGTCAGAATCTTTTTTTTTAAATGTTACCCCGATTACTCGAACCGATTCCAAAAATTCTTCTTTTGTTTGTAAGGGTATACTTCCCAGGTGGTCCCATCGTCATCAGGTCAGGATCTGATGACGGGATGTAGGAGAAATTGAGGGCGCTCCTCAAATTTTATACGCATACATATAGCGACTTTGGTATTTTCATCAATAATGCAATCATTTGCATTCAAAAAGTATCATTTGGTTAAGTGAAACTGATGCAGAAGACCACTGGAACTCCGTAATAAAACAATGTACTCTGGTCGTGTTTGGGCTTATTAGAATCGTCATGAGGTGTAATTGGAGGTACCTACCAAAACTAAAAAGAGATAAATAAAAACCATTCAACAAAAAAATCAAAGCAACTTAAAAAAGAAAAAAAAAGGGATTAATTTTCTTTTCCAAATTCGGTGTCGAAAAACGGAAAACAATAGGTACCAAAGACACCGACTTCGGAAAAAAAAGTTATTTTTCGCTTTGTAGTTTTTTGTTTTGGAAGTCGGTTTAATTTTTTTTATACACATAATTTTTCAGATGGTTACGGTTTAAACTATTACATGAACAATTTGAGGCGTCGGGTATGGTTAGAAAAACTAACAGATTCACTCCAGTTTTGTTTCAAACCTTTCCCTTTTTGCAGAAATAGGAACCTGTAATAAAGTTTTGGTTACTCCCGTTACAAACTTTACTAATATAATTAGAGTTGGTTTTCTGCAAGTAACTATAAACAATATAATTATGATGAGACTTGTTTGTCGTAGGATTATCAATATAAAAAACAAACACACGTAAACTGACAGAAGCACGCAGCCTGAAACTTGTCTTAACATTTTTTTATTTTTTTTTTGTCCCAAAATCGGTTCAGTTGGATATCCAAAGGGGTTTAAGGTACCAGGTCAAATACAGTTACTTGGGTTCAATTCTTAATCAAAATCGTGGTTTGTGTTAAAGACCTCCGAAAGAACGTCAGCTCAAATCTTATATCTATAAAAGCAAAAGGTGACTGACTGACTGATCAATCAACGCACAGCCAAAACTGCTAAGCCTAGAAGCATGAAATTTGGCAGAAAGGTTCCTCAAGTGACGTAAGTGTGCACTAAGAAAGGATTTTTGGAAATTTCACCCCTAAGGGGGTAAAAAGGGGGTTGAAAGTTTGTATGAAAAATCTAATTCCTTCGACCAAAATTCTTGAAACTTAGCACAAATAGTATTCTAAAAAAAAAAAAAAGATTGACATTATTAGTTTTTCGAAACTACCCCCAAATAATGATTTAGGGGTTGTTGAAATTTGTATGGAAAATCTGATTTCTTGGGTAAAAAACTTGAAACTTGCCACAAATACTAACCTAAATGAATAATAAAGGTTGCTATTATTATTTTTTGAAACTACCCCCAAAAGACGATTTAGGGGTGTTAAAGTTTTTTTGAAGAATCTCATTACTTCAGTTAATAAACTTGAAACTTGACATAAATACTAATCTAAATGAACAATAAAGACTTTCATTGTTAGTTTTTCGAAACTACCCCCAAAAGATGATTTAGGGGATGTTATTTTTTTTGAAGAATCTGATTTCTTGGGTGAATAAACATGAAACTTGACATAAATACCATCTTAAATAAACAATAAAGTATGTGATTATTAGTTTTTTGCAACTACCCCCAAAAGACGATTTAGGAGGTATTACAGTGTTTTTGAAAAATCTTATTTCTTGGGTCAGTAAACTTGAAACTTGACACAAATACTAACCTAAATGAATAATAAAGGTCGCTATTATAATTTTTTGTAACTACCCCCAAAAGAAGATTTAGGGGATGTTAGTTTTTTTGAAGAATCTGATTTCTTGGGTGAATAAACTTGAAACTTGGCATAAATACCATCCTAAATAAACAATAAAGGTTGTCATTATTAGTTTTTTGCAACTACCCCCAAAAGACGATTTAGGAGGTATTACAGTGTTTTTGAAAATCTGGTTTCTTGGGTCAATAAACTTGCCACAAATACTAACCTAAATAAACAATAAAGGTTGTCATTATTAGTTTTCTGCAACTACCCCCAAAAGAAGATTTAGGGGATGTTATTTGTTTTGAAGAATCTGATTTCTTGGGTGCATACACTTGAAACTTGGCATAAATACCATCCTAAATAAACAATAAAGGTTGTCATTATTAGTTTTTTGCAACTACCCCCAAAAGACGATTTAGGAGGTATTACAGTGTTTTTGAAAAATCTGGTTTCTTGGGTCAATAAACTTGTCACAAATACTAACCTAAATGAATAATAAAGGTTGCTGTTATTATTTTTATTTGAAACTACCCCCAAAAGACGATTTAGGGTAACATACCCTAAATCGTCTAAATCAAAGTCAAATTTTTTTGACGAATCTGATTTCTTGGGTGAATAAACATGAAACTTGACATAAATACCATCCTAAATAAACAATAAAGGTTGTCATTATTAGTTTTTTGCAACTACCCCCAAAAGAAGATTTAGGGGATGTTAGTTTTTTGAAAAATCTGATTTCTTGGGTGAATATACTTGAAACTTGGCATAAATACCATCCTAAATAAACAATAAAGGTTTTCAATATTAGTTTTTTGCAACTACCCCCAAAAGACGATTTAGGAGGTATTATAGTTTTTTTGAAAAATCTGGTTTCTTGGGTCAATAAACTTGCCACTAAAATACTAACCTAAATGAATAATAAAGGTTGCTCTTATTTTTTTTTGAAGAATCTGATTTCTTGGGTGAATAAACAATAAATTTGGCATAAATACCATCCTAAATGAATAATAAAGGTTTTCAATAATTCGTTTTTCGAAATTACCCTTAAAAAACGACTTCGGGGTGGTAAAGATTTTTGATTACTTTTACTGCACATAGCTTCTTTTCATGACGTTGGGGAGCACTTAGGAGGGGTTTTTGGAAATTCAACTTTTTAAAGGGTTAAAAGGGAGACATTTATTTGTATAAAAATCTTATCCCTTTGGCAAAATAATATAGGATGGCATCATTAGTTTTTCGGATTTACCCACAGAAGACGATTTAGGGGTGTCAAAGTTTCTTTGAAGAATCAAATGGCACTAGGATGGGGACCTCTACATCGATTTGGAACTACCGAACTGGACCGTTTGTCTCAGGTTTAATAGCAGCTTATTTTTGGTTGCCATCACACGAACGAAGTCGCGGACGGAGTTCATATTATAAATGTGATAGTGACTTTGTCTGTCTCTCTGTCCACCTTTTCACGCTTAAACCGTTGAACCGATTTAGATGCAATTTGGTTCGGAGATATTTTGAGACGCTGGGCAGGACATAGCATAGTTTTTATCCCGGAAATCTTACTTAAGGGGGTGGAAAGAGAGGTAGAAGTTTGTAAGGAAAACCCACAATATTATGCTGCGATATACAAAATAAGCTATTCGAATTACTAATGCTTCGCAGACGAAGTCGCGGGCAACAGCTAGTATTTTATACTTATTCTGTTGCTAACACTATTTTCTTTTCGACATTTAATAAATATTAATTAATTCTCCTGAGAGGCTTACAATTATGTATATCTTGCTTCTGCTGGCGGCTTCACCCGCGTGAAAAATGTTTTCTATCTCAAGGGAACATTATACCGGGATGAAAAGTAATCTATATGCTATTCCAGGTTATAATCTATGTATCTGCAAAATTTCATACAGATCTGTTTAGCCGTTCTAGCTTGATTGAGTAACAAACATACATCTACACATCCACACACAGACATCTGTCCAAACTTTCACATTTTTAATATTATATATATATAGTAAGATAGTTGTGCAGCGGTGTAATGGTGTTGGTTGCTGATGAGGTGCTGGTAGCGTTGGTGCCAATGAAGATTAAATAAAATAGCGGACAATTAGACTCACGTGTGTATTCAACCAGTGACACAGTAGGAAGGGAAGGGTGTTGCCACCGCTCACAAAGATTTACATTTTTTAATGTTGGTGTTGCAATACTAGAATATCCAACATGCTGCGGCCTCACAGAAATAGCAATGAACCAACTTTTATTGTGAAAAGTTACATAAAATTAAGATATAAACTCAAAGCTTAAATTTTATTAAATTATACTATATAGAAATAGAGATTAAATGGTTTTACAAACACATGTTGCCAATTTTTCCTATTTATTGTAAAATTTACATAAAATTATGTTTAGTACAATATAAACTCAAAGCTTACATTTAATTAACTTATACAGATATAGAAATAGAGATTAAATGGTTTTACAAACACATGACTTATAATTAATCACAAGAGACAATTTTTCCTATTTAACGTTAATAGTTAGGGAAATATCTAAGAGCTACTCATATCATCATATTCTATGGGTGATAGACAAATTTTATTGATGACCCGGGAATGTATTTTCCCATTTGGGGTCCTGACCTCGACTGCTCTAATTTTGCCATCATGTCCTGGAAATAAATTAACAATTCGTGCCATAGGCCACGACATGGGGCTAGTAGTGTCCTCTTTTAATATGACTAAGTTTCCTAGTTTCACATTACATATATTCTCACGCCACTTTGGTCTATTTTGTAACAAATTTAAATAATATTAATGCCATACTTTCCAAAAGGACTGTTTAAGAGAAGAACACAGTTTCCAAAACTTAAGCCTATTTTGTGGAATGTTACATACATTGTTTTCAGGATACATTGACATTGCACTACCTATAATAAAGTGACCAGGTGTTAGATAACAATAATCATCAGTGTTTGAAGATAAAGGTAAGAGCGGTCGAGAATTAAGCACTGCTTCGATTTCAATTAATACAGTATTAAGTTGTTCGTAAGTTAAAACAGTTTTTTGAAATATTATTTTTAAGTGGAACTTTGTACTCTTTACTGCTGCCTCCCAGAGCCCCCCAAATGTAGGCGAATAACAAGGTATAAATCGAAATTGAATCCCACGCTCGGCGGTAAATCTTTGCACCTGCATTTGGTGACTCTGAGAAGCTTGGAGTCTGTAGAGTTCAACTAATTGACTCCTTGCACATTTAAAGGTACTTGCATTGTCGCAGTGAATTTCAATGGGCAACCCTCGTCTAGAGATAAATCTCCTCAAGCACGCTAGAAATTTTTCTGTGGTTAAGTCTGACGCAAGTTCTAAGTGGACGGCTTTTGTCGCGAAACATACGTATACCCAGATATAACCTTTACCTATTGAGGATCGTCTTACGCGAGAGAGTTTTACATCAATTGTCTTACTGTCTCATGGTCGTGCTATGGGCCAACGGTAGAATATAGGATAAAAATAGCAATATTAGTAGGAGCTACAGACAGATAGGCCAAAACAATCGCAACATTTTTGGGTTCATTATTTTCTGATAAAAAAGGAGTGATCAAAAAAAACTAAAAAATACATTTAAAAATTAAAGACCGCTTACTAAAGATTCACTGGAAGCGTGTTATTAATAAACGTGCTCGTTTTTATATAATCTCATAAAAACGTAAATTCCTGACTGTGTCGACAACTTTGAAAAAAAAAAACCTTTTTAGATTATGGCAACTAAAAAAAACGTATTCGTCAAAACGTTTTTGTATTTCATAATATAAAACAGATCTATATGCATCAATGTATATAATATGATATCTATACTAGAAATTGTTTAAGGAATACAGGCTTTTTAAACAATACAATTTATTTTAGCATTAGGTATAATTTTATTTTCTTTATAGCAAGATACTGTACAGAGTAGTATAAAAATACTTTCTTTCCCCCCTACCGTAACAAAACAATGCATTCTGCATAGTAGTATACGCCCACGGTTATCCTCTAAACACCACTATGGACTTGTACGAAATCATCATAAATCATCATCATCATTTCAGCCAAAGGACGTCAAGAGCGCGAGAGTTTGGTGGATGCGAAAACGCACAGAACCGATCAGTGTGGCGACGCTTGAGGGAGGCCATGCCCAGTAGTGAATCAGATTCAAATGCATTTATTGCTAACACAGAACACAAAAATAAACTTCCAGATGTCAGATAAATGCGCAGTCAACCGTGTTTTACCAATTTAGGCATGCAAACTTAAAATTACAATAATTATTATTCAATCGTCAATCGTCTTTCGGCTGAAATGTATGAAATACAATAAAAAATGTATTACATGTGAGTTGTTTATTTAATACGCCTAAAATCTCGAATAGGTAGTGTTTAAAAATTTCTGATGAGAATATTTTCTTGTTTCATACTTTTTGGAGCGTTTCAATAGGTCACCTATGAATCTTAAAGAATTACCCATCCAAATGTTTAAAAAACAGCTAGCAAAACTGTTACTAGACAAGTGTTACTACACAATTATAGAATTTTTAAATGACAAAACTATCAGTTAAAATGTACCCACTTATTTGTTTTAATTATTTTGTTGACATGTTTTTTATGTTTATTTCTGATGGTTTTGACTACGACTGTACTTAATTTATTAATACAATTTGTTGACATGATTATTTCTAATTCCTAATGATTTTGACTGTGATAGCATTTATTTTATTATTTTCTTAACCTGATTATTCTATATTCCTATTTTTCCTATTTTTTTTTTACTATAATTGCATTTAATTAACTATTTTGTTAACATTATTATTTTTAATCTTGAATGTTTTGATTACTTATTGTTATATTTAATTATTTTGTTGACATAATAATCTAAATGGTTTGTATTATTGTTGTATCAATAAATGATTTTCTATTTTTTTTATTGTTACATTCAATTGAACAATTTTGCATGCCGTAAGGCAAAATGTACTGGGACTGTCTACAAAAAAATATGTATACCTACATTATTGGCAATAAATGATTCTGATTCTGGTTCTGGGTTTTAGTTTCTGAACTTATTTTTTATTTAAAGTATTTTAGGGTTCTTGCAGAGCATTTCACCTTTTTTCATATTAAGGCGGTACCCCGAGCAAAACGCCGCGCGAGCCGTTTTTTGTGCTGTTTTTAGGAGCTATCTACTCGTTATTTAAAAATAAATATCAATCAATAAATATAAATTAAATTTCTACATAATATTGATTCTAAAATGGTAGATTTAGTTTTTTTTTAAATGTTGTATATATTTCACTAATCTCCTTCCAAAAAAACATAAAAATGAGAAATATTTATTGATATTATGCATCTCCTCGTAAAGTGTTCATTAATTATTTTTTGTACTAACACTAAGGGATAGACAATTTAATAACGAAAATTTTTGTATAATTTTTTTTTTCAAAAGGCCGAAATTCGATTTTTATAGATTTTATTCTAAAATCTGGGCGTATTCACTACTGTAATTCATGCGCCACCAGTGCCGCTAGACCAATAGGAATGCTCATATCTCATGCCGATTTTTTGGTAAGGGTACCGTCTTAAGGGTTTGTTGATGACAAAACTTCATTAGGGCATCACTTTTTGTTATCTAAAGGGAGGTTGATATATATGTTAATGTGACGTCAGCGATAGCCTATACCCGGACAAACGAGGCTTCCAACGATACCTCATTTGTCAAATTATGTAGTCAGAAGTTATGAGAGAACAAATAAACATACTTACATACATAAATACTGAGCAACAAACACTTTGGGACGCCGTTGTCGGGTAAAAAATTAGTATTCATGAATTTGATGGTATATATCTCGCAAACGGTACTTTTGATGAAAACTTAATTTAGCGAACCCTAGAATCATTTTAAAATCCCTGTTCAATGATACCACATATAATGGGTGGTTGGGACGAAATATTTTTTGTGTTCTTGACTTCGTGCCCCTTAGAGGGCGCCATATTAAATTTAATATGACATCACATAGCCTACAACTATCAGAAAATCTAGATGATACTAACGACATCTCATTTATCAAATTGTAATAAGTAGTTTAGAAGCTATGAGGGAACAGGTAAACATACATAGCGTTCAAATTCATAACCTTCCCTTTTGCTTCTCCGTAGCCGTGTAAAAGAAAGGTCGTTCGGCCCAGCGGTCGGAACATACCCTAACAAATCAACACTAAAAAAGACTTGTAAATAATGCTGTGTGACACAACAACAACAAGAAAATATTTCATATAAAAAGGTCTAGCTGCTTTGACTTCCTGTGTTTAAAGTGGGAATACCAGCAAACAACCACAATGAGCGAATCACAAAGCCTTATCTATAATATCCGTACTTATGTAAAGAAGTTTATAACCTCCTACAAACAATTTCCGGCAAACAATTTAGTACTAAATGAAAAAAAAACCAAATGTATTAGATTCACATTGCCGAATGTTAGAAGTACCGAATGCGATATCATATTGAATGGCGAAAAGCTGGACTTTGTAAATCAAACAGTTTTCCTGGAAATCACTCTAGACGACAAATTGCGATGGGGTCCTCACATAACATCTCTTGCGGGTCGGCTAAGCTCAGCCGCTTATGCTGTTAGAAAGATAAGACAGTTAACGGATGTAGAAACCGCGCGTTTGGTCTATTTCAGTTACTTTCACAGCATAATGTCATACGGTATTTTACTGTGGGGTCGAGCGGCTGACATTGAATCCATATTTATATTGCAAAAGAGAGGTGTCAGAGCCATATATAAGTTAAGTCACCGTGAATCTCTTAGGGAACTGTTTAAAAATATTAATATTATGACAGTTTCTTGCCAATTTATTTATGAAAATATTATGTATGTAAGGAAAAATATACATCTCTTTAGTAAAGTCAGTGATAGACACAATTGTAATACCAGAAATAAAGATAAGTTAGATCAGCCTTCTTACAGACTAGCTAAAGTACAATCATCTTTCATGGGGTACTGTGTTAAATTCTATAACAAAATACCTTGTGATATATTAAAACTAAATGAAAGTAAATTTAAAACTTTAGCACCCTTTGTAAACAAGCATATTACAAATTAGATGATTATATTCAAGATAAGAATGCTCGGAAACATGCTGGTCCTGCTCCATAGGGCAATCTTTGGTGTAGACAAAATCAAATTTGTTAATTTATATTCCCATTCATAGTTATTGTATTCATTGTTTTTTTTTTTTATTAATTGACTCACACACTGTTCCGTTGTTGTTGAATTAGGTATTTTACCTATGTTTTTATTATTTGTAAGTATGTGAGAACCATGTTCCTACTTATCAAATTAATTAATTTTCCTGTTAATGCTTTTTAATACTTTATACCTGTGTATAGAGCTATTCTGGGTGCATCGTCCTCACATATATTAATGTATGTACGTATGTTAATATTGTAAAACACCAATTTAAAAAAAAAAGAGTATGGAGTTTCTTGTGCGTTCTTCTCCATAACAATCTACTTTCCGAATGCACGGTAAAACCATTTTATTTTTTTTATATTTTATTTTTATTACTTTTAAATTTTAATTTTAATTTATGTGACGTTCAAAAGTGCCGTTTATTGGCCTAATTGAATAAATATATTTGACTTTGACTTTGACTTTGACTTCCTATTCCTACAAGAAGGCCTACAATTTTAAATTAATCCCTAATGAGTGATTTAAAGACTCCTTTCCTACCCATCGTTGTTAGTTAATCCTATATTCTCTGGTATATAATAGTAGTGTTTGAGCTATATATTGTGTATTTTTGTTTTCAGGTAACATTGGCATTCGATTGTTATCAAGGGACCAGTTACCCGAATATTAACGAAGGGTAAAGCATCGACTTTTTGGGTTTCGGAACCGGGATTAAGCGGAACACATATCACATAATTCACTAGGATATAGTCTTAGTAGAGGAAGACAGAGATAAATAGTAATTCTGAGACCAAAGGACAATCGCCAAGGCCTTTTCTAGGTGATGAATTAACGTACCGGTCAGATAACTTGATTGATACTTGCTTTGGCACTTTGAAATCTACAACGGAACTGCTGACCCGTCTGAGTGTGCGCCAGTGGATTCAATTCAGGCCATAGTTCAGGCCAAGTTATAGGACAGATCTTGAAAAATAAAAAGACAGGAATTTGAGGTAATATTTACGGTAAGGTGGACTAAATGAATGTTCTTTATTTTTTTGTTAGAAATGTCTTTTTTTAATTTTCTGCTCAAACCTATTTAAAAACCTATCTCAAGAGATTGAAAAAATGGGGTTTTTATAGAAACATAGCAAAACTAAAGAAACATTTTGACTGTAATTATTTTTGTCTGAATTTCTAATAATTTGTATCATAACATAGTAATAAAACACAAAATAATACGTAATACAAAATATAACTGACACAAACACACAACAAGCACACAACATGCACAACACACACATATACACAGCAACACAATACACATTCATGTAGTACATCATAATGAAACGAATATGAATAGATTGTATTGGAATATGACACAACGTGTTTAATAATGATTAGTTATTTAAGTCCCAGACTGAACTTTAAATAATTATTGAATGAAATAAGTGGATTATTTCGACTTTTACCTACATATCAAATTTCTTTGGGTCTTTAAATATGACATGGTTACTATTTTTAGTTAGCAAACTTTTAAATAAATAATGTTGAAAAAAAATAACCGATTATGAAAATGCTTTCACTTCTACACTATTTCTCGGTGTCATAGACTATTCTTATCCCAGAACAAAATACGTTTTCTTAGTTTGGGATAGGCCACAGAAGCAAAGTCGGGGGAAAACCTAGTAAGTAATCACTTTATAACTTCTTCTAAAACCTTGAAATGTCACTGTATTTTCTTAAACATGCACAAACTGCATATTCATTTACAAACTACACAACGCAGACGAACAACTGGGTTCGTTTATTTTGCACTATCCGCAATAATGATGTAACGTCAACAAAAAATTTTTTTCAACTGGAACATCAACGCTTTTGTTTTGTTTTCTCAGTCAGTTAGGTGTTGTCCTAATACAATGCGATAATTGCGTGAATACGGGGCTGTCGCGTTAATTTGTATACGTTGTATTAGGACAAAGCATTAGAGTTACATGACTTGTACCTACAAATCGATTAACTGCATATAAAGCTTCACAGTATAAGCATCTTGTTGACCCAAAGTCATACAAATTGTCAAAAAATATATGAGCCCCCATACATACGGCTAAGAGAAGAGAAGCCACCAAAGTAAGGTTTAAAAAAAATTGTCCCGAAGAATTTTTTAACTTTCCTTTGACCTACAAACTTAAAATTTGGTGATAATGTTTCTTATTTTTTATGTTTTACCAAAAAATACCAATATATTGAAAAAATTGATATTTTATTTAAAATTTGCTCCTTTTTCCTATTACAACGAACTTGATTTTGCAGTTTGATACGGAACCCTAAATGTGCGAAGACCAACAAGCACTTGGCCGGTTTTTATTTTTTAAATGTTCTCTAACAACGTATCTTTTTACGTAATTTCGGAAAAGTTATTTGATACTGTTGTGTTGCTGTTGTTGCTGCTGTGTTGTTGTTGTGTTTATAGTAGTTGTGTTGCCTATCTTATATCAATAACAAAGTTCGCAAATTTGGAAACTCTATCTCACTGTTCGAAACTTTCAATGCCTCAGGTACTTAACTTTATTGGGTTAAAGAAAGATATACATAATTATTAAGCAAGATAGCTTTGGTGAAAACTATACACTTTCTATGAATACAAATTTACCAGTCGGTAACAATTTTATTACACTTAGGAAAGGTGTGATTTTAGATTTTGAAAGAGGTCTCCAAAATAAATATGTACTAGCTTTTCATTCCCCAGCGTTTACTCACGTGAATAGAAAAATCTTTTGTATTAAAAACACCGTTTCAAAAGACCATTAATACAATCGGTTTACTAATTACACGATTGTTTTCTCAAACATGCTATATCTGGAATGAATACTGGAAACCTAGACTGATTTAAACCAACAGAATTTGTGAAATTGTTACTTGCAATGTAGCCACGGTATAGACATACAGACAGTTCTAGTCTATACCACAGAATGCGGGTGACCTAGATACTGATGTTACCTCCCCTGTCTAGTAAACGTATCTCCGTATTCAAATCTAGTCTGAAACTGAATGGACTAAATGAACTTGACAGCCGTATCTTAATTGATACGCCCTTGTTACGGATTTTATCTGTAGAAAATGGCGTCGGAATAACACCTTTATCAACATTCTATGCAAATAGAGTGAATAATAGTATAACCTCAATGCTGTATTCTAATATAAACTTAATAATACTAGCCCCACTGCAGCGCAGAGACCTCTTCTCATACAGAGAAGGCACAAACATGAATCACCACGCTTGCTCAAGGCGGGTTGACGATTTCAAACTTATGACTTACTTAACTTAATGTCCTATATCCTCTAGATGGTGTAGAGGGCGTCCACAGATGTCCTCCATCGCAATCAGTCTTGAGCTTCACGCTTCACCCTGCTCCATTTCATTCCGATGCTCGTTGCTTCTGCCAACACGGTGAGACGCCGCCAACGGTTTGACGGGGACGGGCTCGTTTTCTTTTTCCTTGGGGATTCCAGTCAAAAGCTTGCTTAGGTATTATACCTAAACCACCGCCACAAGCTCCGAAGGGGTCCCAATCACATGATCGGCACACCTTTGGAGCGTATGGCTAATTCATCTCCACTTGCGCCGCTTTCAAACCTATAAGCAAACATAACTGTTTCAATTATTGTTAATGACCTTAAAAATAGAATAGAATGCTCACCATTCTGAAATAGTTCAAATATAAATGAAATTGATGTAATTAATACAAATCATAATACTATCTTTACTCAAAAATGCATGTAATGTGGTCATAATTTGACAACCTTGTTTGAGCAAAGTCGACCTTGCCGTTCTGTTTCAAGGAGCGGCCGGCAAAGTTTTGCTGGCCGCTCTAACAGGCCGGCAATGTTTTGCCGGCCGCTATTTTGACATTTCAACGTTTTAAAAAATCAAATCCAAAAAGTTTTTATTTAAAACACAGCTGTTTGTATCTATAGAGATAGGTACAAAAATATTGTATTCCATATTAGGCTGTATAGTTCCAACTACCATTGTTCAAAAAAAAAACAAAGAAGTAATAAAAACGAGGTTCAGCGAAAATTTTGTTTTTATTTAGTGACTTTTTTGCTAAAAATGAGCTCTCAAAGCGAAAATTCTTCCGATTCAATGTGTTTAACACCGCCAGACTATAAAAATGAAGCTAAATTAGTGGTTGAAAATTTGATACCGCGGAACTCAAAGTTTTTTCTTTGAGTATAAGTAAGTATAAGCTTGCATATGATAAATTTGTGCAGTGGAAAATCTGTAGGAAATCTAAATTTTTATCCGAAAATGTTTTCTTTTCAATAATACAGCAGTCAAACACCGCATTAGAATTATCGCAAACTATTAGTAATATCAAACCGGGCAAGTCGGTGTAGAATTTTAGTAACTGCATGTACTTTTCATAATTGTCATTTTAATAAAAATTCTAGTTAATTAATATATTTTTTATTTAAATTACTTGCTGGGTTTATTTAGATTAGGTACTTGCATTTTTGAGTAAAGCACTATACAAACCTTGGCCCAAAATGACTGCTTCGCTGGTCACGCTATGATTGCCTCGAGCTAGCCTAGCTACGCTCTAGGCCTTTCAGCTTGGCCATCATTGCAGCCCTTGCTGTCCTCACTGTAAAGGCCTTGACCTACGGTCTCGGCCTTTATCTCAGCTCGTCCATCATGTGCTGCACGCTGACCGCGCTGTGTCGGCCTGGAGCTGCGCTACGCTGCGCTGTCGGCCATAATCAGCGCGACCAGCAAAGTAGTCATTATAGACCGCGGCAGTAATGTACTATTAGCTGTTGAAAGTCTTACAGAGTACTTTTGATTGGCCAGTGTTTTACAGCAGGTCCGAAGTTACCTTTTAACCCTTTAACAGATAAGGTGGCTGGATACCAGAGATACCTGTAGCACATGACCGATCGATGTGGCGACGTATTGAAAGCTTGTCCACGTCCAGTAGTGGATGATCTTTGGCTGAAATGATGATCCTGATGACATCGACATATATTCTTTTTCTTAAATACTACGGCTCTCTGTGTAGAAAATATTAATTTGCGGAACTTCAATAAGACCACTTACTTCATTGTAGACCATCTAAAAACTGATGTTATACCTTGTCCACTAATTAATGATTTAAAGATCCTTATAATTACGAAATACAGGACGGCTACAATGTAATGGCTTAGCAAAGTTTATTTTACTATTCGGTAGGCTGTAATTGTTAAGGGTGGACATCAATTCGATTAAGCGAAGTCATTGACCTGAGTTGGTTGAATTTGAACTTTCAAGTGTTAATTTGTGAGAACTTACTCCTATAATCATTGTGTGGTGATTGTGTATTAACGTAGGAATCATCGTTCATCATTTCAGCCGAAAGACGTCCACTGCTGGACATAGGCCTCCCCCAGGCATCGCCACATTTACCGATCCCGTGCGTCTCGCATCCAGCGCCTTCCTTCCTACCTTAACCAGGTCATCGGCCCACCTCGTGGGAGGCTATCCAACGTATCGTCTTCCGGTTCGTGGTCGCCATTCCAGAACTTTTCTGCCCCATCAAATCAAAATCAAATCAAATCAAAATCATCTTTATTTTTCTTCCACAAATAACACTTAACAACTAAAAACTCAAAAAGGAAAAATAATAATAACGATATGCCACATAGTTATTTGCGGGAGACTGGTGCCTGAGCTAAGCCGTAACCTGTATTTCAGGACACCAGAGACTCCCCCCTACAGGGAAAAAAGGAATAATAATAACTATACATATCATCAAAAACTATTACTATAGATAAATCATTCTTTACAAAAGTGAAATTTTTATGTTACAAGTGCAAACACTTAATTGTAAGGTTTTTTTATTATTATGTGAAGTAAGAGTGTCAATTTGTGTATATGTGAGTTTGTGTTTATGTTTGTGTGTGTGTGTGTTTGTATGTGAGGTGTTGAGAGGGTGAGAAGCTATATGAGTGGGTTCAAAAAGTAGGTATGGTGTTGGTAGGATACATTATTTATGTTTTTATGACGAGCAGTTCTTCTATTTTTGTGTAGTCCAACTTTAGTAGCCAGTTAGTTAAAATTAGTTTACATTTAGATTTATTGTAATGGAAAATACCTAATTCTTTATTTAATTTATTATAGAGTTCGGGTCCTCGGAAAGTGTAAAATTTTTGGGCAAAGGCAGTTTTACATTTAATGGTGCTACATACGTCGTACTGCCTCCTAGTAGTTAATTTAGAAATAATAAAAGAGGATGGATCTGAATGTTGTCGGAGAATAGTAAAAAGGATGTAAAGCTGTCTGACAGTTAAAACCTCAGCTTCCTGATATAGTGTGGCAGTGGGGTAGAGTCGTGGTTTAGAAAGGCCAACTTTCAGAATCAGCCTTTGGGCTCTTTCTATTTCCAACATTTTAGTTTTGACGGCACCTCCCCAAGTTGTTACACAATATATTAAGATAGATTGAACAAGGGCAATGTATATCATTTTTAGTGTTTTACCACTTGCTACATGTCTAAGCTGCTTGAAAATATAAATAAGTTTTCGTACTCTTTTAGATAAGTTGTGAATGTGTTCGTCAAAGGACAATCTTTTATCTATGATTACACCCAAGTAACGAATACTTTGTGTTGGCTGTATAGTTGAGCAGCTACAATGATTCAAGGGAGGAAATGAACACTGATGAACATAAATGAGAGGTTTGTCTTGTAAGAAGGTTTCTGCGCTCCGTATTGCAAAAGGTATGTATTTTGTTTTATCTGCGTTAAGTGTGAGCGAGTTTGCAGCGAGCCAGTGGCAGACGGTGTTCAGACCTTTTTGAGCTAACGAATATACTTCTTCCCAAGAATTGCCCGTGAAAGTAAGAGTTGTGTCATCTGCATAAGATATTATTTTGCAGTTTTCAAGATTAAGCTGACATAGCTCATTTATATAGCATAGAAACAAAGTGGGGCCAAGAATACTTCCCTGGGGAACTCCATATTCGATAGGAAGTTCATCACTCATGTAGTCACCAATCTTTACTTGCTGCGTACGATCCGATAAATAGTCAGACATTAATAATAATTCGTAGCCCCGTATGCCCATATTATTTAATTTACGAATTAGGGTGAGGATAGAGACTGTGTCAAAAGCCTTGGCGAGATCGAGAAAGATGGTCAAACACTTTTTGTTATTGTCTAGGTTTTTTACCACAAAATTAGTAAAAGTGTGAACAGCCTCATCAGTGGATTTGCGCGCTCGAAAACCATATTGTGCGTCGACAAGTAATTTATTTGACTCTAAGAATTTTATTAATCTATAATTAATCGTGCGCTCAAACACTTTAGACAGTGCAGAAAGGATAGAGATGGGCCTATAGTTGTTGACACAGCCTGTATCCCCTGCTTTATGTATGGGGCTTACAATTGATTTTTTTAGTGCTTTAGGAAAGACACCCGTATCAAAGCAACGATTTATGAGATCAGCAATAACTGGAGCCACCAAATCTACAACACTCTGCAATAACTTGGATGAGATGGTGTCCCATCCAGGTGAGCATTCACTCCTCAAATTCAAGATAGTAGCCTTAACTTCCATAATATCCGTTTTGAGAAGTACGAATGAGTTGCAAGGGGAGGTGTCTCTGTTTACACCGTTGTTATTGAAAGGTGAAATATTCGAAGGAATGCGTTGAGCTAATACTCTTCCAATTGTAGAAAAGAAGGTATTGACATTATTAATAGACGTTTGAGGGCTTTCATCCGTATATAGAAGTTTATCAGAAGATTCATGATTTTTATTGTAATTTGTTATAGTTTTAATAGAGTCCCATAACAATTTGGAGTTACCTTTAGCCATATTTAGTTGGTTCTGTTCATATTGTCGTTTTATTTTTTTAAGAAGATTGTTGCAATAGTTCCTGTATCGTTTATATGTTATACTTACAATTTCATTATCTGGTTCATTTTTAGTTTTAATATGCATCCTGTCCCTATTTTTAATACATCTTAGTAGTCCCGGCGTTATCCAGGGTTTTAAGGTAGTTTTATTTCGCGGCATCCTTATAATCGACACATGTTTCATTGTTAGGTTAGACAATAATTCTATAAATCTATTGGTCGCCAACTCCAAATCATTTTCAGCGTAAATTTGACTAAAATCTAAATGTGAGCAGTCAGAGATGATGTCGGCCCAGTTCACCTTCCTGACCTCTCTACTATTTAAGGGTTTCTTTGAGCCCCCGTGCTTGAGACAAAAGAGAATAGCGTCATGATCAGTTATTGAGGTTTGAAGATTAAATGTATAAGCCTGTAACTTGCTCTTAACAATAACATGATCTAGGCAGCTATTTCCTCTAGTAGGTAAGTTATGAGCCGGAAGTAGGCCATGAAATGAAATTAGATCCAGATATGAAGAAACACTAGAATCAACATTCAATATATTTACATTTATGTCACCTACTATTATTATATTTTGAAATGATCGCAACTGTTCAAGAATGTTGTGGAGTGACTGCAGAAAAGTATCTAACTTTTTGAATGACGGTGACCTGTAGATTGCCACTATAACAGTGTTAGTCCCAAATTTAATTAGCAAACAGTTGCACTCATAAAGAAATGGTTCTTCTATTGTGTACAAATGTTCGTTACTGACCATGACCACCACTCCATCGTTTTGATTAAAGGTACGGTTCGTCTTATAAGAGTTGTAACCATTTACAGTAGGAAGATCAGATACCTGACGAAGCCAGCACTCTGATAATACTATAACGTCACATTTGAAGCTAAATCTAGACAGGAGCACTGAAAGTTCATTGAAATTGCAATTGATACTACGTATATTTTGTTGTAGAATCATACATCGGCCATCCTTTCTACGAGCATTGCTAACTTTGGCAATTCTTCGTGCTATGTCGGTAACTATGGTTCTCCTGCGGATATCCTCATTTCTGACGTGATCACGCAAGGAAACTCCGAGCATAACCCTATCCATTACCCTTAGGGTGACCTATGGCCCATTGTGAGCGACCACCTCTCGGTCCAATAGGTGATCACTGGCAACACACACTGGTCATAGACTTTTGTCTTGAGACACTATGGTAAATTGGACGAGAAGATACCACGCAACTTCCCGAACGCTGCCCAGCCGAGTCGGATTCGACGGTTGGCCTCTTTTTCAATGTTAGACCTACCCAACTGGACCGTTTGTCCCAGATAGACATATTTGTCTACAATTTCGATTGTAGAGTCTTCAACCTTGATAGGAGTGGGTGTGGGCATTCACTATGACCTTGGTTTTGTTCAACGTAGGAATACGTCACGGTAATCAAATCATTGATTAAATGACTCTCTTTGGCAATTTAGGCACGTTCCTTTAATACTTGAGCTTTTTAAATTAGGTTCTTAATTAAGGTAATAAAAGAGACTTTTGAAACACAAGAGAGCGTGTTTAATGTCTTAATTAAGGTACACAAATTAATAGGAACAAAATACCTTTTTAAACAACATTCGTAAAAAAAATTATCAGTAGGTATTTGTAATTTGATGGGAATGTCAGCTCTTAGGCACAATTCGCCTTCACAACAGGCTTTCTTTATAATAAAATGACTTGGTGGCGTAATGTTAACACAGGTAATACGAGAGCATCTGCCTACCACTTGTTGATTTGCCTCATAAAACTCCTGTAATTTTCTTTCTTTCTTTCTTATTCATAGAAATTTACGACCGTGGCTTACGATCAACAATAACTAACTTTATTGTTACGAGCTGGGGTTCAGGGATAAATTATTTAAACAGCAGACTTCAATTAATCACAATTTATAAACAAATACTTACTAAACAATTTTATTAATTTGCACTATTTTCCTATTCCGATCGCTCTGTGTCGCTTCCAAATCGAAACTGTCTCACGACAAACCCGACGACTCTTTATATAGCACGGAAGACGTTTCTAGAACGTTTCATACAGTTCTAGATAATTCGAGAATCTTCCAGAACAATCGACATTCGAACTCATTGTTACCGAAGCGAGTACAAACTTCCAGAATGTTCAGAAAGGCTCGAACATTCTAGGAAATCGAAAGCACTCATTGTTAGTGGTAGATACATGCTCAACCTATTGGCTCACCAGTCTCTTCCGCCGGTAGTGTATGATTCAGTGCCCATAAATTACTCCAAGAGCGCAAAAAATCTAGGCGTTCTCATGGATACAAACCTCTCTTGGGAGGTTCATATTGCTGATGTGAGTAAGAAGGTCTTTTACTCTTTTCAGTCCCTTAAACGTCTCCAAAAATTCTTACCATTTCGCACTAAGGTTACTCTTGCGCAATCCCTTCTTCTACCGCTCATAGACTATGCGGATGTCTGTTTTTTAGATGCAACGGAGGTACTCCTTAATAAACTCGAGCGACTGCAGAACTTGTGCATCCGCTTCATTTTTGGCCTCCGCAAGTACGACCATGTATCGGAATTTCGGACCAGATTGAGGTGGCTGCCGATTCGGCGTCGTCGAGATACCCATATCCTATCCCTTCTCTATACCATCCTGCACAATCCTAATTCTCCTCAATACCTACGTGAACGCTTTGAGTACCTTGTCCCGAGAGGTAAACCCTGTCGCACTGCCACTTCTCTTCTCCTTCGCCCTCCACGACACACTTCCAGCCGCTATGATGGCTCTTTCTCTGCTACTGCAGTGCGTCTCTGGAACTCTCTCCCACACTCCCTACGCGACAGCCCTTCTCTGGAGGTCTTCAAGAGGAAGATTAAAGATCATTTCCTAGCGCAATGACATAATAATTAGTATTTATATAAAAATATGTATTTATTTAAGTTTTTTTTTAATTCATCATAAGTTATTTTAAAATTGTACACTGGATCCTCCCCTCTATGATGTCATCTTTCTCTGTCTCCCTAGGGTTTGCTGTAAGAGAACTCAACATTGAGTTAAGCTCGCCTTTGTACATGTACTTTATTATCCACTGTATGTAATGTTGTTTTTGGTGTACAATAAAGAATTAAGAATGCCACTAGACACGAGTTTTCGAGAAGATAAGTTCCGCTATTTGATACTAGATGGTGCTACTAGTTACTGTCTAGTTCTTCCTCTCGTCACTAGTTTGCGATACGCGAGAATATATACTTACTACCCTACAATATTTACTATACCAAAATAATCAAAATAAGAGCTCACGTCTCAAGTGAGCTGTTATTTACCGAGAAGTATTTCTTGCGCCAACCCTACATCTAGTTGGTATTATTGATCGAAGGCCTAAGCAATTCAGGCCACGTTGCACTAGCACAAATATATAGTACCCATGGCGTCTCTGATTGTTGCCAAGCGTGGCAATTCCGTGCTCTGTAGGTGATATCTTTATTGCGGGGTACATGCGCCGGGTTCAAGATAGCGTAAAGGCTCACTTGGCAGTCAGTGGACCAAGACGGCTCGTAAAGCATCGCCCGGGTTTTATTGCGCTAAGACACGTGTATTCTTAGATCATTTCTGAAGACCTAAGCCGAGTGACATCTTAATATTTCTAGCAACGTTGGAAAATTTATCTGGTAACATGGGTCAGCAGATACTTTTTGCCCAGGATTTTATGCTGCTAAGTATATTTGTGAGGGCATATTGTACTTGGCAAGAATGAATTAGTTGCCGAATATGGAGGAGTATGTTTTGCTCGAGGTACTTCTATCACCTAATGTATTACATCCTAGATTATAGACATCTTGATTATTTTATACCAGAACCATACTCGATCTAGACAAATGAGGCCAAATACATAATATTACATCATCGCTTACCATCAGGAGAGATAGAGGTCAAACGCGAGCCTATCGTTAAATAATTAAAAAATAACGAGACAATTTCTGCCATCAACTCCGTAGATAATATTTCTAATTCGAGTAAAATCGCCATTGTTATACACATCGCGTGACACTGCTGAACAATCATTGTGAGTTGAGTAATCATTTTACAGTATAGCTAAAGAGTTATTGTCATCCTAATTTGTATACATAGTAAGCACATACTTATCTATTCGTGTGGCTGTTCAGGCTCTAAATCGAAACTAATATTTTATAAAATAAAGTTATTTTTAAAAGGTTATCAATAGTATCATCGATCCGATTACTTAAATTCTTTTACAGATAGAAAGGTATGTTAAATAGTACATTACTGCAGCGGCCAGCAAAAGAGGCATTGATGGACCAACGTGTAAATGTGGGCCGAGGCGAAGCCAAGGAATATTTTTTTTTCAATTTGCAAGCCAGTTCGAAATTTAAACAAAGCCTCTGTTAAGTTACCTCTTTGGTTGACATGTTTTGGCGTAATGGTTCGTTCCATTTTTAAATTACACGACCGATATGAGTTAACTACGTAAAGTTACTACGTGAGGTTACTATGTAATTTATTTGGCCGCTAAACCACGGCAGATATGGATTTTCATACAACTTTTGCCGGCCACTGCTCGCATATATTTGGCCAGTACAGCAATTTTGATTTATCGTATGTCGAAGAAGGTTGTCAAAATAATGCTCAAATTTTCAAGCATGTTTGAGAAAATATTATTATGTTACTCTATAACCCGAAAAAAAATCCTGTGCGATAGGCCACAAGAGCGGCACTGCTGAAAAAGTGAGTACCTAAAGATCTGTTTCTATTTTAATGTTACTTTTTTTTTTAATTCAACAACACTCTTATTATACTAACTTGAAAAGTGGCGAAGAAGATTTTAACTTTACTATGGAAAATCTGGAATAAGATGCAGTTTTTGATAGTTTAAAAAGTGGATAATTTATCTATGTCTCAACTTTTCCACAGATTAAGCGACCATAATTATTATGCTAAGAAGTTTGCTGCACTGGTTCTTCTCCTAGTATGCTGACATTGAGTTATTACCATACCCGATGCGGGTTTAAGATAAAGGTAATAACATTTTTTTATTAGGATGACGACTGTCGCCAACGACCTTAAGGGAACAAAACGCGCACTCGTTTCACACCTATGCGACTGGAAATTCAGTAGTTTTTTGTTCTTTCCTTAATATTCTATGCCTTAAAAAAAAGATCTATGGATTAAAATTTAAATAATTAAATTGTACTTGAGATGGTAAACATTTTATTTACATACGCCTGGCGGTTTTGGTACGATTCTCGTTTTTTTGTCAGTGTTAGAAAAAATGGTTAAATGTAACACATATTTTATCCAAAAAATCTGTTGATGTTTGTTACCTATCACTTGGCTTTTGTACCAAAAGTATTTGAAATGACAAGATCAAATCGGGACCTTATTGATATACTATTTTCGTTTCACTTTCCTTTTATAATTTTCAAAATATTTGAAACAAAAATTTAACTCATTGATATCAACCCACAGGGAGCATTTTCTGTGTACCTATGGCACTACTATCTCTATAAAGAATAGGTTAGTCGAAATCTTTCATGCATAGAGTTTTCCTGTACTCGTACGAGTTCTGAATTGAAAAGTTTATTCAACGGAAAAATATTTTGCCGGAGTTCCAAATACGTTTTATAAAGGTTCAAGTCTGGACATTGACGACATTCGATTAATAATTTTCACGTAGTTTAATCAAATGACATGCAGATTTAAAGCAGTGACATTCCATTTATTATTCTCGTTTGTTTTATTAAAATTGAAGTGATGATGGTTCATGGTTGATGGTGATACTCGTATCATAAACTATGAAGTAACTATGTATGCGATTTTTTTTTGTTTATGTTAGGAACAAGCGCAAGAGTGATCATGCATGAAGTACTGCTCTCATCCCTGGACGGATCTGCCAAGTACCAGCTGGATGCATTTGAGTCGATCGTAAAACGGGCCAAGAAACTCATCATGCGTTACTGGTTGAGTCTAAGTTGCAACCCTTGATCATCGACACCGAGTTGCCAGCCTGTTGGTTTTTTATCGGTTACATTTCAGGGAATGTGCGATGAAATTGCACGGACTAATTCTTCCTGGCCCGTTCTTTTAACGGACTACAAGATGTATAGCAATGCGTCATCGGTGCATGATAGACATCCCACCCATACGCAGCATACGTTTTAAGAATACGTTTATTATGCGTACAGCAAAAAAGTGGTATTCCCTGCCGGAGTCTGTATTTCCGGATAGCAACAACCTGGGCATCTTTAAGCCAAGACTGAATAGGTTTGTTCTAGGCAAGCGTGCTTCATCATTGCTTCTGATCAGGTGAGATAGTGGTCTCAAGTGCGAGCTCATGAATAATAAAAAAAAACAGTCTGGGTGATAACAAAAATCCTACTAACCTATGGTTGTTAGTTTCTGATCTACCGAGCCTCATCGTCATCTCCCATCCTTTTCCAAACTATGTTGGAATACAACTGGGTACCATCATTTTTCATGGAGCTACTGCCTATGCACGGCTGACTGATTTACTGAACCTAACCAGCTAAAATACCTAGAAGTGTTAAGGAAGTGGTAAGCAACATTATTGCGTGCCATTGGCTAGTTTTTATCCTGCAAAATGTTGTCGAAGAACTGGGGCATGGCCCACAAGAGAAAAGCCGCAGGTTAATGCTAGTAATGCATAAAAATAAGGTATACAGAATCTGATGTACCTACTCGAACCAAATGATAAAATTGGCTTTCAAGTCTCGAGTGTCCTTCTAATCATTTCATCCATTTTCCCTATCATTAGAAAAGCTTAATTAAAATGAAAAATCTTCGAGGGCTTAATTGGGCAAAATTAATCATTGTTTGCACAATAACTTACGATGTCCACCATTTTGCTTGTTCCAATTAATGTTAGGGAATTTTCTTTAAATAAGTGTTATGCGAATGAAGTTAAAGAGCGTTCATTTATTTCAAATTAAAAAAAAAACTAAACTCATCTAAGTATGTGTAGCAATTGGTATCTAATAATATTGGCGAACGATACCTATTGCTTTTACATTGTTCAATAAATTGCCTGATTATCACAGCATAGCTTTACAACAGACTATTTCAGGGTTTCAAACTGCACGATGCTCTCTTCAATGCAAAAGCCAGGCACAGATGGAGCAATCTGGTGAAGGAAAACTTGTTTCTACGACCAATCACGACCCTCAGTAATCAGGAACATGATGCGAGGAGGGGAGGGGAGAATTTCAGGGTCAAACTCTTTATTCCACATCATATTCTCGTTTTTTTTTTCATATTTGCCTTTCCAAAAGGAACTGAATAAAATTATTGAGACGCAATCGTAGCAGATAGACATAATAAAATAAACTTCAGATAGGAACGAAGTACAGGGAGAAATGTTTGTTGCAGACAAAAATATAAGATTATTTTTGTCTGGACTTGACTTACTTTTTACATGCTTTTATATTTAACTTACAATGTACGAATGTATGTACTTAATTGTTTTAGGGTCAAATCTTGCTACAAAATTTTAAAGCAAATAATTCTCAACCGATTAAGATGAAATTTTGCATAAACGTTTAGTTTGGATGACAATGCATAATTAGCTAAGTGACGTCATTCTAAATCCTTAATCCTTAATTGGCAGAATAGTTATTTTTGGTGCACTGCTATGTTATGGGTGTCAAATAAAAGAATTTGCTGAGAAGAATACGAAAAAGCTTGTTTAAATTAATAATTTATTAAACACAGAAGATAGCTGAAAATAGTAAGTATAATAATTATTTATTCAAATCGTACGATAACTATGTGTTAATACCAACTAGTTTACAGATGCAAAAAATATACCTAATAATAAATGCATGTACCAATATTTTATTCCTACTATTAAACTTTACTGCTCTGTAATTTTCATCCGAGTGCTACATAAAATTAACATAATTTGGAACGAATAATTAGTATATTGTGAGAATAAAAACAAGTGAAGGTCGACACTCCGCACTTGGTAACGTGCGTTCAAAAGAGTATTTACATAGGAAATGAGGATTTTTTTTTTTATCTTTAAGGAGTTCGGTTGTACGTGCCATATCTTAATAGATTATGAACCGATTTTGATGAAATTTATACTGTTTCCTAATTTCAGAGATACTTAATCCAACACAAAACACACAAAGAATGATCACGATCCAATTACTAGTTTCAGGTTTATGCGTGGAAAAACATACACTTATGAAATTTGCCACAAGTGTTTAGAAGCATACATAGTAATATATGTGAATATTGTGCAATTCCAACAATATTACATACAAACGTATCGAATTGATAACTCTCTTTTTTAGAATTCGGTAAAAAACTAACAATGTAAAGAGAACTGAATGTTTTATTCAAATAAAATTTTGAAAGGGTGACAGCTGCAAGACCAAGCAATGTAAGCATTAAAAAAATGAATCATTTGAAAAAGAAAGAAATCTATCAATCCATTAAAAAAATTAGACAAAACTCAAATATATTAAAGACGGACAATGCTAGAGTTGGTTACACTTTAACATTCAATGAAAGACTGGCATCACATTTCTCATAGTTTTGCATATGAATGAATTCATGAAAGTGTCAAAACTAACTATTTGTATCTAGTCTAAGTTAGCATCAAGTGAAAGAAATTCAATAAAATGACAAAAGTAAATTCAGTTTAGATGTAAAAATTGTTTGAGGATTTACTTAAATTACTTATTATTTTTCTAAATTTTATATGATTTTGAAACTTAATTTGTACTTATAAAAGTTGCACTATCCATCGGCAAAATTCGCATTTCTAATGAAAAAGGCCAATTCTCCTAATTGCACAGTTTGCAATCAAATCGAGGACGTGCAACATTTACTGATGGAGTGTGCTCGGAACGCAGTAGAACGCGAATTATTTGTGAAGGATTTCAAAATAAATAAGTTCGATGTAGGCATAATCCAATCCATCTTATCTGTACTAGCTTCGGAGATGATTGAAAAGTTGTGCCATTTAATTATGATACTCCACGAATAATTCTGATTAACTATCTATTAAGTAATGTTATATAATCTAATAATATTTAATTAAGCAATGTAAAAGTACATAATTTAAGCCATTTATGTAAAAGGGCACGATGGGGCTGACATGTATTTGATTAAAGCCCCTAAACAAAATTAGATAAAAAAAAGAAGTTGTGATAAACCGTGTATCGAAGGTTAGACCATTCTGAATATGTTTTAGAATTAAGTACCTAAGTTGCTAAAAATAAAACTGAAACGAAGCCAAGCAATTTAATTTTAACAGCATAGAACATAATTTTATTACCTTCGTAAATATTGCCGATCTGGAGAAATATTCTCCTAATATCACCAAGCTCATAAAAAATAAATCATCTCGTTATTTTACTGCCAAAACCAACGCTAACGCAAACAAAAATGTCCAGGAATTTTTGTAAGCTTAGCTACAAAATCATTTCCTACAATAATCAATCAAAAAATTGATAAACAAATTTATCAAACACTTACTGACTTTATCATCAAATCATTAAATCATTTTGACATTCTGCAAGTCGGACACGTGTATTGGACCTGTCAAAAACATCAGTAACGCATGGCTTACTGAATATGGCGGATTTTTCCATGCTTCGTTAAAGGTTTTTTAACGTTTGATATTTATATGCCTTTCAGTAGTGATGGCAGAAAAAATCTGAAAGGCGTTATCGAAAAACCAGTGCAAATAAAAAAAAATGGAAGAACTAATTTACTAGGCTAGCGTGCTTCACCGTCGACCATATTATTGATTATAATCAGGTGAGATAGTGGTCAAACACGAGCCAATCAATCATAAAAAAATAATGTTAATGTACAATTAATCCGGTTTGGGAGTTTTAGAGGCATCCTAAGTTGTTTTTTTTTTATATTTCTCGTTGTGTATTTTATGTTTTAACAGTTTGCTTTTAAGAATAATATTATATTATTCAAGACTTTCGCTTTACTTTGTCTAAACTATTTCATCACCACTGCTCTTAAATTGGTGAAGGAAAACATCGTGAGGAAACCGGCATGTCCTAGAACCAAAAATTTCGAAGTCATGTGACATCCACCGTCCCGCAATGGGTGCGTGTGGTGGATTACGGCCCATTACCTCTCTCACAGAGAGGATGCCTGTGTCCCAGCAGTGGGAACATTATAATGCTGATGATGAATCAAGACTTCACCAGGAAGGTACTTTGTGGGTAATTCATCATTAAATCTAACTATCATAATATCTACATAAATGGTAAATTATCTGCCTAGCGTTTTCCCAACAGATTTAGGATCAGCTGCCAGTCACAGTCACTATATGCTGATAAATACCACTTATTTACATACTCTATACAAAGCGCAAGACCGATCCTGCATGGAGTATTAAGCCACTTTTCGGATGGCTCTGCTACATATCAATTCCCACGCTTGACTCGGTGGAACGCAGAGCTAAGAGGCTCATTGGCGATGTTAAACCGGTGAATGCCAAGCTTCACCACTTGGCTCATTGCCGCACAGTTGCCTGATTATCGGTCTTCTACAGACTGTACTACGGTGAGTGTGCTGAAGAAATCCTCTACTTTATCCCTTCTGCCCCGTTCCACCATCGGGCATCTAGACGCACTATGAGTTGCCATCCTTGCATGGTTGCAATTCCACCAATTTGCACAAAGTGCTTCCAACATCCTTGAAAGAGTGGAACTCACTACCTGCGACTTTGTTTACGAACCGATTCAATCCGAATCTCTTCGAAGTTAGAATAAACAGGCTCCTTCTGGATAAGCTCACTCCATCGTCGACTCTGTCACCTCTAATCTATATTATAGTCAAGAGCAAACCCACATCAAATAAAAAAATAGAGTTACTGCCTACTCAGGACCTTTACAACGCAGTTACTAGATAAGATCTTAAATAAGACTGGTAGTCTGGTTTCAGGCTTCTGACTATCAAAGATCTATAAACTACAGGACCAACGGATTAACGTGCTTTTCGGATTACGGAGAGGTCTCTAAATGTAATTAATGGACACCTTTTCACGGACCGTCCTCACCAAGCGTTGCTTTATCTTGAAAACTTAGCCACAATTCATATATATATGAATGTATGTTTTGGTAACATGGACGGTTCTTAAATCGTAACTGGAGTTCAAAGGGCTTGATAAGTACCAGTAGGTAAACCAGCGTTATAATTGGGTACAATTTATCTCGAGCCTATTGTTCAATCACCCACGTTTGCTTGACCCCAATGTTGTAAGACTTAATAGATGTCAAAAGGATTAGATCAAGTGTATGGAGTTAGGTCCTTTTGTTTGCTTAATTATGATCAAAATATTTTGAGCTGAAAGGGATTGGATTTTAAGCCCATGTGAGTGATAGATTTAGTACAAATTGCCATGATCTAGTACACATTCAGAATGGGAGCACCTTTTAAAAAAAAAAAATTACAGAGATTACAACCGACTTCCAAAAAAAAACACTACAAAGTGAAAAATAACTTCAATTTCGGAAACCGGTGTTCCTGTTTTTGTTTCTTCGTTTTAAGACACCGACTTCCGAAATTGAAGTTATTTTTCACTTGTAATGAGAGTATACCAGGGTGAAATGTTCATATCTGCTTGCCCCTTTATAGCGTACCAGTGTGATGTAATGTTATGAAATGGTGTAAAAAATAAACAGAAATGCGATTGCAGCTATCCCGAGTGATTTGCCGTCATTTATTGAAGAGTTCTGATGTATATCTCCGAAGTTCTTCATCAGATCAGGATGAAAAATTATGAAAAAATTAGGAAAATGGGACCACATGACAAGCACCAGTGTTCAAAAAAAGAATCATCAAAATCGGTTCACCGCGATTTGAACACATACAACAGTCCGACAGTAACCGTTGGGCAGTTGCCTGGACCAGACATAATATCCGTCTGGTCGTGGAATCCTTCCTTTTCTATGGAGGTTTGTGGGACTTTACACCCTGTTCCACATACGTACTCCCAAACATTTTTGACATTTCACCAATCGCCATAAAAACGCTTTCGATCATAGAAAGTCTGGAGCTTCATGATTTTTTGTGTTTTTTTTTACCGACTTCGCAAAAAAGAGGAGGTTATCAATTCGACTATTTTTTTTTTAAATGTTTGTTACCTCAGAACTTTTTACTGGGTAGACGGATTTCGATGATTCTTTTTTTATTTAAAAGCTGGTGCTTGTCATGTGGTCCCGTTTAAATTTCATCAAGATCTGATGAAAAAGATGGTGTTACATACTTTAACCGACGAACTAGGAATGAAAAAGGTACCAATAGGATGGATGCCGAATTTCTTGACCGCCGAAAAAAAAACAACTGGATTGATTTAAATCCGGTTAAATGGTGAGCGGTTAAAAACGCTGTATCATGGATTAAATAATGAAATCGAGATAGGGAAAAATATGTGGCAAAAAATATATATATTTTCTTTGTTTTGTCTTGGCGGGGCCGAGAGCTGTTCACCCTGCCTGTCTATTGTGGTTTTTAAGAAAATTTTACACTCTCCCTGTTATACACAGTTATCTCTATAAATAAAGTCGTAGATTGTGAAAATTATTTCATCATTGTTTATTTAGCAATCCTACTATTTTTAACCGACTTTCCAAAAAAGAGGTGGTTATCAATTCGACTGTTTTTTTTTTAGTGTTTGTTACCTCAGAACTTTATGGGGTGGACGGATTTTGATGATTCTTTTTTTATTTGAAAGCTGGTGCTTGTCCTGCCATTTTCCTAATTTTTTCATAATTTTTCATCAATATCTGATGAAGAACTTTGGAGATATACATCGGAACTCTTCAATAAATGACTGCAAATCACTCGGGATAGCTGCAATCGCATGACTGTTTATTGTTTTTACCATAACATAACATAACATCACGCTAGTACGCTAGTACGCTCTAAAGAGGGTACGCAGGTGTGCACAGTTAACCCTGGTATACTCTCATTCCACCGGTTTTGTTTAAGTTTCATGTTATTGGGATAATCAATTCTGACTGATACATTCATATTTAAAAGAAGTTGAGCTGTCAACTGTCAACGGAAATAGTGCAAATTACAGCCCAACAACTGTGTGTGGCCGTAGGCTTCTTCCGGAGTGGATCCGCCGGCGGCCTCGACGGCCTGACACCCCAACATTTAAAAGATTTAATGTGCGCAGGCGCCGGGGAGGCTGGTGAGTCCCTTTTGAAGGAGCTGACGGCCCTCATCAACCTCATGCTCGCCGGCAATGTGAACGAAGCCGTCATTGATATTTTGTACGGGGCAAATCTCTGTGCTCTGCGCAAGAAGGATGGCGGCATTTGTCCCATTGCCGTAGGGTCTACATACAGACGTATCGCAGCCAAAATTTGCTGTGCTTTTTACAGCGAAGCACTGGCCAGCAAATTCCAGCCCCTACAGCTGGGCTTCGGGTCCAAAGGGGGCTGTGAGGCTGCGGTACACGCTTTATCGACATACCTCAACAGCAATGAAGGTGAGGTCATACTCAAGGTTGACATAAAAAATGCCTTCAATTCCGTAAACAGGGATACCTTGTTGACAGAAGTTCAAAAAGAAATACCCAAAATTTACAGTTTTCTATATCAATGTTATAGGCACCCCTCTAAATTACTCTACAAGGAAAACCTTTTGGAATCAGCTGTTGGTTGTCAACAAGGTGACCCTCTTGGGCCAGTCATTTTCAGTTTGGCGATAAACCCAATCATTCGGCAACTAAATTCTAAATTCAATGTATGGTATTTAGATGATGGAACCCTAGGAGGTGATGTAGATACAGTCTTGAACGATTTAACTTTTTTGAACGATAAATTTAGCTCTATTGGGCTAGAACTTAATCTTTCGAAATGCGAAATTTACCTCCCCCAAACTACTGACCGACAGACTACTTTAGCAAAATTCAACGCCATAGCACCTAATATTAAAATAACTGAGAGAAATTCTCTTCACCTCCTGGGTTCTCCTATTTTTGATGATTCGTTTCCAAATTTCATTGAACAGAAAATACAAAATTTTAACGATGTCTCGGAAAGACTTTTCAAAATTAACATGCATTCGGCCTACACACTTATCCGATATTGTTGCTTTGGACCAAAATTTACTTATAGCCTTCGGTCCTCTCATTTATGGAAACACCCACAACTTTTAGAAAAAGTAGACCAAATTATAAAGAACACACTTTCATCTATCCTAAATGTGGCCTTGGACGACCTAGCATGGCAACAAGCCACGCTTCCTATTCGCTTGGGTGGCCTCGGCGTCCGCAAAATTTCAAGTATAAGTTTACCAGCCTTCCTCTCCTCGGTCCACGGTACTGATACATTAACCAGGAACATCTTACCTTCCTCACTGATTGATTTTGAGGTACCGTGTTTGACCGATGCGTTGAAAGCTTGGAAAATGGCTTGTCCCAATACGGATCTGCCCGACAACCTGTCCTCCCAGAGACGATGGGATGTGCCGCTCTGCAGTATTATACAGAATAACCTTATAAATACATCGTCTAGTACTGCTGAGCGTGCGCGTCTGCTGGCTGTGGGGGAATGGGAGTCGGGTTTGTGGCTTCAAGCACTCCCGTCATCCACTACACACTACACAACACACTACACTATGATGGATGACTCTTCGTTTCGGCTAGCGACCTGTCTACGCTTAGGCGCACCTTGTGTTGCTCCGCATCGGTGCCATTGTGGTGAAGCTGTCGGCAGCCTTGGGCACCATGGCCTGTCTTGTTGCAAGAGCGCAGGACGCATAGCACGGCACGCTAGCATCAATGACATTATACGTCGGGCCCTTATCACCGCCAGCGTACCAGCTGTATTAGAACCTAGCGGCTTGGTACGTGACGATGGGAAGAGACCTGATGGCATGGCATTGGTGCCGTGGAAGGTGGGTAGTTCTCTGGTGTGGGACGCAACCTGTGTCGACACCCTTGCGCCATCTCA
This sequence comes from Orthosia gothica, assembly GCA_949775005.1. Classification (NCBI taxonomy): domain Eukaryota; kingdom Metazoa; phylum Arthropoda; class Insecta; order Lepidoptera; family Noctuidae; genus Orthosia; species Orthosia gothica. The sequence goes on from OX459038.1 coordinate 16,579,666, forward strand.
TGTTCCGAGTTCGGCGGGCTGTGCTGGCGCTGCTGCTGCGGCTGCTGAGGCCCTCAAGCGGCGCAAATACTGTAACCTAATTGGTAATTACAGTTTTGAGCCGTTTGGGGTCGAAACGCTTGGGTCATGGGGCCCGAGTGCACGTCTCCTTTTTAAGAAGATCTCTCGCCGACTGATTGACACTGTGCGTGACCAGAGGGCTGGCTCTTTCTTTGCGCAAAGAATCAGCATTGCCATTCAACGTGGCACTGCTGCCAGTCACATGGGCACGTTCCCGGATGACAGCGATGTGGAGGAGTACTTCGACGCCTAAGTGTACTTTTCTTTTGTATATAGTGTAAGTAGTTAGGTTAAGTTTTTTTTTTGTATAGTTTACTTTTGTTTAGTGTTTAAGTATGTACATATTTACACCTTTGTTTTTACAAATAAATCTATTCAATTCTGGCTTCACTTTGGACATTAAAGGTATCTAACCTATAGAACTGGTCCATAATGTACCACAACTAAAAAGTGAAAAACAAAAAAAAAAATTACAAAAAATACAACCGACTTCCAAATAAAAACAATACAAAGTGAAAAAAAATTCAATTTCGGAAGTCGGTGTCAAAAAACGAAGAAACGAAAACAGGAACATCGACTTCCTAAATTGATTTTTTTTTTCACTTTGTAGTGTTTTTATTTGGAAGTCGGTTGTATTTTTTGTATTTTTTTTTTTAAATCATATTTAAAAATTATTTAAATTGGTAGAAATTATGTGACACAACTTAAAACTGGTTAAATTCATGCTTTTATCTACTTTATTTAAACCAAGAAACAAAAATAAATGTCCCGGGCTCATAATTTATTTTATTTTAACTCAACTCGTGTCCAACCACATCCAAGATGGTAAAGTGAAATCAAATATTCTATTACCGGTAAGTAGGTACCGTATAATTGAATAGAAAACAACCTCTTCTGAGTTTTGTAGAAACACGAAAATGTAGGTACCGCAAAGATAAATATTATAATTCCATAAAAAAAGCAAAAGTTTTCTGGTTGTAAATAATGATAGGTATAATAATATCAATACCAGTTGTTATGCAAATAAGATTTGTTTTGAAATGCAATTACCCTGTTTTATTAACATTAATAAGTTTTACAGGTTTTTGAACTGCGGCAAGTAAAAAATCATCGGCCTTGTCTGGTTTTGTTTTGCCAATTACAAATTGATGCCTAGTTCAATAACGAGTAAAGCTGCACCTAACGCGGTCTGTCTTAGGATTATTTTTACCTTCAACTTGTGGCGTGTCGAATGTATTTTTTAACCCTCTACGCAAAATGGGGTTGTTATATGTTTGTGATGTGTGTCTGTGTATCTAATCGTATATTTGGGCTCAATTTTATACAATTACCGGGTGTCAAAAAGTCTTGGTCTGTTAAGTAAATGTGGTGCCCATCCATACTATTATTTCAAATCTTTTCCAAGTAAATACTACAAAAAAAAGCAACTATATTTTTTGGACAGCACAGGTTGACAAACGGTAAACATTTAACATTTATTATGTTTCTATAACCGTTTGAGTTGGTTTTCTTTAAGTCATTTCACCGGGTCTATATAGACCCGGTGAAATAAATATAAGCTACATGGCTTTTCATTCAATAAAAGTCCTACTTTTTATAATAAAACACAATTAATGTTATTCCTTTTATTTCTATAAGCTTTTCTAAGAATATTTTTGTGGAATAAGCTAAGAGCCGTTTACATCTCTTATTCCTAATAAAGATTACCTATTTATGTGAAAGGCATATTTATTAGATTAATTTTCGAACCTAAGGAAAAACAGACGTTCCTACTACAACACAGCTTGAGACGAATGTATCGAAAAACCACATCATTATTTTTTTGCGCCTTTGTGGTTGTTTAACAAATTATGTTTAGACTATTAGATGTCTAGACAAATCTGAATGCTTATTACAAAAAAAACAAGACTCAATCAGATCTAGGCACTTGTTAAATTATGTTATTGATTTAATTAAAATGCATGGACATTATCATAGATTGCAGACGAAAGAGATTAGATATAACTAACTTTGATCAACTTTATCTTTTTCTGTAATAAATTAGTATTTATGACAGGCTTATGATGCCATTACGAGGTATCTCTGGATATTATAAACATAACACAATTTTGTTCTATTAGTTTTAAAGCACTTACCAATGAACATAACGAATTGTATAAAGTGGCAGTAAGTTGGTGTTAAGGTTACACTAGTCGAAAGTTCTTCTATACAAGCGTAGTCTAGAGATTATTCCACTATTTTTCGATGTACGTTCTACATTAAATAATTAAACGTCTTTTGTTTTTGTGTAGTAGAGACTGACATGGGTATGGTTGGTGGCTGGAACATATTGTTTTATCCTTATTTTCAGACTGTAATCATCAACCTGTATGTAGGTAAGTATTTTAAGGTCATCGGGTTATTTTCGTGTTTTGTCAAAGACACGAAAATAACCCGATGACCTTAAATACTACTGAACAACAATAAGCTTTAGAAAGAAAAAGTCAACTATCGCACTAACGAACCGAAAATATGCCGCTAATTTTAATTTTCTGAGAAAACTGCGATAAAGCTACAAATTCTTTTCTGTTTGACGTATATTTCGAAAACATAAACTGGTTTTAAAATAGTTTTTCGACTTTACTGGGAGAATGAATTTAATAATTGCCAATCGTGTCACTTGAATTGCTGTTAACTTGTTACTTGTCGATACTTACATTATCAAAATCGAAGTTATTCTGTTTTTGAATATTTGTAGATCAGCTGAATGGTAATGATTTATTACCATTTAGGCTTAAATTCAGCTGATCTAAAAACTTATACACTCTAAAACTTACCTACATACAGATTGATGATTACAGTCTAAAAATAAGGATAGAACAATATGCTCCAGCCACCAACCATACCCATGTCAGTCTCTACTACACAAAAACAAAAGTGGTTTATTATTTTATTTAGAAAGATATCCAACCTAATCTGATATAAATAAACAACGAATTACATAAAGTTGAAAAGATAAAAAAAAAATGCTCGTGACTTCTTATGTACAAGAAATGGCCTTTGCCCTACAGTGGGACAATAACGGGTTGTTATTATTATCGTATTTTAAAGAAATACAAAACTATAATAATAAAATAATTCACTAATTACATAACTTAGGAACCAAACTTGTTGCTTGTTTCCAAAAAGGCCATTTTTACAAACTTTTTTTTTATTATACGATACATTTTCTACATCAATTTAAGTCGGTCCATTCAGTGTCGTTGTATAGTTCTGAGGTTACAGAAGTGTGGATGGAAACCGGTTCATTATAAAACAGTAAAATCGTGTTTTATTTTGTCATTGATCAACAATTAATGTTAATGGTGCTGGTGATACAAACAAGTAATCTGTTTGTCCAATGTTAATGTAATATCACTGGTAAATGAATAGTGTTGGATTTTGTTATATCATAAGATAGAGGTGACTACTATGAAAAAAAAAATAACGATTACTAAAGTTGGTGAGTGAAAATGAAGACCTAATTAAGGTAACAATTTATTTTTTGTTATCACTCGAAGTGGTCCCCCGGTATATAGATTTTTACTGGGGACCACATCAAGTGGCTTTATTTATTTTACAAAAATTATAGTAACTTCTAAATGATAACAAAAGCGATGTAGAAGCATCTCATCCGTCAATATTTACTGTCTCATTTTTCAAAGCTGTCATAGCTTTTTATTTTAATTAAGCTTCTCAGATACTTCTTAATCATTCAGTTTCGATTTTTTTAAAGTGTTTAAAAGTAACCTATCACTGATTGATGACAAAGGAAACCATTTGTAGCAACTAATAAAATCAGCATGGTTTTGCATAACGAATCAAGTACAAATTTTATGATTCGTTCCGCTTTGTATAAGAAGAAATCTGTAGCCTACACTGGGATAATTTAGTACCTACTATTTTTTCTCACAGACAATGATAATGTTATTAAAAATTTAACTTAAATATTTCTGTCCTAAGCCGTTGCCTTGTCTCCTTTGTCAGTAACTGACACTGAAAGACTTACAGACCGAACTCCAGCCAATAAATGTTCATTTCTCTCGGGGCGCTTTATAGATCTTAAAGCTTGAAACCTTTCAAGGTCTGAAGCCCAAGGCTATGCAAACTTTATTTTAACTGAGAAATTAGAATACATTTTATGAGAATGTGTAGAATAAACCCAGTGTTTTTGGTGCTAAATAATTTATTCCTTTAAATTTATATTATGTAGGGTATTTACTTTATAATATAATAGACTTTAGATTTGACAACCTTATAGGTCTAAAACGAGTGTTATTACTGAGATGGTGAATCGACAAGAGAATGATGATGGTGTCCTATCAGATCTCCTTTCATAGAGAGAAATATAAAAAGTAATGTCAATACACCTAATGAAAGACCATAACATTTTATAGGTCTACTAGAATCTCATAGCATTTTTTATTTTTTTAAATTGTGATTTTCATATGGCAATGTCAATAATTGTCACTTGTCAAATCAAAGTACTTGATGTGTCAACCGCTGCTGAATTTTTTTGATATTGACTTGAAAATTTGTTCTTTTTGTGAAAATGTCGAAAAATCCACTTCGATCTCAAGCGAGACATATTGTTTTCAATGTGTATCGTAAAATAAGGGAAGAAGAAGGCGTAAATCAAACTCAATCTTTGATTTTAAAGTGCGTCGTAGAGTGGACCGGTAAGTTGGACTGATAGACCAGGGTCGATAATTTTTAAAACCAAAAAAAATAATAGTAGGATGAAACCCATTAGAAAAGGAGGGGAATATTATAAAAATAAAAGGAAAAATAATTTACGGGCGATCTGAGGTCGGGAAGGGGATGGGGGTGAGTTTTTAAGGGTAAAAAACGGGTTTTCTCGATTGCCGGCAAAACTAAAAGTCGTATCGAAAAAACTCAAATGGCAAAGTTGTAGGTAATAAAAATATCTAAAACTTTTGTATTTACACTTTTTTCACATAACCTCAAAATTTATGTGAAAAATCCAAAAAAACAAGTTTTTGGTTTTTTATTTTTATCTTTTACAAAAATTTTTTTTTTTTAACGAGATTTGGTGAAAACTTACCTTTTTATGTCCCAAATACGCTGTAATTTATTTGATTAAAAATATTTATTTTTTCACCTTATTTTGAATTAATATCGAAAAAACACCCTAATTTTCAATCGAAAATTCACCCGTCAAAATATCAGCTTTTTTTAAAAAGTTGGTATGGTTTCTGTTCGTTGAAATCTCTACTTTCCGATGGTGTAAAAAAATATTCATTAATATTGTAAATTTTCTCAGAAAATGCAAAAAATAAAGGTAATATTTATTAAGACATCTACAATATTTTGAGTAAATTGTAGAATCTTTTTTAAATTATATGCGTAGATGACTATTTATTGCTATTTTAAGATAACTGATATACCTGAGTGACCTACGGAAAATTTTAGCCCATCAAAAGGTATTTTATAGAGAAGTAGGGAAGGGACTAGGAGGGTCTGGGCCTTATTACCTGTTATTTCGTTTTTAAATTAAATTATATGTATCATAGTAATGTATATTTTTTATACACCATCAAAAAGTAGAGATTTCAACGAACAGAAACCATACCAACTTTTTAAAAAAAGCTGATATTTTGACGGGTGAATTTTCGATTGAAAATTAGGGTGTTTTTTCGATATTAATTCAAAATAAGGTGAAAAAATAAATATTTTTAATCAAATAAATTACAGCGTATTTGGGACATAAAAAGGTAAGTTTTCACCAAATCTCGTTAAAAAAAAAAAAAATTTGTAAAAGATAAAAATAAAAAACCAAAAACTTGGTTTTTTGGATTTTTCACATACATTTTGAGGTTATGTGAAAAAAGTGTAAATACAAAAGTTTTAGATCTTTTTATTACCTACAACTTTGCTATTTGAGTTTTTTCGATAAGACTTTTAGTTTTGCCGAAAATCGAGAAAACCCGTTTTTTACCCTTAAAAACTCACCCCCATCCCCTTCCCGACCTCAGATCGCCCGTAAATTATTTTTCCTTTTATTTTTATAATATTTCCCTCCTTTTCCAATGGGTTTCATCCTACTATTATTATTTTTCACTTTTTATTATTTTTAAAGGCTTCTACCCTGGTCTATGACTTGTTTTGATACTTTTAGTTTATTTTTTTCTTACTTAATTTTTATTTCTTTCCATTACTATTATATAGTAAATCGTAGGTCAGGGTACATCGAATGATGGCCGGAAGGAAATGGCAACAGTAATGTAACTGTTACGAATTCTTTGACAAGATATTAATTTTAACGGAGATTGAGAATTCTTGACGTAATAAAAATATTAAGTAATAATCTGCGCCCTGCAGTGGGACGTGTATATAGACGGGAGTTTTTGGCGGGCTTTTGTCGAGTGAAGTTCAGTGGCTGTTAATATTATTTGCAATTTGATTCCTAGTGGATATTGTGATATATTATTGATGTAGTTTTGTGTCTCAACTGTCTACGCAACTGGACAATTTGTAAAATCATTGACAAGCGATCTCGGGATAGTGGAGCGGAGTATTTTATTGTAGTATTTACTGCCTCTGCAAAACTTACTGAGAAGACTGACTTGCTGCCAAATACTCAAAAAAACATTAGAATCTGTTACATCCGCATTCTAATGCATACTAAAGAATAAATACAAGATCCAAAACTCTTTCCAAAGACTGGCTAAAAGATCCTAGCAACCAGGCCATAAAACTTACATAAAAAAAGTATATATAGACTGATGATGATGAATGACTATAAGTAACATGATACATTTTTTTTTTTTTTACAGACTTTATACATAAAGAGATTGAATATGTTAAATGCCAATGAAAAAGAACCATTTTGATGGAGAGAGATGACATAAAATTACAAAGATACAAGTTTTTGAAATGTCAGTGGAGTTCATGGAATCGTATTCTTGTTTTCTAGTTCTGAATGAGGTTTTAAGTTATTAGTAAGATTTAAATGATATATAATAAATTAGTACATAAATTAATATTCAATTGATTTATTTTTCCTATGTTAAGAACCCGATGTATAACAACATTATTCATACACATACCTATAATACTCACAGTGGATCTTTGTGTGTCTGAATTGGTTGCAAGACCCCGCGCAGTAGCTATTTTTGTATCAATGTTGAAGGTGAAGATAGCATTGTATAACTGTCTCTTTCACTCGCTTACGTATGTCACATCGTCCTATCTCGCTTACTCTATGCAGTATACTCGAAGACAAACTGTTTCTTACGCAATGGTTGGCAGGACCAAGTTAAAAGACACAAAGATCCGCTGTGACTACTATAATATAGGTACCTCATGTTCATTAATACTAAAGACATAAATAAAAATTAAACAGTATCAAGATCGTTTAATCCAATTTCCCCAGTATTGCACACAACAAATTTTTATTTCCACATTTGCCATGAGATTCCGGTAGACCTATACTAGAACATACTTTCCAGTTTTCAGCCCGTGAAGGTCTTCTTATGAAACCGTGCCTTTAAATGGTTGCCACAATTAATGGCCAAACACGTGATGACTGTGTGCTAGAAATATTTAGCACATCGTAATGTCTTTATTTTTTCTTCATTTTGTGTACTGTAAAAGACAAATTTAGTAACAGGTGGTTTTAATACAAAAGGCATTTAAAAACAGCCTTGTAGGCATTGTATTGTACACCTTAAGTAATTTTGCCTCTCAAGTCTTTCTTAAAGTGGTATGCGGAATAAAATAATTAAAAACTGTATGCAGAATAAAAGAATTAAAAACTAAAGGACACTTTACTAATATACATGAAGTTAATTTCGGTGAATATTAAGATTATGTTTCTAGTTTTAAAAAGTATGCATTTATATGGTGATCTCTTCTACACATTTTTTTTATAAATCTCGTACGAAACAAAAAAAACATATCGTTTAAATTGCTCATACCTATTCTAAGTAAACTCCTTATAGGTAAAACCCCGTGGGCCAGTGGGTTATTAAATGAGTAAACCAAGAAAAACAGTATTCACGAATCTATGTTTTCAAATAATTATACGTAATTTTATCTTTTTATAGCAAACGTGAACACTGTGAATTTGTATGTGTAGCTAAATTTATACTTTATCTGGTTTTTATCCTGAAGTTACGGTTAATTAGCCAAACATGTTTTAAAGTACGTAAACTACAAATTTATATATTATCCTATACAAATTCGTAGTTTTTGATTACTAAATTTATTATTGAAATATATAATTATCAAATATATCCTTTGTTATTATTTATTTTTGTAGTTTATCCTATTTTTTCCTCTGCAATATCTTATAATATGCATATACATTGTTTGTACCTATGCATAATACTAACTTGTTACCTAACTATCGTAAAACGATTAAACTATTAAAGTAACATCTGCCCCATTGGTTTCGTGGTCGTATGTGCGACTGCCAATCCCACGCTTGGCAGTCGCAGTTGCAGTCCTTGGTTCGATTCTCAGGTCGGGCAAATAGTGTTATTAGAAATTTCTGATTTCAAAAATAGTATTATTATTTTAAGATAAGCGCTAAGGGGTCTGGAAACTATTTTAACGTGTCATGTTTAAGGTATTAAATGAAGTTCATGCATAAATATTATTTGTGGAAATTAAAAATAATAATTAAATTTATTTATTCAGGTAACTTTCAAAACCCATTTTACATTCTATACAAACAACAGAATAATAAAAATAATATCAGATAAATAACGGTCAGAAACATAAGTAATGTGAAATCAAAACAAAATTTATTGCTCTAGTTACAAAAATAAAATAAATTTAAAATAGCCAAAAACCTAACCCTCCATAGCCCTATCCTTTAATTATGTCATGTACCTACCTAAAACTGGGTTTTGAAGTTCAGATAGGTAGAAAGCCAAACCCAACATACATGGTAAAAGGATAGCCAGATGATGATTTTATTCAATCTGCGTCTATTAAACCCTTGAGTGTACGTCTTTGTATAAACAAAACAATGTATCATTTATCATCACACTGTAATAATGGCCCTACTTTGCAGACATTGCAAAGGGCTCTAAATCATACTTAAGAGGTACCACTTAAACTTGCACTACCGGGTCTTTGTATGTTCTGTTAACTGATGTTACCGATGATAATTACTCATTTGGTTGCTTTCATGTAGGTGCTCATGCTGTGGTATTTATTCAAGATCTACTTACGTTTCATAACACTATACAATCCATCTTCACATCTTTTGATATTGTATCGATTTTTGTAACTCTATTATAAGTATTCTTTGATATTCTTATTACCTGTAAAGCATATTTTTAGTTATTTCTGATTGTTTCTTTATTTCTTTAACTTAATTTGTATTGCTTATTTGCAAAATTATGGAATTTTTTATACTCTGACATTTTCATCTGACATGACATGTCTGTCTTTTTTATTTTCTTAAAGCCATAGACATACCATAGACTATAATACCTAGACCTTTCCTTAAGCTAGTTGTACATTATTCTAAGGTCAGAGCAGACTGACCCGCCTTTGTAAAGCCGTTTTTTATTCGCTTTGGTCTTATTGAGATTTGAATTTGAAATTTAGAAAGGATTGCAAATCGAATGCAAAACGGGTTTCAGTTTTTTTTAGTCTGGAATCAGCTCTGAACGCTGACAGTTGGAATTTTGGTGGAATATTTTGGAAAGACATGTTTTAGCCTAAAAATACAAAGTATATTCTTATCTACGATGTACTAATAAAATTGTAATGAATTCTACTTGTGAAAGAGTGTAATAGAATCTCTGAAAATAATAACTTAAACCCTTGGACTCTTAAAAGTATGTTTTACTGCTCATTGCTACGATGTGCCAGTTCGAATAACAAGGTGTGCCATTCTGGCACGTGGAATATGAACTGCGGCTGACAGGACCTCAGCGGCGCGTCGGTTTGCGCGCTGAGGCCGCGCGAGACCTCCAGCAGTACGCGCAGGGTGTACACGCTATACACGAGGGCCCACATGCCACGGCAGCGCTCCACCAGCTGTCGCATCACAACGTGCCACGCTGCCCAGGTCTGCGGTTGCCTCCTTCTCAACTTTGAAGACTTCCTGACCGTCCTGTTGCCTGCAAGGACGTCCCGACCTCATACAACGGCACTTCGTATGAAGCCAGACCTTATTTTTTATACTCTATATCCCTTTTTAATTTTCATAGCTTTAATTTAATTTTTAAGCTTTTATTCTTTAATTTTATTAACGTGGCTTACGTATAGCTCTCCGGAGCTATACGTAACGCTACAATGCCTAAATGCCTATACTTTGGGCAAATGGTAATGCTTACCCATTTTTCGCCTCAAGAGCTATTAATCTTTCGGACATTCTTACAAACAAGATGAATGCGGAAGTAGCCTCTGTTTGTTGTGTCAGTATTTTAAATTTTAAAGGTCTACCGAACCATTGTTACGATAGCTTCTTTTTCATTTTCATTTTCATCACGATAGGTTTTAAAAAATAGAAATACACACAGAAGTGCATATATAACAAGGTACTTGTAAATAAATACAAACAGTGTCATTCGTTCTTACATTTTCAGATCCTACTGCAAAAATCTGCAGGTATATTGTTTTTGATGAAACTTTTTTTTTGGAATAGATTACTGCAAGTTTGCCTGGCCTTATCTTAACGCAATTAGTTTTGCGGTTTTTTTTTAACTTTGCCGTGCACTAGGCACTGCTCCTGTATTGTGGGTACATATGACACATCAACTAGGTTTCAGTTAGCCGCCCTATATAGGTTGCCAGGTTTGGCAGGTAAACTGGCAATCCACAGCTTCCAGTTAACCGAGAGCTGGCAATCTTATTTTTTTGAATTCCTACACCAGTTTCTTTCAAATGAAGTTGGTATCACTTGAAAAACTTTTATATTTGATGTTAACTATTAAACGTAAATTTAAATTTATTTAATTAAGGTTATTGCGGCTAGATATTGCCAGGTAATCCCGCAGCAATCTATTCGACTAGCAAGTATGACCCATGAAAATTAAGTTTTTATCATAAACCCTGGTTCTAGCAAATTTTTACAGTCAAATCTTAGGATCTTATCTAAATTACAGTCGTGCTATTGACTCGAAAAAGAAGAGAACAAACTCAGATCATTCTGAGAGATAAACAATAGTCTAACTAAAGAACAGGTTTTAGAAAGCATTAAAATATTAATATGGCTATCAATGCATTAATTAATGAAATTATTTTAAATATTATGTACACTAAAATACCGGTCACAGCGTTATTCATGGACATGACGAAGGCGTTTGATTTCATAGATCACAGAGTCCTTCCACAAAGTTAAGTAAGCGTGGAATTAGAGGTAATGTCTTAGAACTAATTGGGTTATACCAAGTCAATCGAAAACAGTTAAAAAATAAACAAAAAGTTTTCCTTAAAACTACGACCGAAGTTACCTGCCTATCTAAACAAAAATCTAGGTATATATTACGGCGTACCACAGGAGAGTATACCGGTTCCGTTATTATTACTTTGTTAAATAAACGATATCCCCGGAACAATAGAACAACCCATGACTCTATTCGCTGATGACTGCATTACAATATTTATAGGCAAGAATTTAGACACATTTTAAAACAAAATAAATTTTAGTTTAAAATTAATTCAATGGCTAACCTGCAATAAAAAAAAAAAATCTTAAAAATCTACTTTACCGGTGAAAAGTTTAGAATGGGGGAGGGGCCTACGTGTGGGTCCACTACCAGATAAACTGTTAGCGAGTAACTAAACCTGAATCGATAGTGCACATAATCTTAACTCAAAAAGATTGAGCGTTATTTTAAATGTAAAAAATTGTATGTATTCTTGTGGAAATTAATAGATTGAATTTTTTTTTTTTTTTACTTAAAAATAATTTTGGAGAAACTTGCAACATGAACTTTAATCAACGAACGACTGTTGTAAATCAAAGTATTACATTTGAAGAAAACAGATTATTAAAATTGACAACGCAAAATTTCTAGGGCTTTGGTTAGATCAGCACATGACATGGAAAACATGTTGATCATGTTACAAAAAAACTTAACTGGAATTGTTATGCCTTACATAATGTAAGCAAGCTTTCGAATTACAGTATTGTTCTTAATGTTTATCATGCGTACGGCACCACCACACTGCGATACGGCGTAATATTCCGGCATAACTCCACGGATAGCGAAATAGCCTTCACAGCCCAAAAAAGTGCATAATAAAAAGCACTGATAGTTGCAAACCTTTCTTTATTTATTTGAAAATATTAACATCTTCCGTCTTAATATATTTATGACGTAGCCATGTGTATCCAAAATAACCAAACCCTATCCTCCAAACACCACCAAGCTTAGATCAAAACCGCATCAAACTGCCCTTTATTCAAAATGCTTTCTAGGAATGACCTCAAAAATATTTATAAAACTACCTAAACCTATTATGACCTCAAAAAACACCTAAACTCCGTCAACAAAACACTCCTTTAGTTCTCACTAAATAAAGCATATTACAGTATTTCTGAATATCTTGATGATTTAAATAAAAAATGTATCTCCAATTTTCCCAATTTATTTAATACCAGATTACGTTCTTTAGTCATTAAGGATTGTTATTTGTTAAATATTATCATTTTATTTTAATTTTTTATTTCTGTTGTGTAATGTTTTTTTTTAACTTAGGATTTTATTAGTTACATAATTATCTTACAATAAGCATCTTGTACACATTGTACACTTAGAAACATTTTGTAAAAACCTATAATTATTTGTATGCCCACCAGCATGGCAGCACATTGGGAAATAAGATCTTTGCAACTATCTCCATGTGAGTACAACATGATTTAGGATTTTGACCTTTTGTAAAGGCCTAGTGTCAAAATAAAAGTTAAATAAGTATAGTTGTCGACCCTACGTCTAAGATCATACGGATAGTGCAAACTATATCTTTGTATCTGATTCAATAATTATACTTTCTGCAAAGCACTCTTCGAGACTAAAGTAACGTAAAATAAGCGCCTAGGTACCCAATTAAAATTTAACTTAAACTTTACAGATTAATGCAGTTGTTGAATTTGGTTTCAAAACCACTAACTTCTAGGCTTCTAGGCTATTCTGAAAATTTATCTATAATTTTTGATGTTGGATTCATTATCTCGCACCAACACTGAAACTTTTAGATATCATATCATTTACTGCGAAATACGTCTAAGAAGTTTAAAAGGTGCGTGGACTTAGACGTTTCTTTGAAACGGGGCAACGTAAAAACTTTCAATTGTTTGTGAAATTGTGACAGAAAATTACAAAATATCTAAAAACAGCTCTATTAACGTTATTTTTTTCTGTAACTCGTTCTTAAATATTCAAGAATTCCCTGAGCGTTTTAGAACAATTCCGTTGTTATCTAAGTAACGTGCAAGTAAATAAGAATGCATTAGAACAACTGCTACACCAACCAGCCCGCAAAGTTAAATCAGATTTGACTGTAATTCCTTCAGTTACGAACAGACTTGTCTAATTTTATACTATAATATCTAATCTAAATTATTTATGTATTTCTTTAATAACTTTAATATCAACCATTTGCTGATGGAGAGAAAAATAATTTTCTTATTCTTCTTCATCCAGCCCTCATCCCTGTTTGGCTGGGGTTGGGTCTCCTTGTACGAGTGCTCTGGTCTGGGTTGTCTGAGAGCTCAAGTTTTATCTCAGGAACTCTTTCTATATGTTTGATGACGGGCGGTCATTCCCTGCCTTGCCATGAGTTGGAATGTTTAGAGTCTCTTCTGTAGTCAACTTCTCTTCTCAGGATGTGGCCGTACCAGCGCAATCTGCTTTCTTTAACCTTATCTCCATTTGGTGCTATTTTGAACGATGCTCTGATATACAACCGTAGTAAATACCTGAGAAAACCAATAGTAAGTAGGTGATAGGTGAATTGTCAGAAATGGTGGTTATCGCTTGTCCGATAAAAAGAAATTTTGTTACCCAATGAACCTTAAGCTCGTTGTAGTTAGTACGAACCACAGATAATATAATACTATGTACGAATGAACAATCTCGTATTACTGTGCCTTTTACCATGACAATCAATTTGTTTCCTTCGATCGACATTAGAATAACGCCTTAATATTTTACTTTTGTGGTTTATTGCTTTATAAAATCGTAGGCGTCTGTGATTAAGACCATGTTTGTATTGTTTCTAAATCAATCAATACATTGTATCAATTTGCATAATAATTATGTCTTAAAAGGTTTTATAACTTTTCATTAATGATTTTTTATAACTTGCGTAGGATTATAATAAGTTTATGAGTAGGTTCTACTCTCTGTTTGCTATGATTTTCTATTTTTTGTTTCTTAATATGAGTTGAATTAGAGCGGAAGATTGCTGGAAATCAGAAAAATGAAAGGTAAACATACTAACTACTACATTGGAATAGAGTAGATAATTTCTTTCAATGGGTAGGAATTTAAGAAGCATAATAAGTATATAAAGGTAGGTACAGTGACTACTGGCAACTGACATGAATCCCTCTTTTGAAGAGGGTTGTTGCCGAATAATTAGACTTAATCACGAATTAATAGTTCTCCTGAGACTTGTATTTCTATATAACTTTGTCCAATCAGGTATCTGGGACATAATAACTTTTTGAAAAGAATGAAGCGGAAGCTAAAGACGATTCTAAGAAATAAAATATACCTCATTATTTGTTTAACTAGCTTTTTCCCACGTCTTTACCTTACCTTACCTTATCACACAAGAATTGCGCATTAATAGCATAATTGCAAGTTATGACACTCAAAGATATTTTTTTAATTCATAGACAGCAGTCCATTAAAATAGTATTTTTATTCAGATCAGTAACGATCCTAGTGAATACGATTGACAACCAAATAAAGAAACAATACTCTTTGTAATTAACTTAGTAATGAAAATTCAAATACTTAAAAACAAAAAAAGATGAAACCCAACTCCTACATCACCCATGACCTACCAAAAACAGTTCTACAATCAAAGAAAGAAGAAAACATCCAGTCTAAAAGTGATAACGACAAAAGAAAAAGATCAGAAACTCCAAGCCCGGGTACCCAGAGCGAGATCCAAAATGTACCAAAAATGCAAAAGAAGGATGCTTTTCAAATCATGCGTGAAAAAGCACATTCACTGTCAAACAAGAACTTTCATAGAAACTAACACACCAATACTAAAAACTGGAAAAACAAAGCAACCTCATAAATCACAACAATCAAAAAACAAATACACTCCCCCAAGCCGGCTGGTCCCCGTGGGGGAAAATGACCAAAACCCTCCAGAAAAAATAAATAAAAGAATTATAAAAAATGCACTATACATTGGAACATTTAATGTAAGATCGTTAGCATCCACAAGAAGGTACATAGAACTCATGTACTACCTACAAAAAATAAAAATTGATATATTAGGCTTAGCCGAAGTCAGGCGAATGGGTTGTAGCATCGAAGAGTATGAAGATTTTATATTCTGCTACAAAGGAGAAACGCCAGGCCTGCATGGAGTTGGTTTTTTGATAAGAAAGGAATACAAAAATAACATATTAAGTTTCTCAGGTTTGTCTGAAAGAGTTGCGCTACTTCAGCTAGAGTTTAACAAAAAAGTTATTCAATCATTCAAGTATACGCACCAACTGAAAAAGCCTCTAATGAAGAAATTGACAAATTCTACAATACCTTACAAGAAGCGCAAACTCAGGCAGGGGAAAACGTACTAGTCATTGGAGATTTTAATGCCAAAGTGGGTCTAGCTAAAACAAACGAAGATACGATTCTAGGAAAATTTGGCTATGGAAAAAGGAATGAACGAGGTGAAAAGCTCTTAGAATTTGCTATCGAACAAAAATTATCGGTTATGAATACACATTTCAAAATGAGACATAATCGCAAATGGACATGGATTTCACCAAACGGAAAAATAAAGAATGAGGTGGACTTTATCCTGTCAAATCAGCCAAAAAAAGTCAGGAAGATAGAAGTCCTGCACGGTTTAGGGTTCAGCTCTGATCACAGACTGATTAGAGCAACTTATCTCCTACAAAACAGCAAAAAAAGCAGGAAGTCATTTAAATCATCGTCAAATAAATTCAAAACTGAAGAGGAAATAAAACTTTATACTAGAAGTTTAGAAAACAACACAAACGAATTAGAAACATAAGACGACGACGAGGATGTCCAAACCTTATACAATAAAATAGAACACATAATTAAAAATAGCATTTCAACGGAACAAAAAGAAGAAAAACGATTCAATGTAAACAAAATCCTCACAAAACCTACAATAGAACTAATAACAAGACGCTCAGAACTTATAAAATTAAAACATAAAACTAAGGAAATGAAGGAAGAATTAAGTATGCTTTTCAAAAGATCTAACAAGGCTATCAAACAAGATTACGCAGACTACAGAAAACTTATAATAGAAACCAATCTAAAACAATATGGCAGCAATAAAAGAGCATACAAACAATTAGTTACACACAAAAACTGGATACAAAACTTAGAAACAAGAACCAGGAACACGAGGAAAGATATTATAGATTGTGCCACAGAGTTCTACAAAGACCTATACAAAAGCAACGTGGGAACTTGTACTTATAAAAACAAATATCCTAAAAATTATAGTGAAGTCGAGCCCGCAGAAGTAGATGTGATGGAGATAGTAACGCATATCAAAAAGCTAAAATCAGAAAAAAGTCCAGGGCCAGATGAAATACCTAATGAAGCTTTAAAATTTGGATTTGCTCGGTTAGCACGCCCACTATCATACTTATTCAGCAAAATCATAAACACAGGACAAATACCAAAACAATGGAATAAATCAGATATAATTTTGCTTTACAAAAAAGGTGACCCTCAAGATATAGGCAACTATCGTCCAATTAGCCTTCTGCCTAGCACTTATAAACTTTTTACCTCCATATTGCTAAGCAGAATCAGTGGCAAAATCGAAAAACATCAACCTATAGAGCAAGCAGGGTTCCGTTCGGGTTTTTCAACTGTGGACCATATACATGTAATGCAGCAAATAATAGAAAAATACAAGGAGTTTAACAGGCCATTATACGTAGCATTCATCGATTACGCTAAAGCATTCGACACAATATCACACGATGCAATCTGGGAAGCATTAAACAAATGCCAAGTACACGAAAAGTACAAAACCGTTTTGAAAAACATATATGACAACAGCACTAGTTGTGTGAAACTGGAGAAACGAGGTCCAGAAATACCAATTCTACGAGGAGTGAGGCAGGGAGACCCCCTGTCCCCCAAAATTTTCATAGCTGTGCCTCAAAACATCTTTGAGTGTCTGAAATGGGAAAATGAAGGAATAAAAATAGGTAATCGGTACTTAAGCCACCTCAGATTTGCAGATGATATAGTCCTCTTCGCTGAAAACAGTAGACAATTAGAAACGATGATAAATCTATTGAGTGTACAAAGTGAAAAAGTAGGTCTTCTAATGAATAAAGAGAAAACAAAACTTATGACAAACAGCTTCCCCCACACAATAAAACTTGAAGGACAGACACTTGAATACGTGAATAAATACATTTATTTAGGAAAACAGTTATCATTTGAAGATAGAAACGAGGAAGATGAGGTAGAGCGCCGAATAAATATGAGCTGGAAAAAATACTGGTCGCTTAGAGAGATTATGAAAGGTGACTATCCGCTCCACCTAAAGAAAAAAGTGATGGATACGTGCATTCTACCGACTCTCACGTATAGTTGTCAGACGAGAACTTACACCACTAAAATAAAAACAAAACTTGTCAGATGCCAGAAAGCGATGGAAAGAAGCCTACTAAAAATAAGAAGAATACACAAAGTAAGAAGTGAATTAATAAGAAAGAAAACAAAACTGATTGACGTCCTACACTACAGTCTAAGGTTAAAATGGCGATGGGCTGGCCATGTAGCACGAAACAGTGACAAGCGATGGACAGTAGAAGCGACGAGATGGAAGGGACCTAGCGGAAAACGACGAAAAGGCCGACCTATGAAACGATGGCTGGATGACATCATAGCTACAGCAGGAAAAGAGTGGATGAAACATGCTCAATATAGAGAAAACTGGAACAAACTGGAGGAGGCCTTTACCCAAATAGGGGTTCCTATCCTAGAAGATAATTAGGTATACCAAGAAAATAACGACTATAAAGAAACACATTCGGCTTAAATATAAAATGTTAAAGAAACTAACAATACTAACAATTAGTAAATAAGTAAGCCAAATACTAACAAATACCTACTAACAACTTTTGAAATGTAACAATAAGGATATGGAAATAAAAAGGTTTTATTATTATTTTCAAGTGTCCAAATTCTCAGCTTTTAGGCTGGTTTAAAATACATTTACGGGCCGAGACCAAGTAAATACAGCGTGTGGTGTGTTATGTTGAGGATGAATGATGTTGTCCTATTTCGTTTTCATCAATTTGCATAAACTTTCTGACAATTCGACATGTGTTTAAGATGGCAGCTTTTTGAAGGGTGATATAGAGATTTTCGTTTATATCAAGTAACTTCAGACTATGGAGAAGGTGGTTCGGAATAACGCCTGTTGTAGAAAGGACTATGGGGACTACATAAACTTTTTCTTGCCGCCATATTCTAACTATTTCGTCCTTGAGTTCTGCGTATTTACTTATTTTTTCAGTGATTGTCTTCTGAATGTTGTGCGTATTGGGGACTGCGATGTCTATCAGGTAAGTTACTTTATTTACTTTATCTTGCAAGGTTATGTCCGGTCTATTATAGTGAATGGTCTTGTCGGTGAGAATGGCGCGGTCATAGTAGAGCTTATGTGTGGTATTTTCTAAAATGGTTTCTGGTGCATAGTTATAGTAAGGAGTATTAGTGCTTTGTGTGAGAGTGTATTTGAGAGCCAGTTTTTGATGGATTACGTTCGCTACCTGGTTATGCCTGTGAGTGTAGTCAGTCTGTGTGAGTGTTGTGCAGGCGCCAGTAATATGTTGAATGGTTTCTGGCTGGATGTGGCATCTTCGACATTTATCATTAGTTACTGTAGGATCTTTTATTATGTATTTTCTGTAATTTTTTGTGTTAATGATCTGATCTTGAATAGCTATAATAAATCCCTCAGTTTCTGGGAATAAGTTACCAATTTTGAGCCATTTATTGGACGCTAATTTATTTATGTGAGATTGTTCTAAGTCATGAGGATGCCGGCCGTGAAGAACTTTTTTCTTCCAATCTTCAGTTTTTTGGGCCTGCGGGTCTTCATTGGTAGTACTTTCTGAATCTATCTGACTGTTTAAGTTAAGTGGAGTGTAGTTGATATCGTTGGTTACAATGGCTTTATGTATGTTACTAGTACGAGATTTGCCATGAAAAAATGTTTTTAGCCGACTAACTTGTTTCCGCCAAAGGTGCTGGATGTCTATAAGGCCCCTTCCTCCATGTTGTCGTTTGATGGTTAGTCTTTCTATGGCTGATTTAGGATGCAAGTTATTGTGTTTCGTAAGAGTTGTTCGAGTAATTCGTTCTAATTGTTGTGTGTCGGTTTTGGTCCATTTTATAACTCCGAATGAGTATGTTAACACAGGGATGGCAAATGTGTTAATAGCTTTAGTTAGATGTTTACTGGAGAGTTGGGTTTTACAAATGGCGTTAAGTCTTCTCTTGTACTCTGTAGTTAGTGAGTTTTTAATTCTTACATGATCGAGTCCCTTTAGTTGCGCGTACCCTAAATATTTATATAAGTCTGTCGGCTCCATTGCTGTTATAGTGTCGGTGTTATTTACTACATAGTCCCCGGGTCGTATCTTGCCTCTCACAATGTGAAGGGTTTTACACTTATCTAGACCAAATTGCATATTTATATCCTTACTGAACTCTGCTGTTACTTCTACTAATTTTTTCATATCTTTCTCTGTTTTTCCGTACAATTTTATGTCATCCATGTATATAAGATGTGATACTGTTGTTTCCTGTGTAGTGTGCTTGAGGCAATATCCAGCCTTACATCTCTGAAGTAAATGTGACAGAGGGTTTAGGGCAAGGCAAAACCACATGGGGCTCAGAGAATCACCTTGATAGATACCTTTTTTAATAGATATCTGTCGAGTTGTAATGGTATTGTGTCTGCTATTTAACTGAAGTGTGGTTTTCCACTGTAACATTATACGGCGCAGAAAGTCAATAATTTTTGGGTTTATTCTATAAATCTCTAATATTTTAATCAACCAGGAATGAGGGACACTGTCAAAAGCTTTTTTGTAATCAATATAGGTGCAATGAAGATTTCTGTTTTTTGTAGTTGCATGTTTGTGTATAGTGGAATCAATAATTAGCTGTTCTTTGCATCCCATATGGCCCTGCCGGCATCCCTTCTGTTCCTCGGCTATGATGTTATTATGTTCTATGTGTGTGTTAATCTTTCTCGTTATTGCTGAAGTTAATATTTTGTATATCGTGGGTAAGCATGTAATTGGTCTGTATTGGGAAGGTTGAGGTGTATTTTTAGTTTTAGGTAACATGTAAGTAATTCCTGTTGCTATAAATTCAGGTGTGTTCTGTTGTCCTAATATGATATCTGTTAAATTTTTTGCAATATATTTATGTAGTAAAGTTAACTTTTTGTACCAAAAATTATGTATGTTGTCTATACCTGGTGATTTCCAGTTATGAAGTCTAGCTGTTATGTGTATAATGTCTGACTCTGTTACTTCTATGAATTCCATTTCGTCAATATCTCTCCATTTTGCATCTTCTTCCGCTATCCAAGTTGCTTCAGCGTTGTGTTGTATTTGCTCTTCCCAGATGCTAGACCAATACGTTTCTAACTGTTCTTTTGTAGGCTGTTCAGTTTCTGAGTTATTCTCGCTATTTGTATCCGTATGTTGTTTATTTATGTTTCTATAAAATATTTTTTCATTTTTGGAAAATATAGCATTGTCGTTTTTGCGCTGTTGGGCTTTTTTATATCTTCTTAGTCTATGAACCTTAAGTGCTAGTTTTTGTTTTAATGTGTCTAAGAATTCTTCAGGCTTTCTGTTGCTATCTTCGTGCCTGGTGTGAATAAAACTGCTTCTGAATATAGCCTCAACTCTTCTTACCACTTTATTTGATCTGCAACCGTTGATATAATGTGTGAGTCTGCCACAATCTGCTCTCAATTTTTCGATGTCTTTTTCTAGCCTTTGTTGCCACGCTGGTTCTTTGTTGTGTCTTCTTAATGTATTTACTGTGTGGTCTGTGATTTTAAAATTAAGCTCTTCAGATATAACTACCGCTGTGCAATATATCATTAAGTGAATGTCTAAAAGTTGTGCCTCGTCAGAAAGAAATTGTACAAGTATATTTTCATTAAATAAATTAACTAATCGAAATAGTTCAGGAGTGTATTTAAGTTTGGGTAATTTAGGTCGAGCTGCTGGGTCCATTCCAGAGAATTGTGCTATTTTTGTTCTAAATTTGTCATGAATTTCTTGAATATACGTATCTGTTGTAAGGTTTTGATCTGTGACAAGTAGAGTTTGAATATCATTTTCTAGCGTAAGGGTTAAATATTCAGTTTGTGTAGATATATGTGACATTTGCGTGTATGGTTGCGATTGGTTGCATGGTAAAGATTGAGAATCAATAGAATTATTAAATTGTAATTGAACGAGCGCTTGTGGTTGTTCTTGAAGAGAACTTCCGCCTATGTTTTGACTGATGGTGTTATCGTCTGCAGAATTAACTGATTCTTCCTGTAGTATTTGTGTTCGTACTTCTTTTTTTAGTTGGTCTATAACTTCTTGAGATAAGAGTTTATTCCTAACTATAGCTCTTCTTTGATCTGAGATTCTCTGCTCCGTAACTGTAATTTCTGGGTATTGTCGTGTGAAAAGTGAGTGCAGTTGTTGTCTGTAGGTGGTCATATCGGTCTCTAATTTAGTAATGTATAGATAGGTTCGCATGATAAATAGGTTTACTTCTTTACTCCATCTCATGCGAACTCTTGATTTCCCAGCCTTGGTGGACGCGGGTAAGAAGTTAGATACTTCCCGCGCAACATTCAAGGCCGGTGTGGGTGGAACTGTATTTAAAATACTAATGGGGGGTGACGATGGTAAAGATAGTGATGATGATATAGATGGCGATGATGTTCTTGAAGGTGTGTAAGACACTGTGCTTGGACTATACGGTTCTACAGGGGTGTCTGTCCTGTTAGTCAGTCTGTCACCATCGTCAATGATTTCGGCTGTAGTATCTTTGTCGGTGGGAGCCCGCCTGTTCAACTCCTGACCGCTGACGGTTCGCATGCTGTGACACCCAGCGTCAGCTCCAGGTGCGCCCCGGCGATCGCCCCCGGGCAGCGGTCCTATACGTTTTCTTTTAGAACGTGTCTCCATGTTGAATGGGTTTCCAGAGCCACGTTAGCCACACCAGTAATTTCTCAATCGTGTGTCCGCCCCCCACGTGATTAGATGGTCAATCAGGACGTGTGGTTGTTTAGGGGGCTTATTATTATTATTATTATTACTCTTTGTAATATTAATTTACATAAGTCTAACTTGAAAAACTATGCTTAAATAATGATCCAAGCTAAAATTGCAAACCAAAACCGTGCTCAAGTGTTAGAATTCTAAAAATAGTTTGAGAAACCTCACTCTACAAACATTGGGTAAAAACGTATTCGGTGTTTTATTGTTATAGCAGACATGACTGTGGGCGAGTCTGTTTTATTCGTGACGATGAATTAAAATTTCTAGAATAGTAGAGACCTTTATTTTATTACTATGTATACAAATAAAAAGCTTTCAACAAAGAGATAACCGTTACACAGTTTATAGATACTTTTCAGAAGTTAGTACTGTTTTATAACTTGTGACACCTATACATATTATTTATTGTATACAAAACGAACATATAGTCGTACAAGTGCAATAAGACCTATATTCTAGGTTTCCCTTTCTATAGCTGTCATTGAATTTAATTAGTGCATCATCATCATTTCCAAATGACGTGTACTGCTGCACATAGGCCTCCACCAAGTGTAACCACCTCAATCGGACCCGTGGGTCTCGTATCCAGTGGATTCCCCGATCATCGGTCCACATAGACGGCGGTCTTCCAACACTGCATCTTCCGGTACGCAGTCGCCATTCCAGAACTTTTAACGAGTACATAAGTACGAAACTGAAGACCGATGATGGCGGGATCGTGTCCGCCAAACCGGAGCTTCTGAGGGAGATCGAGAGATTCTATGGACAGTTATACACGTCAAAAAGTAAACCCGTCGCGAATCTAGCGAATGACCCAAGAGCTAGATTGACCCGACACTATACCGAAGACATTCCGGACGTCAGCCTGTATGAGATTAGGATGGCTCTGAAACAACTTAAGAACGACAAGGCACCGGGTGATGACGGAATTACGGCCGAACTCCTGAAGGCGGGTGGAAAACCAGTACTTAAGGCCCTTCAGAAGCTTTTTGATTCCGTCATATTCGAGGGGAAAACGCCACAGGCATGGTGCAGGGGTGTGGTGGTACTCTTCTTCAAGAAGGGTGACAATGCCCTACTGAAGAACTATAGGCCCATCACACTCCTTAGCCATGTCTACAAGCTGTTTTCAAGAGTCATCACGAATCGTCTCGCACGCAGGTTTGACGATTTCCAGCCTCCCGAACAAGCCGGATTCCGTAAAGGCTTCAGCACCGTAGACCACATACATACGCTGCGGCAGGTTATACAGAAGACCGAAGAGTACAACCTGCCTCTCTGTTTAGCGTTTGTGGACTACGAGAAAGCCTTCGATTCGATCGAGACTTGGGCTGTACTGCAGTCTCTCCAACGGTGCCAAATTGACTACCGGTACATCGAAGTGTTGAAGTGTTTATACAAAAACGCCACAATGTCAGTTCGACTCCAGGATCAGACCTCGGAACCCGTCCTTCTGCAGCGAGGTGTGAGACAGGGAGACGTAATATCTCCGAAGCTCTTTACCGCTGCACTGGAGGATGTCTTCAAGGTTCTGGACTGGAGAGGGCTAGGCATCAACGTCAATGGCGAGTACATCACTCACCTTCGGTTTGCCGACGATATCGTGGTTATGGCTGAGACCATGAAGGACCTCAGTACAATGCTCGATGATCTCAGTAGAGGTTCCGAAAGAGTGGGTCTTAGGATGAACATGGACAAAACTAAGTTGAAGTTGAATGCCCATGTTACACCCACTCCTATCAAGATTGGAGACTCTACACTCGAAGTTGTGGGCGACTATGTGTACCTGGGACAAACGATCCAATTGGGTAGGGCCAACTTCGAGAAAGAGGTCAACCGTCGAATCCGACTCGGCTGGGCAGCGTTTGGGAAGTTGCGCGGTGTCTTCTCGTCCAACTTACCGCAGTGTCTCAAGACGAAAGTCTATGACCAGTGTGTGTTGCCAGTGATGACATATGGCTCTGAGACGTGGTCGCTTACAATGGGCCTTATCAGAAAGCTTACAGTCACTCAAAGGGCAATGGAGAGGGCTATGCTCGGAGTTACCTTGCGTGATCGAATCAGAAATGTAGAGATCCGCAAGAGAACCAGGGTTACCGACATAGCCCGAAGAATTGCCAAACTTAAGTAGCAGTGGGCAGGGCACATTGCTCGCAGAACGGATGGCCGATGGGGCAGAAAGGTTCTGGAATGGCGACCGCGAACCGGAAGACGTTGCGTTGGAAGGCCTCCCACCAGGTGGACCGATGACCTGGTGAAGGTTGCGGGGATCCGCTGGTTGCGAGATGCACGGGACCGGTCAATGTGGCGACGCTTGGGGGAGGCCTATGTCCAGCAGTGGACGTCTTTCGGCTGATATGATGATGATGATGATGATGACATAAGTACAATTAATAGGTATCAAACAGTTCAAGTTCCAGATTGCTGGGCATATAAAAGAAAAATTCTGCTTAAAAAAACTTTCATAAATTATACGAAAATCGTACGTTGTTCAAAATGACACTTACTTCAAGACGCCAGCTGGTTCTAATAGACTATTTTTAAGTTCATAAAAAAAAAAACGTTTTTTGCTTCTATTCATTTCTTTGCTCCTGAATAATAGTTTTGGGCAACTTGTTACGGTAAGAGCCAAGAATAACGAGCCTCTTTTCTCTAACCAAATATTGAAGAAATTTTTGAACAAAAGCGAGTCGTAGAAGGTGAGAGCCAAAATAAAACGGTTTGTTTTTTTCTCTTAAAATTCAAAACCATTGTAGCGAAAAGTCAATAATTAGGCATGCAACGTTTTGTTTTTATGACTTTGACCTCATTATATACAAATAATTAATTACCTGCCAGCTTGGTTTTTGTCATTTTCAGGTTATGTTAAACTGATAGTGATAACTGAGTACGATAATATGATTACCTAAATGCTCGTGTACAATTTTAAAGCCATACATTTTTTTACATCTTTAAATTCGGTTTAAAAAAATATGTTTTTTTTCAGTTGTGGTATGTGAATATATAACTGTATTTATATGTAACATATTAAAATTATACTTACATGAACTCCGTTTGGAAAGTACAGAACGCCACCTGCTAGAATCCTTACATACTATTCCGCTCCATTTATATTTATACACACATTATGTTCTACATAATTAACGAAAGCACGCCCGTAATATTATGTTGCATCAAAATCTATGTTAATACAAAAGTAATGATAAACAGGGATGTTTACTACGATTTTTTAACAATTTAAGAAAAAAACATTGTTGAATAGAATTTGAGCGGTTTGCAGTATTTATTTTAACCTTACACTCAGCAAGACGCAGTGACTAAAGTCGACTGTATTTTCTGTTTGTAAAATGAAGCAAGACTGAAGCTGAAGATTTAAAGCAATGTCTATTTGTATAGAATATCTGATATTTTTTCTTATATTAAATGTAGCTTGCATGATAGCATTTCATGTTTATTAATGTAGATTTACTTATGTTTCTGTTTTGAACATTCTTTACTCTTGAAATCAGGTAGCTAAGTATAATACTCTGTCCTTGGGGTGGTCACGGCGTACAGTTTGTTCTGGTGCGCCGGTGGTGAGGGGTATTCCCCAGACGAAGGTCCGGTGACGGACAGCCGGCGGGTTCACGGTGAGGTCTAATGCGTGCTCCTGTTCCCGCCATAAGCGGCACAGTAGGACACTGTGGAGTTTAAGCGAGTTGAAGTGCCACATAACTGCATTACCGCGTCAACGTTAGCAATTAAATCTGAGTTAAGTTTTTCGTGCAAGTAGGTCTAATTCTAACATCATAACTGCAGTCAAGTAAAACCTTTATAGGAACCACGAAAAATCATTGTGACGGTCTTTTTGTTTTGATATTCCTGCTCTTGATCACTGATGTGTTCGACGATATAGCACGCTTGCCTAAAAGAAACCCATGCACTCTTGACTTAAAGACTCCCAGGTTGTAGCTATCAGGAAATACAGACTCCAGCAGAGAATTACATTATTTTCCCAAATATATTAAAAGTCGACATCCGACATCCTATCCGGATGCAGCTTATTAAAGCAACTGGATATTTGACTTCCAAGATAAAGTTACTGTGTTAGAAAAACCAACCAAAAGTATGAAAAACAACCCAATTATCCCACTAACCTGTTTTATAGAGACAAACACCACTATCACGTGTCAACATCGTAAACAGTTCATCTATTTTTATACTCCTAAGTAACTTCAGTAGGTACTTCGTCTATCCGTATTAAATCAGCATTGTTATAAATGATAGTAGGTACATTAACGTTGAATGAGTAGGAATCAATTATCTTGTAAAAGACGTTATAATTGTTTTATTATTTATTTATGTCAGTGGGCTCGTAAAATGAGTGGTTGTCACATCAATCGCTTTCACTGGAGCTGCAATTATCTTAGTTCCTTGTAACGAAGCTGGTTTTTAATACATTTTGTTAGATTATGTAGGTACTTAATTATTTTTAGCAAACTGTAGTATTTTTTATAGGTAGGTACGAAAAATTGTTGCATATTAGTCTTAAGCAAACAGATGAATAATATTTAGTTGGCAAATAAAAGTAGATTTGCTACTTATTTGGCCAAAAAAGAAGGAAACCATTCTACTTAAAATTTGAAAGGTAGATGTTTCAGAATATTTAATTTAATTGTCTTATAAGAGCCTAAATGTAGCTGAAGGTAGAAGTAAGTGTAGAAACTTAATAAAGAAGAGAGTTTTTTAACCATGATGATTGTGGTCACGACCTCCAGCATTAGGGAAACGACGCAAGGAGGATATTTCATAGGAATGTTAATAGAAGCAAGTAGAGAAAGTGAATAAAGAAGAAAGTTTTTAAACCATGATGATTGTGGTCACGACTCCCAGCATTGGAGAAACGACGCAATTTTTCGCGAGTTGGCACTCCCACACACCGACGGAATACAGCAAGCTGCTTGGCACCGGACTCCGGTGGGATGGTGGTCGCGATCCAGGCAGCCCACCGCTAAAGTTCGATCGTTCAGCCGTACCACAGGCAAGCCCGTGATGCTGTTGCTCGGGGTGAACCGCTAGGAGGTAGATCCCATACCACCCCAAAAAGTCTTCCAAAAAGTCTCTAGTTTTTTAATAGCCTACAATTAGGGTGCACGTTTGGCGCAGTAGTTGAGCGATTGACTGCTGCGCTGCGTGTCGCGGGTTCGATTCCCGGAACAAATAATTGTATGACCTACAGATAGTTGTTCCGACTCTGGGTGTTGTGCATGTGAGTTTATATGTTTGTAAACGCACTCACGATACAGGAAGAAATTCCTAGTGTGGAGCAACGCTTAAAAAAGAAAAACATAATTATCAATAAAATCAAATATCTGTTTTTGTTGGTAGTGTAGGAGACATTAAGTAAGACAATGAATATTTGCGCACCACTTTGGTTGACTGAGTAATGGAGCTAATTTGTTCTTACTTTGGAGCTATAAAGGCTGGCGAGTAGTTCGAGTGTTTTTGCATGACACGTTATAGAAGTTAGCTTTTATAAGACCTAGGGTACATAATATTATCTCTATATGATAAGTAACTAAAAATATTTTGAATTTATGCTGAGAAATAGCCTCACTGGTCGCAAGCGCCACTTCTAAGGAGGACCAATTATCAGGATCAATTCCTGAGTCCGGCAATGTTATAGGGATTTTCCATCTGGCATTCGTAGATTTGTGCAACATGTTCGCCCTAATTACATGGGTCTTAAAAAGAACTGGTGCAATTCGAGATTATCAGCTATACTATTACTTCTGCCTTACCGTTTGGGCGATACAAGCGTGATGTTATGATGATGAGATAACATCATAATATTACATTACAGGTTTCATAAATTTGCAAAAAAACGCCTCGTAAGAACGTTCATCGCTATTATTAACTTAGTAACTCAGCTTTTTTTAAGAAATATTGTTATTGGTGTCGCCTTGTAGAATATCTCCTAAATTGTATAAAGGTTCTCAATATAAAACTGTCTGTGCACATAATGTATTGGCACCGCTTGTACGTTATAGGCAGAATAAATTGTTAGATTTATAGTAAGCCTACATGAAATACACTATGAGAAAAGTTATTTTGGCAACAAAGTATATGGTAGACAATTCATAAAGCGGACTATAAAAAGGTAAATAAGCAGCCAATTCTGCACAATTGACTCAGAATACAGTTTCATTCTATAACAAAAGCTTATAGAACAAAATAGAGATGTTAGATGGATGGAAATACTTCTCTCTCTCCAAAATAGTTTCAAATGTGTAAATTATTAAGTAATAGCTTCTGCCAGCGGCTTAGCCTGATTGTATTATACATATAAACCTTCCTCTTGAATTCTTGAATTACTCTATCTATTAAAAAAAAACGCATCAAAATCCGATGCGTAGTTTGAAAGATATAAGCATACATAGGGACAGACAGACAGCGGGAAGCGACTTTGTTTCATACTATGTAAGGAAATAGTACATTACAGCAGAATCCAGTAAGTAAGCCTTCCTGGCCGAGTATGAGTTAACCGGACCGAACCGCAGGTGAGGTCCGGTTATATACGAGGCCAGGATGGCTTTCTTACTGGTTGAGGTTTGTATAATGCTTTTCTCAAAAATGAAAGAAAGTTTAACAACAAATTCGTTTAATTAATATTGAAGGTTACATTCATATTAGGGCAATTACTGATAGATATTGTGATCGATTTACCGGGGGCATTTATATTTGTTTGTTGTACATCTTGATTAACGGACTCTTTAATCCAACATGATTTATAAACTGAAATGACTAAATACAAACATAAAATCCCACACTATACTTCTACAACATTACTAAGTACAAAACGCAACGTGCATACTTTTTCTGCGTCGCGTTATGTGTCACAGACCCATAAAAAAAAAAAAAAAAAAAGTGTCACAGACAATAAAATGGATGTTTAAGGCTCCAAAATATATTATGTATCTCATAAAATGTCATACCAAAAAGAGATAGATATATATTTGGAGCCTCCCTCTAACCATGTTATAATGGCTAAACTCTAATCTGTGTCTGGTACTATGTTTTTTTTTTCTAAGCAGATCTAAAGAGGATGACCTAAACCGTGCGAAGCCATAAAAAAAAAAAGGGATGAAGGATGACCAAGTGTCCAGTAAGTAAATTACATACTTACTTACTGGACAGTAGGAGATTCCAAATTTAAAATCTCGCTTCTTACCGGACAGTTGTGAATAGTCTCCGGTAGAGTTCACTTTCTGGATACTTTTTAGAGATGTTATGTCAACATTACATACCATTTTTGAGAAAAGTGTTTTACTGGATACTTTTATGTGATATTCGATAATCACATATTTTTAATAAGCAAGTGACGTTATTGGTTTGCAATATATGTATTTAAGTTTAAATTTATATTCAAAATTTATTCAGTCTTTTGCTGTGATGTTTCTTTGCTTTAATATATATAACCATACCTACCTATTAACCTAATGATGTTTTCCTAAAAGAGCTAAAAACAATCATCACTATTATTATCTTATGTGCGCGTGCGTTTCTTGTACCACTTAAGGTAGAACAGGTGCATAAAGATCTCAGTAACTGGTAGTCTTGGTGCATGTTTATTGACCAGTCCAAATAAGCAACTCGTAATACCTTCTTTGTTAATAAGTAAGCAGATATCATAAATAATTATATCCAGCACATTGTTTTCTAAATAAAGACTCCGAGACTATGGAACAGAGAAATGTAAAGAGCGTACAAAACTTAAATTATTAATTTTAATAAAACTATTTACGGGTTCTTTTGAAAAGCAGTTAATATTTTGAGCAAAAAAAAGTTGATTCAAAAATCAAAAAACCTGACTGCTTAAAAAGCGAACTAAAAAGACGTAAACAAAAAGAAAATCATACAGAGAGAGTTTTGAGAGCAGTGGTGGCCCAGTGGTATCGGCCGCGACTTACAAGTTGTAGGTCGTGGGTTCGAGCCCAGGCAGGCGCTTTACTTTGTGTAAATTATTTCTTCACCACTGCTCTCAAAACAGTGAAGGAAAACATCGTGAGGAAACCGGCATGTCCTAGAACCAAAAATTCGAAGACATGTGACATCTACCAACCCGCTCTGGGACCGCGTGGTGGATTACGGCCCATTCCCTCTCACAGAGAGGAGGCCTGTGTCCCTGCAGTGGGAACATTAATAGGCTGATGATGAGATGTGATGTGATAAAAAATTATACATCTTTTTGAAAAAGGAATACGCATTTATTATGCAGTTATGATTATTAAATAAAATTACGAAAACCGACGAGGCCGTATGAGCTTGATGCCTTTGCTTTTCCGACAAAAAAATATTAGTCTAGGAATTTGCCGCATTTTGTTTTCTTCAAATACATAAACGTTAGGTTTATATTGTGTTAATTTTTTCGCAAATGGTACGAAAAGTAGAGTATTTTCCTCAGTGATAAAGCTGTCTTAGTCTTGGGTTAGCTTAAATCCCTCGCTACACTCAGGACTCGTCTTAAATCCCTCGCTTCGCTCGTGATTTAAGTATTTAACACCCTCGCTACGCTCGGGAGTAAACCTCGAGTCCTTCGATACGCTCGCGATTTAAATCGTCATCCGCGACTGCTTTATCCCCTTGGTTAATAATCTACTATTTGTCCCCCACAATCCGCTATTTTTCTATTTTTAACCGACTTACCAAAAAGGAGGAGGTTCTATGTTCGACTTCTTGTATGTTTTTTTTTATGTATGTTCACCGATATCTCCGTCAATTTTGGACCGATATCGAAAATTCTTTTTTTGTTTGAAAGTGTATGTTTCGAAATTGGTCCCATTTTAATTTGGTGAAGATCTGATTAAGAACTTCGGAGATATACAACAGAACTCTTCAATAAATAACGGCAAATCATTCGGGATTGCTGCAATTGCATGTCTGTTTATTGTTTATACCATTTCATAACATAACATTACGCCAGTACACTATAAAGGGGTACGCAGAACTCTCATTTCACCGGTTATGTTCAAGTTTCATGTTATTCGGGTAATCAATTCTGGCGTTATAGATACCTTACTAAACAACTTGACTATTTTAGGAAAGTACAACTAAAAAGGGAAAAAAAAAAACTTTTTTGCAAAAAAATACTACCGACTTCCATATGAAAAACTACAAAGTGAAAAATAACTTTATTTTTGGAAGTCGGTGACCATATTGCAAAAAAATGGGAAAAAAGAAAGACACTGACTTCCAAAAATAAAGTTATTTTTCACTTTGTAGTTTTTCATTTGGAAGTCGGTAGTATTTTTTTGCAAAAAAGTTTTTTTATCCATTTTTAATGTAGCCAGTGACACTCGCAGGGTCAAGACGAATCGATTGAAGTAATCATCAAAATCGGCCAATGCGTTTGGTCTCTAGAACGCCACATAGGAACAAACACACATACATACAAGACTGATAAACACATTACTCTCCTTCGGCAGTCGCGTAAAAAACACACTATTCACACACACAAGCTATTCACATTTATTCGCACTCAAAATATTTGTATGATCTATAGAGTCACAGACAACCTTTTAAAGTGTTGGAGTAATGCGAGCTCATCGCTTACCATAGCAACGACAGTTTTGGCCTACGTTCGTCTTTGAGTAAGTAAATAATAGCGGGAGACACTCTCATATTAATTTCAATGAATTGCAAAATGTATCGGCTTAACTTCTTCACAAAATGTGAGACTGTTGTGGTTTTAAATTCCACAACGCTATTTGGGAATTAAAAATTCGATATCTGACGTCACAAAGTCAAAACTACTTTTTTGAACGTCATTGCAATATGTCAGAATTGCAAACAAACACAAAAGAATACGGAGATGAAAAAAGTAAATGCTTTTTATGCAAATAGTACCTAGTAGATATACCCAGTTGAGTAGAAGGCGTATACAATTATTAGTCTATGACTAAATCAAGTCCCGTAGGTGGAAAGCAATATAATTAATAAGTATTAAGTTTTTTTTTTTTTGTATTATAAACAAACTTTTTCACATCTAATCAATCCAAACACGATGGTGCTATGTTGTCTATTCGAGGAGTTGCTTTGGCCGGCTCCATCATGAGACCAGTCCATATATTTATATTGTATTCAAAGTTATATCAGTACCCCATGTTTCATCTTAATATGATTTTAGCAAGTGCTTTAAAAATAGATTAATAGTTGCTGGACAAAGCTTGCATTAAAATATCATTTGTTCAAATTCAAAATGAGAAACTTAAAAAACTGCCTCTTGACGTCAATGAAACTTAGCTCAACTACCCAATTAAAAGTATACCATTTTTGGTAAAACAGGTTATACTCGTACAAAGATTATATGACTTAATTTAATAACCTTTAAATACTTAGAACAAAAAGAACAACTTTCGTGAGGCCAAAGTTGCCAAGGCTATATTAAATTACTTTATTGTTAAGTAAGTCCGACCCGTTCGTCAAAGTAATAAGAAAGAAATGGGAAAAAACTTCGAGGACGAAGTTATACCAGTGGGTGAATTATTCATTTCTTTAACTAGTTTATCTAGATATACTCTTAAAATACTTAAGATAATTTGTATTTTTTTAGCTCTTGTTAACAGATTTGTTAGAACTGCACGGAGTTTGTAAATTAAATTCTGAATAATTTCAAGAGAAGCACACTAGTCAAAAAACAAAAAAAAACAATGCCAAAACAAACAAATAATGCAATGTGTCAGGGAAACCACCTTATGCTATACTATCTTCTCCGAATATGTTATATGATCATTTTAGCCTACGGCTTCTCCAAATACCTTTCAATTTTGCGAACCAAAAACAGAAAATAGTTCAATTTTAGAGCCAAATTTCTCATGAAACACGAACAATCATAATTATGAGCGACATAACCTAGAGACCTAGTAGAGTATGATCTAGTGACTTAGAACCTTTTTTAATAATCACATCATTACATTCAGTGTTAGCCAGATAAAAAGAGTAACGACATCCATCATGAAAAGGTGCCTAATATACAGAGGCATAGATAGTTATTGTAAAAAAACGAGGAAATTTTTTCTTACATAATATTAATTGTTGGTGCTGGTTGTGTGGTATTTATTTATGGCATTAGGACAAAAGTGTTATTAACTTTAAAACTTTCGCGTTTCATTATTGAAAACAATATAATTATCACGGGAAATTTAACGCGATGATTTCGATTGTTTGTTTACCTATTTCGCCCGACGTTTCGGCCGTGTTGCAACGACCGTGGTCCCGGGTAGACTAGACTAGTGTCTCGGTGTACTGGCTCCATTGGTGCAGAAAATTCTTCCTCTACCCTCACTTTTCTATACACTACACTGACCGTGTCCTTATTCTGTAAGTTTGCCGACTGCACAAAACGAGGTAATGATTTTTGAATCACCGGATTCCACGCCGCGGATAATTTGTAACCGTCATCCCGATTGAACGTTTTGTGTTTTTTAATTTCAATCGCTTCACGCACAATTCTTGAAAAGAAGTGGCGTTCCGTGGAGAGGACTTGTGGACGATGAAATTCGATCCAGTGATTGCTGCCGCCTTCTAATAGGTGTTCTGCAATCGCCGACTTATTGGACTGTCGGTTTTTTACAGCGGCGATATGTTCTTTGACCCTTTCAGCTATAGACCGCATAGTCTGGCCTATGTAAGAACTACCGCAGCTGCAGTTGATTTTATAAATACCCGGTGATTGAAACGGCAGTACATCCTTTGGTGTGCCCACTATGCTGTTCACCTTTTGTCCCGGCGTGACTATAGTGTTTATGGAGTACTTCTTCAATATCGAGCCGATCTTGTCCGTTACTCCTCTGACGTAAGGCAGGTAGGCAGGCTGTCTATTTACCTCAGGATGTTTGCATCTTGGAATGGGCCGTTTCATTCGCCGTCTGACAACGTACCCTTCCAATCATCCATTCCAATCATCAATTTCCCTTCCAGGTGCTCAGGGTCACACAAGTCATGAGCTCTGTTTTTTAATGACGTCATAACAGCTTGTAAGTGGTTACTAAAAAAAATACTTTTTTGTGTTGTCAGCATATAATTTTTTTTTCTTAAATTTACATTTTTATTTTTTGTCTTTCTTAATAATTGTTTTTGATATATTTAGTTAATATTGCGAAATTTATATTTTTGGTTTAAATTTAAATTTTTATTGTTTCGTACCCAAACGGTCCAAACGAGCCCTATTGCTATTACTCACGTGTTTGTCTGTCCGTCTATCTGTCCGTCTATCCGTCCATCTGTCAGTCTGTCTGTCCGTTATCTGTCACACAGGTATTACAGCCAACCGGTTGGGCTACAGTCTTAAAATGTTCACAGTATAAGAATCTTACTGACCCAAAGCCATACAAATTGCAAAATAATTAAAGGATAGTGTGAAAATAATTTGACCTTCCCCATCGAGTGGGATATCACTGTTTTCATTGAGAGCTCATTGAATAGTTAAATACTGTACTTTTTGTTTAAAAAATATAATAAAACAAAGGAATGAGAAGTTACTAAAACCAGCTATTTTACAAAATTTTGCCCCGATTTTTTTTATAAACGCCCATTGACCTTGAAATTTAGTGATATAGATAAATATTTTTTTCTCTGAAATGCACTATTTTTCCTATTACAACCAACTTAATTTTGCGGTTTGGTACGGAAACCTATATGTGCGAAGTCCGACACTAACTTGGCCGGTTTTTTTATTTATTGTCAATTTTTTATTTTTAACTGACACTTTTTATTTATAACTGTTTATTTGTTTTGTCATATGTTACTAAAAATAGTTAGAAGTTATTTCTACTAACAAAAAATGAGGTGTTGAATAAATAGATTTAACAATATCAACAGCTCCGTTTGATCAGTAAATGCTGCCATGCCTAATCGTGGAAAATGTTGGAAAAATAACGATGACTAATTGTTAACTTATTACTATTAGCACAATGAACACTTGAACATGCCTGTGCGTGTGATACACAATAAGAAAGAATAACAGTAACAACTTATTGTTACTGTTGTAGCAGTAACAATAAGTTATCGTTACTGCTACCTACAGTGTTTTTAAACTTAAGTTAGTTAGTAATTTACTGTGTTTAAATAAAACCAAATAACTAAGTTTGTTTGTGATTATTTTCCTGTAATTGTTTGAACAATTACATAAACCAAGTGCTGTATTAATTACCCGGTCATCATCTTCATCTTATCCAGCTCATTATAACAGAAATACTTGAGTTGATCTGATCCAGCAACATTGTTTTGCTTCAATATACCTACTAATATTTTTTTTACCCATTGAATTAAATCATGCTCTGTTAGTTTCTGTCCTGCCACTTGGGAAATAAATATCAGTAGAAAGTGAGAGTAGTACCTATATCAGTAGTATGTAATGGATTGATTAAATTCCGCATAAAACTTTTTTGCAGTGGCTTGCCATCTTTTAATCCCCACAATGAACGGTTCTCTGTTACAAGATTTAAAAAATACTGCAGTGCGGTGTTCACTTCACTTCACGTTAAAAATAGAAAATACTAGCTTTTGTCCGGGCTTTGCCTGGATAAAAGTGCAAAAATATCCTACGGATACTATCCTATATCCTAATCTAGGCCTGTTTTCCGAAGGAAGAAAGTTATAAATAACGGTAGTAATGAAACTCTTATGAGTAGATACCGGTTTTCCTGAACCCGTGGAGAAATAGAAACATAGAAATGCCACATGCAGTATTTTCTGTCTTCATGTTACTGAGAATTTGATGTAAATAAACATACACAAACAACTTTTCTATTCCGAAGTAACCACCTAGTGAGTCATTCGGGGAATTGTGCCGTGATTATTGCACAGAAAAAACACCGGATACGTAGATCAATTATCACAGAAAGGGAAAAATTGGAAGCTAAATGAAGTTGTCGAGATGCATTTAGGACAAAGACATAGAGGAACAAATAGTGTTGCCTGTTATGTAAAATTATCGATTTTGATATAAACTACCACATTTCGAGTGTATGGGGAAAAACAACTGTGTATTTAGAGCACTATACATTTCCGTTTACCCCTTTGGGATTAACAGGCGTGATGTCAAATATGTAAATGGAACGTTGACAGCACATTCGTCTATCTTCCTTCGAATTTGAAAAAAACCCCACACAAGTATCAAAAGGTCACAAACCAAGATAAATTGCCAAGGGATGGCATTCAATGACAACACACATCTACGTAATGGAGATAAATATTCTGTTGCGCAGCTTAAGCCATACTACGAAAACTTATCACGTATTCTGTAAGACAATGTCGGTCTGTCATAGAATAATGTCGATCGATTTGAAAGGAATAAGAGAGGAATACGAGGCCATACGAACTTCACTCTAGTGACGCTTATGCAACTATGCTGCAATTACAGAGCACGGAATCGACAGCCTCTAAAAACGACAATAACTCATTACGAATAAGATTCGCGGCGCAAAAAGTGCGTTGGGCACACAATTTACGTCAAGATCGACTCTAAAAACTTTCAGTTACCATCGTAATTTGTGTCGTAGGAATAGTAAATGGTGATAAAGTATTTGTATTGGATAATGACGCTTCTAGCATCAATCGCCACCGAGTCATCTCCAAAGTTTTCATATATCGGCCAAGTAATAATGTTCAGTTTAGCAACCAATTCTGATCTTTATCTGTATTTAATTAGTTTTAACACCATTTAGTGACGCAGTCATGCTGACACAAGTCATTTGTTTTGTTCTAAGTTGAAAGGCTAAAGTTCGTTCCCATGTGTTTTCCTAAAGTTTCAGACTTTAAAATGTAACATTCTCCTATGACTTAGGTACCAACTAGATTGTCTAAATTATACTACAGAGAGGTACTGACAGGTCGAATAGCTAGATGCATGAAACCTTTGTTCTAATAATGGGATGACACTGATTGCCAATTAGTCTATAGACAGGAGTATTGATGTATCAGCCAGACAATATTGCGACGCTGATCCATATTCAGATCGAAATTACTATATACCACTTCGTGTCAGGTTGCAGGATCCAGAATATCTGGATACCAGACGCACGGGACCGATCAATGTGGCGACACTTGGTCTTGGTCTATGTTCAGCAGTGGACGTCTTTCGGTTGAAATCATGATGATGTAAGTAATGGGCCTTTTATTTTTAGTGGCAGAGCTGTGCGCTGCATGCCGCGGGTTGGATACCCGTACGGAGCAAATATTTATATGGCCTACAGATAATTGTTCCGGGTCATTTTTTTATGTGATTTTATACGTTTGTCAATGCACCCAATATACAGGATTATTTCCTAGTGCGTTTCCTACCTTTCTATTAAAGAAATATACTACTATTAATTGTTAATAATATATCATTGTTAGAACAAACTAATTGTATATTTGTTTATTACTTTTATCGACAGTTGGACATTATAAAGGGTTGTTTTAATGGTAAAGTTTCAAATGAATTCTAAAAATATTGATTGGATTGGTAAACAAATTGAAATCGGAATAACAAAGGAATGGAGCATTTAAATTAATGAGTATCTATGTCCTGGGATACATATTATGATGGTCGTATCATCATTATTATAGCTGCCAAAAGACATCTACTGCTGGCCTCCCCCAAGCTTAAAATTCGTATTCTGTAACTATATAAATAGGAATAATAATCATCTTCATCATCGTTTATAACAGTTTCAGCTAAATTATAAAATGTGTAAAGAACTGCAAATATCAAATACCAATATTACATTCCTAAACTACGCCAAAACGTGGGCGTTTGTTCCCTTCAATTTCTATCGTCCACAACTTTCTATTAGTAGCTACTAGTTGGTACTACGAAATTTCCCGGGGGATGTAAGGAATCCAGATAATTAAACTATTGACGCAATCGCTGTGACGGTCACAAGGTACTGTAACAGTTTACTGGTGGCCTCTAAAGCGATTGCATAAAAGAAACAATTTATCGTACCCAGACTGATATACCTTAGGTAGTAACGCGCGCTTTGGCCTTTATTTATCTACTGTTTTTAAATGTAGAACTGTATTGTATTTTTCCATTTAAATAAAAAATAAAGAAAGTTTTTTTTTCTGCCAAGTAACTTTTGTATTCAGAAAGTTTTTCATAAACCCTAGTGACTACTTAATGAAAACAATATTAACATAAATGGCTCAAACAAAATTAATTTTCAAGCGAAGGGGATCAGATCGAGGGGATCCGACCGGAACAAATCGATTTCATAGAGATGATGGCAGTTATTTCAGTTCAATCTCAGGTTAAGTTTAGGCTTAATATCTATGGCTTTCAAAACTTATTCTTTTAAAACTACAATCGGGCAAATGCATCGAAGGAAAAAAATACTTGTGGTATGAAAGCCATTGAGGTCTTGATGGACGAACTTTACGAGCCGTTTTTATCGTCTACATCCTCACTTTCCTATCTTGTAGTAAACAACAAACACTTACGAGAAAACAGGGGCAGTCAATTATTGTGTGGAAGAGATTAAAAACCTTTTTACAAAAAAATATTATACTACCTACAAAGTGAAAATAACTTTGTTTTTGGAAGTCGGTGTCCATAACGCAAAAAAATTGGTACCTACCTAAGACACCGACTTCCAAAAATAAAGATATTTTTCACTTTGTTAGTTTCTTATTTGGAAGTCAATAGTAGGTATTTTTTTGTATTTTATTTTCACTTTTTGGTTGTACCTACTTAATAAGCAATTTGTATATTTGTGAAATAAGAGTGTACAAAGGGGAATTGTACACAACTGCGTACCCCTTTAGAGCATACTGGCGTGATGTTTTGTTATGAAATGCTATAAAAAACAAACAGGCATGCGATTGCAGCAATCTCGAGAGATATAGGCCGGTGGTTCAAGAACCAACTATGTTCAGTGATGTAATATGTAACACTGTAAATAATATGTCTTGATTTGGTTGATCTCATAATTTGATTATTTTTAATTTGTTATGTTACTGAATTGATATTGAT
Organism: Orthosia gothica; assembly: GCA_949775005.1. Taxonomy (NCBI): domain Eukaryota; kingdom Metazoa; phylum Arthropoda; class Insecta; order Lepidoptera; family Noctuidae; genus Orthosia; species Orthosia gothica. The sequence continues at coordinate 16,619,238 of OX459038.1, forward strand.
AAACAATTTTTCTTTTTTTGTGAAATTAATAAATACTTTACCTTATTTTTACAACCAAGTACCTATTTATTAAACCATAAACAACCCTGACTGACTTCAAACATCTACTCGTAATATGTCTCGGAGAAGGAGTAAGTATAATTATATGATTAAACGAACTTACCTTAAGTGAAGTTCTATCATAATTATACGCAACTCCTTCTCCGAGACAGGTCTCCCATCCCGTCCCTACTGAAGTTCTTCCCGAAATAGGGTTGTTTAAAAATTACTGGCTTTAAACGAAATGACAGTTAAGTGTTGCCTAATGAGAGAACAGTTTTTACTTTTTTTATTTTTTAACTTTAAAATAATTGTGATGGCGTTGGTACGATCCCACGCTATCCCACGCTATTCCACGCTTCTTTTATTTAGTGAAGAGTGCCGTTGTATATCTTCGAAGCTCTTCATCAGATCTTCACCAAATTAAAATGGGATCAATTTTGAAATATAGCATTTCAGAAAATAATAATTTAAGCGGTCCACAATTGACGGTGATATCGGTGAACATACACAAAATACAAAACGTTATCTCGAACCTTTTTGGTAAGTAAAAAGAAGAAAGTGATAAGCGAAATTATTATTTTCTGTTTTTTTTCATTAGTTACTTACGTTTTGTAATGTGCTTGTTATGGTTCTAAATTACTATAGTTTGTTTTAACTTACTGCAGAACTTTTGATTGATACGGTATAACTATGTGAAATATTTTAAGCCTCTTCTCAAAATATACTAATCAATGCGCTGTATGCAAAATATCTTATTTCAGAAGCCTCATTTTATCATTTGAGAAGTGATAAAATGAGGCTGAGATTAAAACAATTGACGAAATGATTGTCGTAGTGGTTGAGGGTTCGGCTGCTGCGCTGCGTGTCGCGGCTTCGATTCCCGCACGGAACAAATATTTGTAAGGCTTATATATTGTTGTTTTGCATCTGGGTGTCATGTGTATGTGAGTTTAAATGTTTGCACCGAAACGCACCCACGACGATGGAATAAATTTCTAGTGTGGCGCGAAGTTTGCAAAAAAAATACATGCCAAAAAATTCTTACAATTACATAATTTTAAGCGGGAGACATTTTATAGAAGAACGAGTTTCACACCACACAAGACCAACACAAGTTCTAAGTCCATAGGTTAACAGCATTTCTTCTCAGAGCTAAGTCTTGGAAAAACACATCAACAGTCTTTCTACGTCTCTTTCAATATAACGAAGTTTGTTCAGTTCAAATGAATAGCAACTTCCCATTGAAACGAGAATAAAGAACTGGAAAAGAATTTCTTTGAGTGGGTAGATGTTGACCTTACGACGTCGACAAGCATGTTGGATACACCAGTTAACGCTATTTAAGGCTTCCGTAGTTTCAAAAAAACTTAATTAAAAAAATCAAAAAACCCGACTGCTTGAAAAGCGAACTAAAAAGTCGTAAACAAGGAAAAAATCATGCATCATACATATTCGCCGGCTGGCTGACCAAAATCTGGTGTATCCTCCGCCTGCACAGCATTATTTTTTCCTTGTTTACGACTTTTTAGTTCGCTTTTGAAGCAGTCGGGTTTTTTGATTTTTTTAAATAAGTTTTTCATTTATAACTTTTTAGTTAGTTTTTTCGAATTAGATACATTTAAACATATAAGTGTTATATATTTTTGAAATCACCTCTTAAAACCATTTATTTTGATACCCCACACGATGGGTTTGGAAGAAAAAAAAAATTTGGGCCCCCACAATATGGCACCCAAAATCCGCCATTTTTCTATTATCCAATTTTAATGTAGCCTATGACACTCGCAGGGTTAAGACGCATCGATTGACGTACGAATCATCAAAATCGGCCAACGCGTTTGGTGTCTAAAACGCCACATAGGAACAAACATACATACATACATACATACTTACATACATACATACTTACATACATACATACATACATACTTACATACATAGACTGATAAACACATTACCCTCCTTTGGCAGTCGGGTAAAAATAGGGTAGGTATATTTTAACCTTTAACCAAGGTCAGAAAAAAAGTAAATGTAAGTAGTTTTGTACCTCTTTAGTGTGAGGCAGCTCAGGAAAATAATGTTTTAAAGAATTTGGGAAGAATTTTATCTTTTTAGTTTCATAAGCGTTATTACATAATTTACAGACCGACACCACATAAAAATGGTCAGTATTTTTTGGTGAGTAAAAACTCGATGATGTAAAATGAAACAAATTTTACGATCCAGTTCTGTGTGAAAAGGGAAACTAGTTTTACATTTATTGTATTATCATCGTAAAAAATATAGTGTTTGTCACAACCCAGTTTTTACAATTTATGACCCACTTAAGGACGAAAAAGGTTGTCCTATCATGTCCGAAGATGTAATGCTGAAGATTGCAGTTGGTAAGTGTCAGATTTACAAAATATTATGAGCATACGGGCTCAGAAATAATAAATGTTTTCTAAAATTATATATTTTATATTGTTTTTTTATGTACGGAATGGAATTGGATAAAGGCAGAAAGACAAAATTATGTACAGATCAAGCCACTGCGATTGACTGTAGATAATGTTTTAGATTATAAGTTAATGTCTAAATAATGAAGGTTATAATTATAATATATGCACGAAATACTTTTAATTTATTTTAAATGCCGGACGATGAGAGTTACGTATTGCATAGACCCCCTAATCCTCGCCTTTTGTTAGTCTTTACTGATCATAGACTCCATATAAATTAGCCAGCGAAAGGTCGAAAGCCAAATCACTTGATTTCGGATACCACACTTTTTTTCTGGATAAAACCTTTCACATAAAATTTGATGGAACTGTATTATTTTTTTGCAGACTTAAAGTAAAAATAGCAAGATTATGTTGAAACAGCTCGCAAAAGAGTCATTAACCCGCTATGCTAAGTGCGTTGCCATTCAGTGGTGCACTTAAACTAGGTTTTTTATAAAGTGGAATAAGTAAAAAACAGCAATGTATTGATAATGAGGGCGTTGTGATAAAAATATGCAGGTATTCCACTCAGAGGTATTTCAAGAGTTTTTATGTGAATAACAAGTAGGTTTATAATAATGGTTATATGTTTAAAATCAGTAAAATCTGTTCGAGTGTGTTTTCTCATTATTATTTTTGATAGTTTTGTATTTCAACTTTTGCACGTTTTATATGTCATGATAACTCAGTTAGTTTATTGTAGTTATGTTTATGCACTGTGTTATTAAAATCAAGGTTCACTACGAACTAATCCCATCAAAACATCCCACGACATTTTAGTGATAGATATATTCATTTTACTGCCACAGTGACTGCAATTATTCGTATATTTGTCAAATAGTAGGTGCTTTTTTAAGCTGTAGTTAAACAATATTTTTAGCCCCATTTTTGTAGGGTTATTACTATTTTCTAAGAACGATAGGAAGTTTTGTGTTGTAAATTATTGTTGTTTCAGCACAATGATCTAACTGAAATCTCCTTATAAAAAAATGCTTTTAAAGGCTGATACTTTATATTTGTACAGTCGATTGTATATGAACCTATGATAAATATTTTCCAAAACAATAAATAAGGTATCGATAACTTATTTAAAAAGTTATTAACAAAATGCTTGTTGCTAATTGTAAACTCCTGATGACCTTGCCGAAACTTTTGCTGAAGCACTTGTCTTGATATAGGCATTTCTGAACAATGATAAGTACTCGCTCTCTCTCATTGAGAGTCAAAGCCAACATCGGTAACCAATTCTAGGAGAAACTCAATTCAGAATTATGAAGTTTCGATAAATTGTCTGTTAATTCTGCTTTTAAAACAATTTTGTCGGACCCTCTTGATGAACTTCCGGACAAGGATCAAGAGTTTTAATTCAATTAACATTGCTGTACATTTTTCTTGTGTTAATTTCGCTAACGCACCTTTAAATCAGAAGAAAGGTCTTTTGTCTTTTTCAAAATCTGATAAATAAGACGTAAATGTTTTCTTAAAGTTATAGGCTTCTTTGAATTAAGGCAATAATATTTCAAAGCCTTAAATACAAGCACTTTCTTTTCTCTTTTTAAATTAATCGGATAGAAAACTAACCTCTGGCATCAACTCTACCCGGCAGCATTATTAAAAGTACTGAATATCAGTCCAAGTAGGTACCTACACGAGCCAGACGGTATTATTTCTAACCATATAAATATAGAAAAACGAAACCATAGGTTACCTATCAGTAACACACGATGTCCTCATTACAGATCCTTTCTTGGAACATTTTCGGCCAACGATAAAGAGAGGAGTGGAAGCGATAGCGGGGCTAGGCGACTAAAGCTCTTTTATAAAGCTAAACTGCAGCTAAGCTTGATCTCGTTTACTAAGGCAATGAACTTGTAGCGATTTAGTTATCTAGCAAACAGTGAACAGAACTGGCTGTGAAAGTCGTCGGTTTTGTCAACTACATTTGATTAAGTAAACTCTTATTTAACACGTATTTTAAACATTTAAAACATAACGTAAAAACAGATTCGTTGCTTACCTTGAATTTTGTGTATAAGTACCCATAATATAGTCGATATTTTATGGGAGTGGGAACAAGAGATTGCGCTAATATTTGGACACGACGTTTTAAGTTTTTTTGGGACATGTCCCAAAGGAGTGAAAACATTTCCCGAAGGATTTTTAACAAACAAAAGATTTCAGATAATGTAATCAAAGGTTTAGCGTAATTATTTTAACCATGTTATTATTTCATCTGAAAGGAGTTTTGTAATAGATAAAACATTTTTTTTTTTTTAAACTTTGCCCCACACTAGGAATATCTTCCTGTATCGTGGGTGCGTTTACAAACATATAAACTCACATACACAACACCTAGAGCCGGAACAACTATTTGTAGGTCATACAAATATTTGTTCCGTGCGGGAATCGAACCCGCGCCACGCAGCACAGCAGTCAATCACTCAACCACTGCGCCAACCGTACTTAAACAGCATATACTACCTAGATACTCAGCCTTTTAAACATGAACTTCTTACGACTTTTATAACAGAACATATTCGCCTACCCGAATTTGTTACAAACTTTCTGAATTATTGAATTTTCATACTAATTTTCTCGTTAGATCCTGGAACATCATTTATTTATTTGTCATGTTATGGTTGAGAGTTTATAAGTGGAAATATTTACGAGTCACTTTGATTAATAGTTTTAGGAAAGGAACATCTGTTGTTGTTCATTATTGTCGAGTTATTGTTACCTAATTGCTTGGAAATGCCTTTTGAGTAGGAACCCGAATGGAAACGATTTTAATTTGTTTGGGTCCAATTTATTGTTTTTTAAAAACAACTACTCATTGAACCCTTTCAATAGTTGAATGGTGGCTGAACGCCCGCTTTATTTGGCAATTTACTAAATAGCTGCAAGTTATTAGCTGATACTTCAAAGCATTGATTTACTGAATAGTTTGAGATCTGCTGGCCAATTCCCCCAATTAAAAATAAATTCTAGTACTGCAAAACGTCAAAAATGGTCAAATCGCATTCCGTCATTCTTTTTGGTATGCAATTTTAATAATAACGCTATTGTTATGTAATCAGTATCTAATTTGGATCTTTTATTGGCCTCCTGTAAACTAATTCACGTATCTAAAAAGTTTAGTTGTAATGAATAAACATTCAATCACAACATCGTATTTTTCGATCACAATCAGATACGCTCACAGTGTTCGCATCACGCGTGTGCAATAAGAGCACATTTCGCGTATCCTACACTTTGACATAAACTTAACCACAATTGCATCGCAACTAAATAGCGTCTTCAAATTATCCGAATAAGCCCACTACAGATTACTAACATCACACTCTCACCATCTCGTATCAAAAAATAAATCATATTCAATCTGCCTACCCTTTCCCCAGCTATAGCAGAATACCAGTATTTTACATCCCTTTGTACCGTATGCACCATTGACCAGGCAGGACAGTGCATAAAGGTGCACTTATACAATCTTCTGTCATCATCAATGGTGCAAATGAAACTGCATTGATAGTATGGTCTCATCTGCACCATCCACATACACACACACACACCATCTAATGACACAAAATTTGTAAAATTGTATCTCATGCACTGTCCTGCCTCTTCTGCCTGCATTAAGTATTGATGATGGATTGGGTAACATAGTTTAATGACATTTGTCCTCAAAAATGCAGTGAGTAGGTAGCATGATACCTCTTGGAAAGATCGGTCAGATATTTTGGCTTCTGACTACCCGTAACGACTATCAAAGATGTACAAATGGCAGACAGGTTAAAAGGCTTAACGAGCTTGCCTAGGTACGAGAGTCTCCTTATCTAATGCACGGTCATCATCATCATCATCATCAGCCTATTAATGTTCCCACTGCTGGGACACAGGCCTCCTCTCTGTGAGAGGGGATAGGCCGTAATCCACCACGCGGGCCCATTGCGGGTTGGTGGATGTCACATGTCTTCGAATTTTTGGTTCTAGGACATGCTGGTTTCCTCGCGATGTTCCTTCACCGTTCTTGAGAGCAGTGGTGATGAAATAATTTACACAAAGTAAAGCGCCTGCCAGGGTTCGAACCCACGACCTACAACTTGTAAGTCGCGGCTATTACCACTGGGCCACTCTGGGCTCTCACACGGCACCCATTTATAAGCCGACTTTGGCAATGTTGCGTTGTGAGTGTTGTGACCTGTGTGGCTAATTTTGCTTGGCTACTGGCTTATAACAATATTGAACGTGGGATGTAAATATGCCAGCCTTTGTTTTTGTTTCACTTCGAAACTACCAATAAAAATATTATGACTGTGATTTTTATGGATTTGCTGAAGCAACATGCGTGCTATATAAACAGAAATATCTTTATTGTTCACAATAATAGTTTTCTATTGTTTCTCTCAAAGCTTCTGTTACATAATTAATATAAGACGTTACTAAATGTGTAGTTAGCTCACTTGATTTATAATTAGAACAAAAGCGAAAATATTAAAAAGAATACACGTAGAAGGCATTTTATTTTAATTTATTTCATTCGTGTGCCATGAACATTGTCGTACCCTACTTTAGTAAATAAGCTGAGAGTCTCATAGGAACAAGTTCTAAAATTTTATTAGGAATTGACCGAATTAAATTAAATCATTTGACATAATTATTAAAACGCGCGTATCGGCTGTCAATGCCATTCTTTGTATTTTTTTAAATCGTGTTCTAGATTTCGAATGACGTACACACACTACATACAGCGCAGAAGAAAATATTGATTGGTATTCAGTATGATATTAAAAGGTAACTAACCTTTAAAATCATACTGGCTAGCAAGAGTAGAGCTCAGTAGTCAAGAGTGAATAGGTTATTTCTAGGCAAGCGTGTTTTACCGTCGACCACATCATTGCTTGCCATCAGGTAAAATAGTGGTCAAGCACGAGCCTATAGAATAAAAATAAAAAAATCTTATGTCACAGTACCTATAGTCCAATATTAAAGGAGAGAGCCATAAGTAGATGAGCACCTTGCTATCAGCGAGTTAGCGATATCGCTTTCTTCCAAAAAAATCTGATTCATGGTCGGTGCATGGAGACAATTAAATTATCAGGTCACAGACTAACAATAAGTTAATTTTATGTCATAAAGCGTATGAAAGTAATAAATGATTTTTATTATGGCAAAGTCGTCGTGCAGTAAATCCAAGCACACTAAAACATTAGGTTCTTTTATAATGGCAAGAGCGGTACCAAATGCAGTCTATTCTTATATTCAGATTCAGTATTCACAATATATTGTACCACTGAATGGTCAACCGCACGACACTTTAATAGAAATACGAAAACCGCTCCTTAGGAACGGCAACGAAATAAAGACTGAATACAATAGCAACAGGAGGTCCTAAATAAAGATTAACAATAATAGCTGATTGACGTCTGATGTTTTATCGATATTAGTGTGATAGTAATAAAAGTCGATTAAAAATATTAGACGAATAATAAGAAATATGACCCTTAAGCTGTTGCAGTCATCTCTATATAATAGCGTAATATATTAGCATGACAAATACGATTATTTTTGAATTTATGGACATGTGCCACAAATAAACAGATAAAATTGTAAAATCTTGTCTGATAGTAACTAACATCACTACCAGCCATCCATGTTTCTAAAATAGATAAATGTAAAATATCAAAAACATGAACAATAAATTTTATCTTCTGTCCAATTTTGTCTTCGATCTATTATATGTTTGAAGCATTGGGATTTAAAACCAATCTTTGTCAACTTCATTCACGATTTTTGGATTCATATTCAATACGTTCCAAATTTAACATGAATAAGTATTTGATGCTTATATTACTGCGCTTGTTTTACTCAAAATGTTGGCATACCATAAATTAACAGTGGATTTTTTTTCTTGTTATACGGTTTCCTATTGATTAGGTATCGCGATAAAAAAACTCTTTTAAGTTTTATTTTATGGTCTACAAGAAGAAAGCAGGTATTCCTCCTTTTAGTGGAAACAAAAATAAAAGCAAAGAAAATAAATAATATTTAAAAGTGGAAAAATATTTAGAATTTGTTTTTATTCCTCATAAAGTGCTTGTAACTAAGATCAAGTGGGTAATTTACGTGAATAATAAAATTTAATAGACTTTTTGCCGGTGACAACAGAAACATTAGATACAATGCAGTCTAATAAATCAGTATTACCGTAGAAAAAGTTTTAAAATAAACGCTTCAAACTTCCTTGTTTATAGCAATTTTACAAGCCATCGGAGACCACTGGCTTGTCCCGTACATTGAGTGACTTGAACATAAATCACTATAAGGAAAAGTGAAGTATAAAAAAATCCAATAAATTCTTATTATTTACTCAAGTCTACCGCAAATTCTTCAATCAACGAAAATGGAGTTCGAAGACTAATAGCTTCAAATTAAGTTTACAGTTTTACTCAAAATTATGTGAATATATACCTAAGGAAATTATTGACTTTGGAGTATGGAACTACGTAAACTTATGGGCGGATCATTAACTGTTCCTATTTATTATACACACAATTTTTTCAGATGGTTACACTTTAAATTATAACATGAACAATTTGGTGCGTCGGGTATGGTCAGAAGAACTAAAATATTCACCGCAGTTTGGTTTCAAACCTGTCTCTTTTTGCGGTAATAGTCACCTGTAAAAGAGTTTTGGTTACTCCCATTACAAATTTTACTAATATAATTAGAATTGGTTTTATGCAAGTAACTGTAAATAATATAATTGTACTGTGCCTTGTTAATCGTAGGAATATCAATATGAAAAATAAACATTTGCTAACTGACGGAAGCACGCAGACTGAAATTTTCTTAACATTAATAAAGGGGTGACACTTTGTCCCAAAATCGGTTCAGTTGGATATCCAAAAGGGTTTAAGGTACAAGGTCAAACATCGTGGTTTGTGTTAACGACCTCGGAAATAACGTCAGTTCAAATATGTTATCCTTATTCTGTTGCTAACACTATTAACTTTTCGACATATAATAAATATTAATTAATTCTCCTGAAGGGGTTACAATTATGTATATCTTGCTTCTGCTGGCGGCATCACCCGCGTGAATTTTTTTTCTATGTTCCTTTTTCTTCTTGTCTCTTTATTCTGTGTGTACATTAATGCTTAAATAAATAAATAACATTATACCGAGATGAAAAGTAATCTATATGCTATTCCAGGCTATAATCTATGTATCTGCAAAATTTCATCCAGATCTGTTAAGCCGTTCTAGCGTGATTGAGTAACAAACATATATCCACACATCCACACACAGCCATCTTTCCGAACTTTCACATTTTTAATATTATATATTTAGTAAGATAGTAATCTTACTATGTCATGGTCGTGCTATGGGCCAACAGTAGAACATAGGATAAAAATAAACAGATATGCCAAAACAATCGCAACATTTTTGGGTTTCATTATTTTCTGATAAAAAGGATTGATCGAAAAAAACTAAAAAAATACATTTAAAACTATAGACCGTTTACTCAAGATTCACTGCAAGCGTGTTATTAATAAACGTGCTCGTTTTTTTACAATCTCATAAAAACGTAAATTCCTGACTGTGTCGACAACTTTGAAAAAAAAAACATTTTAGATTATGGCAACTAAAAAATCCGTATTTGTCAAAACGTTTTTGTGTTTCATAATATAAACCAGATCTATATGCATCAATGTATATAATATGATATCTTTGCTAGAAATTGTATAAGGAATACTAGCTTTTTAAACATTATATTTTTTTTAGCATTGGGTATAATTTTATTTTCTTCATTGCAAGATACTGTACAAAGTAGTATAAAATAGTTATTTATGCTACAAGTGCGGAAGGTAGGTGATTTCCGATGAGTGGCATTTTTATAAATCGACACGAGTCGGAAATCATCTTACGTACGTGTATCATACAACATTTTACTATGTATTGTGCGAGGAAATAAATAAATTAATAAAATGAAATTAATAAAATGGCGGGCTTATTCAAGCGCGTTCAGCATATCCACAGATTAACTAATAGTTCCTCGGGCATATCTACTGCGCATGTGCAAATAGCTGTCACATCGTAACGTAATAAGGCACGAGCAAAATATACGTTCTGCCAAACGTATTTAATGAATATTTAAAATTAATTTATTGTTCAAAATCTAAATCAAGAGTAATTAAAAACGCCTAAAATGAAGTATTAGTTTTATTTTACCTTTTATATGAATGATAATCTGTACACAACTAATTTGTAAAACTTTTCTCAAATAATAAAAACTCTATGCGTCGGACTGACGTTGGAGGTAAAAATTAAAAAAAATCAGGAAAGTAAAAAGCACTAGTGAAAAAAAGTGACACTTTCCGCACAGATTGGCTTCTTGGAAAACCACTCTTTTCGAGGACATGCATTGTAAATATGTTTTTTCCCCCCTACCGTAACAAAACATTGCTGCATAGTAGTATACTACCACGGTTATCCTCTGAACACCAGTATGGATATTTACGAAATCATCATCAATCATCATCATCATTTCAGCAAAAAGACGTCAAGTTTGGTGGATGCGAAAACTCACAGAACCGATCAGTGTGGTGACGCTTGAGGGAGGCTATTTTTAGTAGTGAATCAGATTCAAATGCATTTATTGCTTACACAGAACACAAAAATAAACTGCCAGATGTCAGATAAATGCGCAGTCTACCGTGTTTCACCAATTTAGGCATGCAAACTTAAAATTACAATAATTATTATTCAATCGGTCTTTCCTATCGTTGTCCCCCCATAACTAAGTACTAATGCTGTAACATGAAAATAATGTTAAACCAAACCATTTTTTAAAAGAGTAACCATGGGTTTTCTTGCCGGTTCTTCTCCATAGGAAACGACCAACCTGAACCGTGCACCTTTTGTCGACGTTTTATAAGTGCCCATGAAGGCCTATATGAACTTAAAAAAAAAATGATTTTGATTTTGATTTTTGAACTTATTTTTTATTTGAAGTATTTTAGGGTTTTTGCAGAGCACTTCACCTTTTTCATGTTTAGGGTTTGTTGTTGACAAAACTTTATTAGTGCATGACTAAAAACTGTCCTCTAAAGGGAGGTTGATATATATATCAATGCGACGTCACGTCAGCCTATACCCGGTCAAACGAGGCTGCCGACGATACCTCATTTGTCAAATTATGTAGTCAGAAGTTATGAGAGAACAAATAAACATACTTACATACATAAATACTGAGCAACAAACACTTTGCGACGCCGTAGTCGGGTAAAAAAAAAGTATTCATGAATTTGACGGTATATATCTCGCAAACGGTACTTTTGACGAAAATTAATTTAGCAAACCCTAGAATCATTTTAATATCCCTGTTCAATGATACCACATATAATGGGAGGTTGGGACGAAATATTTTTTGTGTTCTTGTCTTCGTGCCCCTTAGAGGGCGCCATATTAAATTTAATGTGACATCACATAGCCTACAACTATCAGTAAATCTAGATGATACTAACGACATCTCATTTATCAAATTGTAATAAGTAGTTTAGAAGTTATGAGGGCACAGATGAACATACATAGCGTTCAAATTCATAACCTGCCCTTTTGCTACTCCGTAGTCGTGTAAAAGAAAGGTCGGTCGGCCCAGCTGTCGGAACATACCCTAACAAATCAACACTAAAAAAGACTTGTAAATAATGCTGTGTGACACAACAACAACAAGAAAATATTTCATGTAAAAAGGTCTAGCTGCTTTGATTTCCTGTGTTCAAAGTGGGAATACCAGCAAACAACCACAATGAGTGAATCACAAAGCCTTATCTATAATATCCGTACATATGTAAAGGAGTTTATAACCTCCATCTTACTCCTACAAGAAGGCCTACAATTTTAAAATGAATCCCTAATGAGTGATTTAAAGACTCCTTTCCTACCCATCGTTGTTAGTTAATCCTATATTCTCTGGTACATAATAGTAGTGTTTGAGCTATATATTGTGTATTTTTGTTTTCAGGTAACATTGGCATTCGATTGTTATCAAGGGACCAGTTACCCGAATATTAACGAAGGGTAAGGCATCGACTTTTTGGGTTTCGGAACCGGGATTAAGCGGAACACATCTCACATAATTAACTAGGATATAGTCTTAGTAGAGGAAGACAGAGATAAATAGTAATTGTGAGACCAAAGGACAATCACCAAGGCCTTTTCTAGGTGATGAATTGACGTACCGGTCAGATAACTTGATTGATACTTGCTTTGGCACTTTGCAATCTATAACGGAACTGCTGACCCGTCTGAGTGTGCGCCAGAGGATTCAATTCAGGCCATAGTTCAGGCCAAGTTATAGGACAGATCTAGAAAGATAAAAATACAGGAATTTGAGGTGATATTTACGGTAAGGTGGACTAAATTAATGTTCTTTATTTGTTTGTTAGAAATATCTATTTTCTGCTCAAACCTATTTAAAAACCTATCTCAAGAGATTGGAAAAAATGGGTTTTTATAGAAACATAGCAAAATTAAAGAAACATTTTGACTGTAATTATTTTTGTCTGAATTTCTAATAATTTGTATAATAACATAGTAATAAAACACAAAATAATACGTAATACAAAACATAACAGACACAAACACACAACACACATATATACACAGCAACACAATACACATTCATGTAGTACATCATAATGAAACGAATATGAATAAAATGTATTGGAATATGACACAAAGTGTTTAATAATGATTAGTTATATAAGTCCCAGACTGAACTTTAAATAATTATTGAATGAAATAAGTGGATTATTTCGACTTTTTACCTACATATTAAATTTCTTTGGGTCTTTAAATATGACATGGTTATTATTTTTAGTTAGCAAACTTTTAAATAAATAATGTAGAAAAAAAATAACCGATTATGAAAATGCTTTTACTTCTACACTATTGCCCGGTGTCATAGACTATTCTTATCCCAGAACAAAATACGTTTTCTTAGTTTGGGATAGGCCACAGAAGCAAAGTCGGGGGAAAACCTAGTAAGTAAACACTTTATAAATTCTTCTAAAGCCTTGAAATGTCACTGTATTTTCTTAAACATGCACAAACTGCATATTCATTTACAAACTATACAATGCCGACGAGCAACTGGGTTCGTTTATTTTCACTCTCCGCAATAATGATAAAACGTCAACAAAAATGTGTTTTCAACTGAAACAGCAACGCTTTTGTTTTGTGATCTCATTCAGTTAGGCGTCGTCCTAATACACCGCAATAATTGCGTGAACACGGGGCTGTCGCGTTAATTTGTATAGCAAAACTGAAAAGCGCCCATTGCGGCGCGATGACGCGTTCGCGTTTGCCATACAAAATGAACGCGACGTTCGCGTGTTCGCAAGATGGATGATCGCGTTGTATTAGGACGACGCCTTAGAGTTAGATGATCTCTTGTACAAACCGATTAAGACGGTACCCTGACCGAAAAATCGGCATGAGATATGAGCATTCCTATTGGTCTAGCGGCACTGGTGGCGCATGAATTACAGTAGTGAATACGCCCAGATTTTAGAATAAAATCTTTATAAAATCGAATTTTGGTCTTTTGAAAAAAATAATTCTACAAAAATTTTCGTTATTAAATTGTCTATCCATTAGTGTTAGCACAAAAAATAATCAATGAACACTTTACGAGAAGATGCATAATATCAATAATTATTTCTCATTTTTATGTTTTTTTGGAAGGAGATTAGTGAAATATATACAACATTTAAAATAAAACTAAATCTACTATTTAAGAATCAATATTATGTAGAAATTTTTATTAATTGATATTTATTTTTAAATAACGAGTAGATAGCTCCTAAAAACAGCACAAAAAACGGCTTGCGCGGCGTTTAGCTCGGGGTACCGCCTTAACTGCATATAAAGCCGCAGTCATATTTGGCAAACAGTTCTCGGCTTATAGATAGGGGCGTCACACACCTAGTGCCTATGCAACCGGTATGTTGTGCCAGTGTAGAAAATCGAGCAAAACAAAACAAAAGAAACACGAACATGTTGTGGTGATGGCGGTGGCAACCGCGTAGTTAATTCTTTACTGAAAACGTTCAAAGGTGTTTTTTAGGGTTCCGTACCCGAGGGGTCCAAACGGAGTCCTGTTGCTGTCACTCATGATCGTGTCCGTCTGTCTGCCCGTCGTCTGTCCGCAGTTTTTACAGCCAAACGATTGAAGCCACACTCTTAAATTTTTCACAGTATAAGCATCTTGTTGACCCAAAGTCATACAAATTGTCAAAAAATATTTGAGCTCCCATACATACAGCTAAGAGAAGAGAAGCCACTAAAGAAAGGTTTAAAAAAAAATGTCCCGAAGAATTTTTTAACTTTCCTTTGACCTACTCACTTAAAATTTGGTGATAATGTTTCTTATTTTTTTTATATTTTACCAAAAATTACAAATATATTGAAAAATTTGATATTTAAAAAAAAAACTCCTTTTTCCTATTACAACGAACTTGATTTTGCGGTTTGATACGGAACCCTAAATGTGCGAAGACCAACAAGCACTTGGCCGGTTTTTATTTTTTTAATGTTCTCTAAGAACGTATATTTTCAAGTAATTTCGGAAAAGTTATTTGATACTGTTGTGTTACTGTTGTTGCTGCTGTGTTGTTGTTGTGTTATACGTGGGACACTCAGAAAGTTTTGCGAAACTAAAAAAAATTGTTCTATACGTACATATATTTTTATTAAATCTTTTCAAAGTACTTTCCACCAGCCTCTATACAAAGATTCATGCGCCTAAACCAGTTTTCAAAACACTTTTTCCAGTCCGCCGCAGACACCTCGTTTACAGCCTGCTCGAACGCAGCCAGCGCATCTTCCGGCGACGAAAATTGTATCCCTTTGAGCTGATTTTTTATTTTTGGGAATAAAAAGAAGTCACACGGTGCTAGATCAGGGCTGTAAGGAGGGTGACCCAGGAGTTTGACTGGCGTGCTGTCCAGGAAGTCCCTCGTTTTGAGTGCGGTGTGCGCAGGTGCATTGTCGTGGTGGAGCAGTAGCCCGCGGAGCCCTGTGTTTGGTCGCTTGTTGCTTATAACAGAGAAAACTTCTGGCAAACATTTGGTAGTATACCATTCGGCATTAATGCTTCTTTGATCCCGTAAGGGAATTGATACCAAGTGGCCAGTCAAATTAAAAAAGCTAGCGATCAAAATCTTACCCCCGCTTCTAGATCGCTTCACTTTGGTAGGCGTTGGCTCATTTTGAAACACCCAAACAGTCGACTGGCGCTTGGTTTCTGGGTCGTATTGATAAATCCAGGACTCATCACCTGTAACGATGTCGTAAACACGCCGAGACGAGCCTGCTTCAAATTTGTTAAGCATATCACGGCACCATTCCACCCGGGCCTGCTTCTGAGCATCGGTGAGGTTGTGCGGCACCCAGCGTGATACTATCCTCCTCACGCGAAGATGGCTGTGTAGAATCTCGTGAACGCTTCCCGATCCAATCTTCAATATGTGTTGAATCTCCTGATATGTAATTCGCCTATTGTCTTGGATTAAATTTTTCACTGCTAGCACGTTTTCTTCGGTAACAGCCGTCAAAGGGCGACCGCTTCTTTCGTCATCCCCCAAAGTTGGTCGACCGCGCTTGAATTCGTTATACCAACGATACACGGTTGCCTTGGAAGGGCCTTCATCCATGAATGCCATTTGAAGTCTATCGTACGATTCATCCGGTTTCAGGCGACACTTGAAATCGTATAAAATCATAGCTCTAAAATGTTCCCGGCGCAGATCCATATTTCAGTGAGACACAATACTTTGAATTAACTCGCAAAAAATGTGGAGGGAAATTTTGAAATTGGAACTTACTTATTTTTACTTATAAATAATCATATTTTCGAAAAACATTATAACTGGCCAGTCTCCCATATATAAAAACTTTTTTTCGCAATACTTTCTGAGGGGCCTGGTAGTAGTTGTGTTGCCTATCTTGTATCAATAACAAAGTTCGCAAATTTGGAAACTCTATCTCACTGTTCGAAACTTTCAATGCCTCAGGTACTTAACTTTATTGGGTTAAAGAAAGATATACATAATTATTCAGCAAGATAGCTTTGGTGAAAACTACACTTTCTATGAATACAAATTTACCAGTCGGTAACAATTTTATTACACTTAGGAAAGGTGTGATTTTAGATTTTAAAAGAGGTCTCCAACATAAATATGTACTAGCTTTTCATTCCCCAGCTTTTACTCTCTTGAATATCAAAATCTTTTGCGTTAAAAACACACTTTCAAAAGACTAATAATACAATCGGGTTATTGATTACACGATTGTTTTCTCAGACATGCTATATCTGGAATGAATACTGGAAACCTAGACTGATTTAAACCAACAGAATTTGTGAAATTGTTACTTGCAATGTAGCCACGGCATAGACATACAGACAGTTCTAGTTTATACCACAGAATGCGGGTGACCTAGATACTGATGTTACCTCCCCTGTCTGTATTCGAATCTAGTCTGAAACTGAATGGACTAAATGAACTTGACAGCCGTATCCTAATTGATACGCCCTTGTTACGGATTTTATCTGTAGAAAATGGCGTCGTAATAACACCTTTATCAACATTCTATGCAAATAGAGAATAATAGTATAACCTCAATGCTGTATTCTAATATAAACTTAATAATACTAGCCCCACTGCAGCGCAGAGACCTCTTCTCATACAGAGAAGGCACAAACATGAATCACCACGCTTGCTCAAGGCGGGTTGACGATTTCAAACTTATGACTTACTTAACTTAATGTCCTATAGCCTTTAGATGGTGTAGAGGGCGTCCACAGATGTCCTCCATCGCAATCAGTCTTGAGCTTCACGCTTCACCCTGCTCCATTTCATTCCAATGCTCGTCGCTTCTGCCAACACGGTGAGACGCCGCCAACGGTTTGACGGGGACGGGCTCGTTTTCTTTTTCCTTGGGGATTCCAGTCAAAATCTTGCTTAGGTATTATACCTAAACCACCGCCACACGCTCCGAATGGGTCCCAATCACATGATCGGCACACCTTTGGAGCGTATGGCTAATTCATCTCCACTTGCGCCGCTTTCAAACCTATAAGCAAACATAACTGTTTCAATTATTGTTAATGACCTTAAAAATAGAATAGAATGCTCACCATTCTGAAATAGTTCAAATATAAATGAAATTGATGTAATTAATACAAATCACTATAATATCTTTAGCTGTTGAAAGTCTTACAGAGTACTTTTGATTGGCCAGTGTTTTACAGCAGGTCAGAAGTTACCTTTTTACCCTTTAACAGATAAGGTGGATGGATACCAGAGATACCTGTAGCACATGACCGGTCGATGTGGCGACGTATTGAAAGCTTCTCCACGTCCAGTAGTGGATAAACTTTGGCTGAAATGATGATCCTGATGACATCGATATACATTCTTTTTCTTAAATACTACGGCTCTCTGTGTAGAAAATATTAATTTGCGGAACTTCAATAAGAAACTTCATTGTAGACCATCTAAAAACTGATGTTGTACCTTGTCCACTAATTAATGATTTAAAGATCCTTATAATTACGAAATACAGGACGGCTACAATGTAATGGCTTAGCAAAGTTTATTTTACTATTCGGTAGGCTGTAATTGTTAAGGGTGGACATCAATTCGATTAAGCGAAGTCATTGACCTGGGTTAGTTGAATTTGAACTTGCAAGTGTTAATTTGTGAGAACTTACTCCTATAATCATTTTGTGGTGATTGTGTATTAACGTAGGAAACATCGTTCATAATTTCAGCCGAAAGACGTCCACTGCTGGACATAGGCCTCCCCCAGGCGTCGCCATATTTACCGATCCCGTGCGTCTCGCATCGAGCGCCTTCCTTCCTACCTTAACCAGGTCATCGGCCCACCTCGTGGGAGGCTATCCAACGTATCGTCTTCCGGTTCGTGGTCGCCATTCCAGAACTTTTCTGCCCCATCGGCCATCCTTTCTACGAGCATTGCTAACTTTGGCAATTCTTCGGGCTATGTCGGTAACTATGGTTCTCCTGCGGATATCCTCATTTCTGACGTGATCACGCAAGGAAACTCCGAGCATAACCCTCTCCATTACCCTTTGGGTGACCTATGGCCCATTGTGAGCGACCACCTCTCGGTCCAATAGGTGATCACTGGCAACACACACTGGTCATAGACTTTTGTCTTGAGACACTATGGTAAATTGGACGAGAAGATACCACGCAACTTCCCGAACGCTGCCGAGCCGAGTCGGATTCGACGGTTGGCCTTCTTTTTCAATGTTAGACCTACCCAACTGGACCGTTTGTCCCAGGTAGACATATTTGTCTACAACTTCGAGTGTAGAGTCTTCAACCTTGATGGGAATGGGTGTGGGCATTCACTATGACCTTGGTTTTGTTCAACGTAGGAATACGTCACGGTAATCAAATCATTGATTAAATTACTCTCTTTGGCAATTTTGGCACGTTCCTTTAATACCTGAGCTTTTTAAATTAGGTACTTAATTAAGGTAATAAAAGAGACTTTTGAAACACAAGAGAGCGTGTTTAATGTCTTAATAAAATTAAGGTACACAAATTAATAGAAACAAAATTTCTTTTTAAACAACATTCGTAAAAAAATGTATCAGTAGGTATTTGTAATTTGATGAGAATGTCAGGTCTTAGGCACAATTCGCCTTCACAACAGGCTTTCATTATAATAAAATTTCTTGGTGGCGTGATGTAAACACAGGTAATACGAGAGCATCTGCCTACCACTTGTTGAATTTGCCTCATAAAACTCCTGTAATTTTCTTTCTTTCTTTCTTATTCATAGAAATTTACGAACGTGGCCTACGATCAACAATAACCGACTTTATTGTTACGAGCTGGGGTTCAGTGATAAATTATTTAAACAGTAGACTTCAATTAATCACAATTTATAAACAAACACTTAGTAAACAATTTTATTACTTCACACTATTTTCCTTTTCCGATCGCTCTGTGTCGCTTCCAAATCGAAACTGTCTCACGACGAACCCGACCGCTCTTTATATAGCACGGAAGACGTTTCTAGAACGTTTCATACAGTTCTAGATAATTCGAGAATCTTCCAGAACAATCGATATTCGAACTCATTGTTCCCGAAGCGAGTACAAACTTCCAGAATGTTCAGAAAGGCTCGAACATTCTGGGAAATTCCATTAGACACGAGTTTTCGAGAAGATTAGTTCCGCTATTTGATACTAGATGGCGCTACTAGTTACTATCTAGTTCTTCCTCTCGTCACTAGATGGCTATCCACGAGAATATATACTTACTACCCTACATTTACAATATTTACTATACCAAAATAATCAAAATAAGAGCTGACGTCTCAAGTGAGCTGTTATTTACCGAGAAGTATTTCTTGCGCCAACCCTACATCTCGGCCCGTAAAGCATCGCCCGGGTTTTATTGCGCGAAGACACGTGTATTTTTAGATCATTTCTGAAGACCTACGCCGAGTGATATCTTAATATTTCTAGCAACGTTGGAAAATTTATCTGGTAACATGGGTCAGGAGATACTTTTTGCCCAGGATTTTATTTATTTATTTAAACTTCATGTACAATGGTTATACATAGGCGGACTTAATGCAGCAAGGCATTCTCTACCAGTCAACCTTTGGGTTCAAAAAGAGAAAACAGTGGTAGGTATCCTAGATTATAGACATCTTGATTATTTTATACCAGAACCATACTAAATCTAGACAAATGAGGCCAAATACATAATATTACATCATCGCTTACCATCAGGAGAGATAGAGGTCAAACGCGAGCCTATCGTTAAATAAATAAAAAATAACGAGAAAATTTCTGCCATCAACTCCGTAGATAATATTTCTAATTCGAGTAAAATCGCCATTGTTATACACATCGCGTGACACTGCTGAACAATCATTGTGAGTTGAGTAATCATTTTACAGTATAGCTAAAGAGTTATTGTCATACTAATTTGTATACATAGTAAGCACATACTTATCTATTCGTGTGGCTGTTCAGGCTCTAAATCGAAACTAATATTTTATAAAATAAAGTTATTTTTAAAAGGTTATCAATAGTATCATCGATCCGATTACTAAAATTCTTTTACAGATAGAAAGGTACGTTAAATAGTACATTACTGCAGTGGCCAGCAAAAGAGGCATTGATGGACCAACGTGTAAATGTGGGCCGAGGCGAAGGAGGAGGAATTTTTTTTTTTCAATTTGCAAGACAGTTCGAAATTTAAACAAAACCTCTGTTAAGTTACCTCCTTGGTTGACATGTTTTGGCGTAATAGATCGTTCCATTTTTAAATTACACGACCGATATGAGTTTACTAAGTAAAGTTACTACGTGAGGTTACTATGTAATTTATTTGGCTGCTAAACCACGGCAGATATGGATTTTCATACAACTTTTGCCGGCCACTGCTCGCGTATATTTGGCCAGTACAGCAATTTTGATTTATCGTATCTCGAAGAAGGTTGTCAAAATAATGCTCAAATTTCCAAGCATGTTCGAGAAAATATTATTATGTTACTCTATAACCCGAAGAAAATTCCTGTGCGATAGGCCACTAGAGCGACGCCGCGGAAAAGCTAGTACCTAAAGATCTGTTTCTATTTTAATGTTACTTTTCAATCCAACAAGAGTTATTGTAGCTAGATACTAACTTAAGAGTATAACTTTACTATGGAAAATTTGGAATATTATGCAAGTTTATTCGATAGTTTAAAAAGTGGATAATTTATCTATGTCTCAACTTTTCCACAGATTAAGCGAACATAATTATTATGCTAAGAAGTTTGTTGCACTGGTTCTTCTCCTAGTTTGCTGACATTGAGTTATTACCATACCCGATGCGGGTTTAAGATAAAGGTAATAACATTTTTTTATTTGGATGACGACTGTCGCCAACGACCTTTAGGGAACAAAACGTGCACAAGTTTCACACCCACGCGACCTGAAATTTAGTAGTGTTTTGTACCTTTCTTATTATTCTATGACTATAAAAAAAAGTTTTTGATCAAAATGTAGAAACAAAATTGTCTTTGAGATGGTGAACATTTTATTAAAATACGCCTGGTGGTTTTGGTGCGATTCTCGTTTTTTTTCTGTGTTAGACATAACTTTATAAATTATTAACACTATGTTAAACGAATGAAACTTAAAATGTTTACAGATCAAAATAAAAAAAAAGTGATCTTATGTATTTTTCCAAAAAAATATGACTAGCCGTTGAGAAGTGATTCTCATTTTAAAATGTGCTACTGATAAGTATCTGTCCCTTAAGAAAGGCTCGTTTGACCACTATTTCACCAGATGGTAAGCGATGATGTGGTGTTTCTATTTACCCATTAGAAAATATTCAGATATTATCCTTCCCAAACGAGTACATATTAGGTACTTAATTCTGTTGAGGTTTGTATCACTTGGCATTTTTACTTAATACCAAAACAACGTATTTGAAAGGATAATATCTAATGGGGCCTTATTGATATACTGTCTGTATTTCACTTTCTTCTCATCATTTACAAAATTTTGGAAACAAAAATTTAACTCATTGATATCAACCCAGAGGGAGCATATTCTGTGTACCTATAGCACTACTATCGCTTTAAAAAATAGGCTAGTCAAAATCGTTCATGCATAGAGTTTTTCTGCACTCGTACGAGTTCTGAATTGAAAACTTTATTCAGCGAAAAAATATTTTTCCTGAGTTCCAAATACGTTTTATATAGGTTCAAGTCTGGTTAAGACGACATTCGATAAATAATTTTCACGTAGTTTAACCAAATGACATGCAGATTTAAAGCAGTGACATGCCATTTATTAGTCTCGTTTGTTTTATTAAAATTGAGGATGGTGATACTCGTATCATAAAATATGAAGTAACAATATATACGTTTTTTTTTGTTTATGGTAGGAACAAGCGCAAGTTTGATCATGCATGAAGTACTGCTTATCTCCAGTGCTTATCACTCCGAAAAAGAACGGAGAATGGCGTATCTGTGTTGATAGTAGAAAATTGAATGCAATCACTCGGAAAGATGCTTATAGTCTTCCTTTTGTTTCTGAAATCCTAGATAATCTTAAAAACGCTAAATATCTGTCTAGCATAGACATTGCTAAAGCTTTCTGGGAGATTCCATTAAATAAGGACGATAAAGATAAAACTGCTTTTTATGTCCCTGGAAAAGGCATGTTTCGCTTTAAAGTTATGCCATTTGGCTTAACCAATGCTCCCGCGACACAACAAAGACTCATGGATAGCTTATTTACACCAGATTTTGATAATAAAGTCTTTTGCTACTTAGATGATATAATAATAATAAGTGAAACATTTGAAGAACATATCTCACTTCTACTTAAAGTTCTTCAAAAACTTTCTTACGCAGGTCTCACAATTAACTTCAAGAAAAGTCATTTTTTTCGTAAAGAATTAAAATATCTCGGTTACATAGTTGACGATCAAGGTCTGCGTGCTGACCCTAATAAAATTGAAGCTATTTTAGCTTACGCCGCTCCTACCTCTAAAAAAGAAGTGAGGAAATTCTTAGGCACATGCAGTTGGTTTCGTCGCTTCATACCTAACTTCAGTTCTATCGCTTCACCCCTTTGTAAACTAACTTCTTCTGGGAAAAACTCTCCTAAGAACTTCGTCTGGAACGATGAAGCAGATTTAGCCTTTTCTAAACTAAAAGAATGCTTAATTTCAACCCCAATTTTAGCATGCCCTGACTTTGACTTTCCATTTTCTGTACATTGTGACGCATCTAATTTTGGAATTGGTGCTATGTTGACTCAGGAACAAGGTCATAAAGAAGTAGTGATCGCATACATGAGCAAATCTCTTAATAAGCATGAGCAAAACTATTCAACTACTGAACGGGAAACACTAGCTGTTATTACAGCACTTGAACATTGGCGTTGTTATCTTGACAATGGTAAACAGTTTACAGTTTATACCGATTATGCGGCATTAAAGTGGTTCCAAAATTTGTCTAATCCTTCTGGAAGATTAGCTCGATGGACCCTCCGTCTATCTTGTTTTAATTTTGATCTGAAACACAAAAAAGGTAAAGATAATGTCGTTCCAGATCTTCTTTCACGCCACAAAACTACTGATACAGCTATAATTGGCGCTGTAGAACCTATATCCGGCGATATTGTGTCCGAATTGGAACACTTTAATAAACTTTTTACAAATTGTCAAAGAAACCCTGATGACTATCCGAACTATAAGATTCTTAATGCTAAATTATATCGCTTTACTAACTCGTCTGATTACCTTAACGGAGATTTTGCATGGAAAGAGGTTCCACCTTCTTCCGAACGACTAAACCTAATTAAATCTTGTCATGGTGTTACAGATAACAATCCCCATATTGGCATTTTCAAAACTTACAAGAAACTTTCTTTAAGATACTATTGGTCTGGAATGTTTAAACATGTGGCAAAATTCTGTTCTACTTGTGAAACTTGTCTTTCTTATAAGCACTCGAATCATTCTCCTTATGGTCCTAAGGGTAAACCAAAAATTTGCTTAAGACCTTTTCAAAATATTTCTTTGGATTTGATGGGTCCTTTTCCAATGACAAGACAACGTAATCAATATATCCTCGTGGTAACTTGTTCTTTCTCTAAATATTGTCATATTTTTCCTATCAAACGTGCTACAACTTCTAATATTATCTTACATCTCGAAAATGCCGTATTTCTTATACATGGAATTCCGCAAACTATCATAATGGATAATGGTTCACAATTTCAATCAAACGAGTTTCAAAGTTTTCTGAACAAATATAAAGTTCCTTTTATCTTTTATTCTCCACGATATTGCCCTCAAGTGAACCCTACAGAACGATATAATAGAACAATTATCACTGCTTTAGCACAGTTAGTTGGTGATGACCATCGGTCATGGGATACATTTTTACAAAAAATCCAATTCGGCCTAAATAGCACGGTAAACTCTTCAACAGGATTCTCACCATCTTTTCTTGTATTTGGTCGTGAAACTATACCTTGTGGTTCAGTTTACACCAATTGCACTAATCTTGACAACGTAATTTTTCTACCTCGCGATATCTACGCCACTAATGTAGGATTATTATCTACTATCTTCGATAAGGTACAGATTGCATTACACTCTGCTCATATTAAGAACGCTGTTCATTATAATGATAAACACAGCTTTAAAGAATTTAACGTCGGTGATACAGTCTGGAGTAAACATTACGTTCAGAGTAATGCTGGCGCATATTTCAGTGCAAAATTAGCTCCAAGATATGTTAAATGCACTGTAATCGAGAAGCTTTCACCTCTTGTTTTTATTCTGGAGGATCCTAATGGTTCGAGAGGAAAATGGCATGTAAATGATTTTAAAATTTAATATTTCACTTGGCATTTATTTTTATATTTGGTGTATTTCTTGTAAATAATTGCAATATTATTACAAAGAAACCAAACACATTCGGCTTATTTTTTTTCCATTATTATTAATTGTTTATAGTGTTCTCATAATGAAGATATCATTATGTAATTATATTCTAGGTTATCCTAGATATTATTTTTACACTTTTGATGTCATTACTAACACACACTTATGTGTTATTCTTAAATTTCCTTGACATCACTTATCTTATTCTTAACTTTATGCATTAAGAATGAGGTGTTATTTAAGAGCGGTTTGCATAACTCATAGCCTTATGTGCAAAGAGCGGTCCCGTATATCTTTAAAAATAAGCCAAATGCGTGGAGTCTTCTTTAATATTTTCTTCCCTCTTATAGACTTGAGAGTTCCCTCTTATAGACTTGCGAGTTCCCTCTTATAGACTTGAGACTTCCCTCTTATAGACTTGAGTCCTCCTCCTTTGAGTTCCTCTTGTTTAAATAAATAGTTTCTAAAAGGGTTTTCAAACAGGTGCGGGTAACGACACCTATTAAAAATAAATAAGCCTTCGTTATATCTTAATAAATATTTCCTTTTTTTTTTTTTTTTTTTTTTTTTTTTAAAAACATTGCCCCACACAAGGAATTTCTTCCTGTATCGTGGGTGCGTTTACAAACATATAAACTCACATACACAAACACCCAGAGCCGGAACAACTATCTGTAGGTCAGACAAATATTTGTGCCGTGCGGGAATCGAACCCACGACACGCAGCGCAGCAGTCAATCGCTCAACCACTGCGCCAACCGTGCGCTCCTTGTGGAGTATACGTCATTGAATGTGAACTATATCCCCTAACGTGTGATTGAATGAGAGTGTTTGACGATAGTATGAAAGATTTTGTGTGATAGAGCAAGGATTATATTTAAACCTCAAAATTTTCTTCTAGTTGAAAATTTTTCTGGGGTCAACGGGGAAATGTGGTATTTATTCAAGATCTACTTACGTTTCATAACACTCCACAATCCATCTTCTTATCTTTTGATATCGCATCGATTTGTGTAACTCATTTTTATATATATTCTTTGTATTATTACATCTGGAAAGCATATTTAGTTATCTCTGACTGTTTTAAATATCTAAACTTAAATTATATTCGTAATTTATAATTCTTCTTCTAATATTTTCTACTGTGACGTTTTATCTGACATGACATCTATCTGTCTATTTTATTTTCTTAAAGCCATAGACATACCATAGGTACCATGGACTATAATACCTAGACCTTTCCTTAAGCTAGTTGTACATTATTGTAAGGTCAGAGCAGACTGACCCGCCTTTGTAAAGCCGTTTTTATTCGCTCTGGTCTTATTGAGATTTGAATTTGAAATTTAGAAAGGATTGCAAATCGAATGAAAAACGGGCTTCAGATTTTTTGGAGGCTAGAGTCGGTTCTGAACGCCGATGGTGGTTGATACTGTGTACTAGAATACGAAGTGTATTTTCTATTCTGAAACTCTTAAAACGGTGAATTATGTAAAACTATTATTATTTGAAGTGCACTAATTAAATATATAAATATTGTGTGGTTCCTGAGAGCATTATTTCCTGAGACTTACCCTCAACGGCCATCTCGTGACATCAAAGGCCTCACTGTTTGGCGTATTGAGCCATAGCCGGCCTCCACACCCCTCGGAGCCTACGTACTTACCCGTTTGCCTGTTTATCCGTACTGCTATCTATTCTACTGCCTACCTGCCTGATTTCCTGCTTTGACCACCTACCCGTGGTGTCTGCTGACCTGCCTACCTGCCCGATTGCGTGCATGTCCGTCGTTGCTACCTGATCACCTGCCTACCTCGGGCATTCCATTTCCTGTGATTGACTTCCTGCCCGAGCTGCTGCCTGGATAGCTGCCCACGTCGTGCGAAGCTGTCCAAAGTACTAAACTCTATATCCTTTTCTTTTATTTTTCATAGCTTTAATTTATCATCGCTTCTCATCAGGTGAGATAGTGGTCTCAAGCGCGAGCTCATCTATACCAATATTATAAAGAGGAAAGATTTTTTTGTTTGTTTGTTTGTACCGAATAGGCTCCGAAACTACTGGACTGATTTTAAAAATTCTTTCACCAATAGAAAGCTACATTATTCCTGAGTGACATAGGCTATTTTTTAATCCCGGAAACGAGGCCTGTGGGGTGGCCCACGGGAGCGAAGCCGCGGGGAACAGCTAGTGAATAATAAAAAAAAAGTCTGAGTGACAACAAAAAAAAGTCATACTAACCTTAAGTAACCAGGTTGTTAGTTTCTGATGTACCGAGCCTCATCGTCATCTCCCATCCTTTTCCAAAACTATGTTCGAATACAACTGGGTACCAGCATTTTTCATGGAGCGACTGCGTATGCACGGATGACTGATTTACCGAACCTAACCAGTACCTAGATATTCCAGAGGCCGTAGACAAGTGGCATTCTATCATTGACATTATATCAAAGCGTGGCGATAGCGATTGGTACAATGTCAAAAAAAGTTTGACATTTAGTTTCTATTTCTAATTTTCTTTGACAGGCTTAGTAATTTTTTTGATTTGCTTATATTTGAACGAGTAAAATTTTGAAAATTTAAAAAACCCCCGGCACATTTATCTTGCGAAAACACTCTGATTAAAATCAGTAAAACACCCATAACTTTTGAACGGCTGAACCGATTTTATTCAAACATAGCTAAGAACACTCTCGCTAAATTCACCTTTCAAACAAAAAAACTAAAACTAAATCAAAATCGGTTCATCCGTTTAGGTGCTATGATGCCACAGACAGACACACAGATACACAGATACACAGATACACAGACACACAGATACACAGTATCACAGCAACACACGTGAAACTTAGAACACCCCTCTTTTTCCGGCGGGGGTTAAAAAGGTAATCTCTGGAAGTCCTAAGCTCCATTGGCTAGATTTTATCCTGGCAAATGCTGTTGAGAAATTGGGACATGGCCCACGAGAGAAAAGCCTAGTGGGGTGAATGCTAGTAATGCATAACAACTAAGTATACGAGGTATCCGATGTACCTACTCGTACCTAATGATAAAATTGGCTATCAAGTCTCGAGTGTCCTTGTAATCATTTCATTCATTTTCCTTATCATTAGAAAACCTTAATTAAAATGAAAAATCTTCGAGGGCTTAATTGGGCGAAATTAATCATTGTTTGCACAATAACTTATAATGTCCAACATTTTGTTCCAATTTGTTCCAATTAATGTTAGGGTATTTACGTTAATTAAGTGTTAGGCGAATGAAGTTATAGAGCGTTCATTTAATTCAAATAAAATAAATTTCGAAACACATCTAAGTATGTGTAGCAACTGGTATCTAATAATATTGGCGAACGGTCCCTAGTGCATTTATATTCTTCAATAAATTGCCTGATTATCAAAGCATATCTTTACAACAGACTATTTCAGCGTTTTAAACTGCACGATGCTCTCTTCGACGCAAAAGCCAGGCACAGATGACGCAAAATAGTGAAGGAAATGTTGTTTCTACGACCAGGGAATCACGAGCCTCAGCAATCAGGAACATGATGCGAGGAGGGGAGGGGAGAATTTCAGGTTCAAACTCTTTATTCCACATCTTATTTTTGTTTTTTTTTTCATATTTGCCTTTCCAAAAGCAACTGAATAAAATTATTGGGACACAGTCGTAGCAGATAGACATAATTAATTAAACTTCAGATAGGAACGAAGTACAGGCAGAAATGTTTGTTGCAGACAAAAATACAAGATTATTTTTGTCTTGACTTGACTTAATTTTTACATGCTTTTATATTTAACTTACAATGTACGAATGTATGTACTTAAGTGTTTTAGGGTCAAATCTTGCTACAGAATTTTAAAGCAAATAATTCTCAATCGATTAAGATGAAATTTTGCATAAACGTTTAGTTTGGATGACAATGCATAGTTAGCTAAGTGACGTCATTCTAAATCCTTAATCCTTTATTGGCGGAATAGTTATTTTTGGTGCACTGCTATGTTATGGGTGTTAAATAAAAGAATTTGCTGAGAAGAATACGATAAAGCTTGTTTAAATTAATAATCTATTAAACACAGAAGATAGCTGAAAATAGTAAGTATAATAATTATTTATTCAAATCGTACGATAACTATGTGTTAATACCAACTAGTTTACTGATGTAAAAAATATACCTTATAATAAATGCATGTACCAATATTTTTATTCCTACTATTAAACTTTACTGCTCTGTAATTTTCATCCGAGTGCTACATAAAATTAACATAATTTGGAACGAATAATTAGTATATTGAAGAATGAAAACAAGTGAAGGTCGACACTCCGCACTTTTACCAAGTGCGGAGTGTCGACCTTCACTTGTTTTCATTCTTCAATATACTAATTATTCGTTCCAAATTATGTTAATTTTTCGTGCGTTCAAAAGAGTATTTACATAGAAAATGAGGCACCAAAAAATTGCTAAGTGCGACTACGTACAGAATGGAATTCTGTACGTAGTGTCACTATTACGAAATAAGATATTTTGTTCTTATTAACTTACTTTGCCCGCGGCTTCGCTTCCGTACCTTAAATCACCGTCATTTTGTTTTCGGGATTAAAAGTAGCCCATGCAGCATAGCAATAGTGAAATCTTTTCATCTTTCAACTTTTAGGTTAGGTAATTTATTTACTACAAAAATATATTTTGGAAAAGTTACTTGAAAACAACAAACATTGTACGGAAGTCGATGTCTTTGGAAACGAAAGTTATTTTTGCACTTTTTAGTGTTTTGCTTTGGAAGTTGGTAATTTTATTGTGAAAAAGTTTTTATTGTTCTCTTTTTTAGTTTTGGTACTCCATCACTAATAAGTGACCAATTTCTATATTAAAGTACCTAAATGATTGACCCATAATCACATAATCTCTCAATTTTCACATTGTGCTTTTTATCGTTAAGGAGTTCGGATGTATGTTCCATATCTTAAAAAATTATGAACCGATTTTGATGAAATTTGTACTGTTTCCTAATTTTAGAGATATTTAATCCAATACAAAAAGAATGATACATCTACATTTAAACTTAATTTACTTTTGTCATTTTGTTGAATTTCTTTCACTTGATGCTAACTGAGACTAGATACAAAAAGTTAGTTTTGACACTTTCATGAATCCATTCATATGCAAAAACTTTGAGAAATGTGTTTCCAGTCTTTCATCGAATGTTAAAGTGTAACCAACTCTAGCATTGTCCGTCTATAAGATATTTGAGTTTGTCTGTTTTTTTCATTGGAATGATAGATTGCTTTCTTTTTCGAATGATTCATCTTTTTAATGCTTACATTGCTTGGTCTTGCAGCTGTCACTGGCAAATAACTTTCGACATTTTATTTCAATAAAACATTTGGTTCTCTTTACATTGTTAGTTTTTTACCGAATTCTTAAAAAAATAGGTTATCAATTCGATACGTCTGTAAGTAATATTGTTGGAGTTACACAATATTCACATATGTTACACTATGTATGCTTCTAAACACGTTACCAAATTTCATAAGTGTATGTTTGTTCACGCATATATCTGAAACTAGTAATCGGATAACTAGTGATCATTCTTTTTGTATTGGATTAAATATCTCTAAAATTAGGAAAAAGTACAAATTTCATCAAAATCGGTTCATATTTTTTTAAGATATGGAACATACATCCGAACTCCTTAACGATAAAAAGCACAATGTGAAAATTGAGAGATTATGTGATTATGGGTCAATCATTTAGGTACTTTAATATAGAAATTGGTCACTTATTAGTGATGGAGTACCAAAACTAAAAAAGAGAACAATAAAAACTTTTTCACAATAAAATTACCAACTTCCAAAGCAAAACACTAAAAAGTGCAAAAATAACTTTCGTTTCCAAAGACATCGACTTCCGTACAATGTTTGTTGTTTTCAAGTAACTTTTCCAAAATATATTTTTGTAGTAAATAAATTACCTAACCTAAAAGTTGAAAGATGAAAAGATTTCACTATTGCTATGCATGGGCTACTTTTAATCCCGAAAACAAAATGACGGTGATTTAAGGTACGGAAGCGAAGCCGCGGGCAAAGTAAGTTAATAAGAACAAAATATCTTATTTCGTAATTTTCGACACTCCGCAGTTTTACCAAGTGCGGAGTGTCGACCTTCACTTGTTTTCATTCTTCAATATACTAATTATTCGTTTCAAATTATGTTAATTTTTCGTGCGTTCAAAAGAGTATTTACATAGAAAATGAGGCACCAAAAAATTGCTAAGTGCGACTACGTACAGAATGGAATTCTGTACGTAGTGTCACTATTACGAAATAAGATATTTTGTTCTTATTAACTTACTTTGCCCGCGGCTTCGCTTCCGTACCTTAAATCACCGTCATTTTGTTTTCGGGATTAAAAGTAGCCCATGCATAGCAATAGTGAAATCTTTTCATCTTTCAACTTTTAGGTTAGGTAATTTATTTACTACAAAAATATATTTTGGAAAAGTTACTTGAAAACAACAAACATTGTACGGAAGTCGATGTCTTTGGAAACGAAAGTTATTTTTGCACTTTTTAGTGTTTTGCTTTGGAAGTTGGTAATTTTATTGTGAAAAAGTTTTTATTGTTCTCTTTTTTAGTTTTGGTACTCCATCACTAATAAGTGACCAATTTCTATATTAAAGTACCTAAATGATTGACCCATAATCACATAATCTCTCAATTTTCACATTGTGCTTTTTATCGTTAAGGAGTTCGGATGTATGTTCCATATCTTAAAAAATTATGAACCGATTTTGATGAAATTTGTACTGTTTCCTAATTTTAGAGATATTTAATCCAATACAAAAAGAATGATCACTAGTTATCCGATTACTAGTTTCAGATATATGCGTGAACAAACATACACTTATGAAATTTGGTAACGTGTTTAGAAGCATACATAGTGTAACATATGTGAATATTGTGTAACTCCAACAATATTACATACAGACGTATCGAATTGATAACCTATTTTTTTAAGAATTCCGTAAAAAACTAACAATGTAAAGAGAACCAAATGTTTTATTGAAATAAAATGTCGAAAGTTATTTGCCAGTGACAGCTGCAAGACCAAGCAATGTAAGCATTAAAAAGATGAATCATTCGAAAAAGAAAGCAATCTATCATTCCAATGAAAAAAACAGACAAACTCAAATATCTTATAGACGGACAATGCTAGAGTTGGTTACACTTTAACATTCGATGAAAGACTGGAAACACATTTCTCAAAGTTTTTGCATATGAATGGATTCATGAAAGTGTCAAAACTAACTTTTTGTATCTAGTCTCAGTTAGCATCAAGTGAAAGAAATTCAACGAAATGACAAAAGTAAATTACGTTTAAATGTAAAGATTGTTTGAAGATTTACTTAAATTACTTATTATTTTTCTGAATTTTATATGATTTTGAAACTTAATTTGTACTTATAAAAGTTGCACTATCCATCGGCAAAATTCGCATTTCTAATGAAAAAGGCCAATTCTCCTAATTGCACAGTTTGCAATCAAATCGAGTACGTGCAACATTTACTGATGGAGTGTGCTCGGAACGCAGTAGAACGCGAATTATTTGTGAAGGATTTCAAAATAAATAAGTTGGTTGTAGGCATAATCCAATCCATCTTATCTGTACTAGCTTCGGAGATGATTGAAAAGTTGTGCCATTGAATTATGATCCTCCACGAATAATTCTGATTAATTATCTATTAAGTAATGTTATATAATCTTAGAATATTTAATTAAGGAATGTAAAAGTACATAATGTAAAAATTATGTAAAAGGGCACGATGGGGCTGACATGTGTTTGATAAATATAGATATATATAATAAAAAAAAACATGGCCCTTAACAAAATTAGATATAAAATAAAAAAGTTGTGATAAACCATGTATCGAAGGTTTCAAATTCAAATTCAAATAGCCTTTATTTCTGATACATAAATTACATTATAAAATTGTTATTATATAATTATCACATTTTATATTATGGGTTACACAATGCATGCGGTTATTTAATGTCAGGTTAGTAATAAAAATTCATGAATTAAGATATTTTAAGTAGTTCAAACAAATAGTAATTGCATTTATTGAATGTCAAATAAAGTATTAAATTTCTGAATTAATTATATAAAGTATACAAATCAATTGTCACAGTTAAAATATAAAAAACGAATTGCAATAATTTTTTCCAATTAAGTAATCAAATTCATGAATTAATCACCCATCTTACAAAAATCAATTGTTACGATTCAGATTCCAAATCTATCATTATATTCTAGTTATTTATTGTACTTCTAATTGTGACATCAGTAACATTTGTATTATAACATTTGTATCAGATTGCTCTTTGGCAAAGGCCTCCCCCAGACTTTGCCATACTTTTCTGTTTGTGGCTATTCTTCTCCATAGTGGTCCTGCCATTTTTCTAATGTGTTCATCCCATCTTTTTTTCTGTCGCCCCTTTTTCCTTTTCCCTTCGCGAGGATACCACATGGTGATACTCCTGGACCATTTTTCTGTCTTATTTCTGATCATATGGCCTGTCCATTTCCATTTAAGTTTGTTTATTGTGTATGTGACATCAGTAACTTTTGTTTTTTGTCTTATAACAGTAAGGTTAACCTTATCTTGCAATCTGATATTCAAAATACTTCTCTCCATTTTATTCTGGCAGGTCTTGAGGGCTCTTCTGCACTTATCAGTGAGGTTCCAGGTTTGTGATCCATACGTCATACATGGTAATATGCATGAGTTGAAAATTTCTGTCTTCTCTTTCATTTTCATGTGAGGGTTTTTCATGATCTCTTTGAGGGACCAATATCTTTTCCATGAGTTGCTTATTCTTATATTTATTTCTTTTTGCATTTGGTCCTTTGGTGATATAATTTGACCCAAGTATGTGTACTGATCAACATATTCTATACTATTATTGTTTAGTGAGATAGGTGCTTTTGTGTGATTGGACATCAGTTTTGTTTTATCTGTGTTCATAGTCAAGCCCACGATTTTGCTTTCTCTTTCTAGTTGGAGCAACATTTCTTGTAGTTCACTTGGTGTTTCACTTATCAAAATTAAGTCGTCTGCGAATCTTAGATGATTTAGTTTTTCTCCGTTTATACTGATCCCAAAGAAGCTCCAATCCATTTTCCTGAATATATGTTCCAAAACTGCCGAGAATAGTTTAGGAGATAGAGGATCTCCTTGCCTCACTCCTTTCTTAATTCGAAATGTTTCTCCTATTCTCTCAGTTTGTATCTTTGCTGTTGAATCTTCATATATTTTCTGAATTATTCGGATGTATTTATTATGTATGCCTTGAGCTTCTAGAGCTTTCCATATGTGTATATGTCTAAGAGAGTCAAATGCTTTGTTATAATCAACAAAGGCTAGGTAATACTTCCTTCCATATTCATTGCTTTTTTCTATGACTTGTTTTATGGTATGGATATGGTCCATTGTTGAGAAATCTTTTCGGAATCCAGCTTGTTCTTTCGGCTGATTTTCATCCAATTCTTTGCTGATTTGATTCAATATAATTTTGGAGAATATCTTGTACAAGTTTGATGCCAAACTAATCGGTCTGTAATTGTTGATTTCACCTATGTCGCCTTTCTTATGCAGTAATATAATAGTGGATGTTGTCCATTGTTTTGGTATAATTTCTTCGCTGAGTATTTCATTAAATAGAATTGTGGTGGCTCTAAGTATAGTTTCTAGACATCCCTTGAGAATTTCATTTGTTATTTTGTCATCTCCGGGAGCTTTGTAGTTCTTTTGGGAAAGAATTGCATGTCTTTCTTCGCATTCTAATATTGGAGGCGTAGGGTCTTCATTTGCCTTAAAAGAGGGCTGTGTGTCTCTATAATAGGGGTCATCATATAGTTTACTGTAGAACTTTGTGGCTATTTCTGTAATTTGTGGTCTTCTTGCTTCCTTCCTTCCAGTAGGTTTTTTAATATTAGGTATCCAGGTAGAGCTTTCTCTTAACTCTTTTAGAGCTTTTTTTACACCTCCTGTTTTTTCTATATGGAATTCCAGCCTCTTCTTCCTCTCTTCTTTTCTGTGTGTTCTGATTTTTTCATTAATTGCCTTACTTATTACCGCTAGTTGCCTTTTATTATGTTTTCTATTTTTCAAGAGGGTTCTCCTTAATTCTATTAATAACCTGGCCTCTTCTCCAATCTTGTCTTTTTGTTGTTTTATGGAACACAGCTCCCTAGATATACTTTGAAGGGCTTCTACTATATGGTTATACTTTTCTTGAGTTGTACTTTTGGTTTTCATAATTTCTGCTAATTTATGGTTTAGTGATTCTAATAGATTTGCCGGAATGGGGTGTATGATGTGGCTTGGTTGAGAATGGTTTACATATTTTCTCTTATTCTTTGGTTTGTGGACATAGATTTCTGCCCTTACCATTCGGTGATTTGTGTTAAAGTTAAATTGATTCAAAATATCAATATTTTTGAAGAATTGAGGTTTGTTAGAGAGTATAAAATCAAACTCATTTTTCACTTTTCCATCCGGGGATATCCAGGTCCATTTCTTGTTTATGTTTTTCCTGTAGATGCTATTCATAATTTTTAGGTTATGTGCAAGTGCTAAATTGACCAACCTGTGCCCGTTGTCATTTCTTTTCCCTTTACAGAATTGTCCCAGTATAATGTCTTCATTTGGTAGTCTTTCACCCACTTGACTGTTAAAATCACCCATTAGAATTATTGTTTTATGTGCTTTTTCAATAGTTTCCTCTAACTGTGTGTAGAATGAGTCTTTTATATGCTGTGGTGCAATTTCTGTAGGTGCATAAATTTGAATTATAGACATTGATTCATAACCAGGCAACTTAATGTTTAGTTGGGCAATCCGTTCAGAGACTCCAATGAACTCTTCAATATGTGTTTTGTAGCACTTTTTAATTATGAAACCAATTCCGTGTAAGCCTGGTGTCACACCGATATGGTAAAAGATATAATTTTCATGTTCCTCAATTTTTTCTCCCATTCTTCTTACTTCACTCAGGCCAATGACATCCCAATTGATTGAATTAAGTGCATGTTCTAGTTCCTGAAGAGATTCTTCTGTCCTTAGAGTTCTAGTGTTCAAGGTAGATAAATACAAGCCCTTCTTCATAATTTTTTCGTTTTTCTCAGTTACGTTTAGTTTTTTGTTTATTTTGAATGTGTTTTCATTTTTCTTCTTCTTTTGCATAGCTAGCAATATATATATATATATATATTTTTTATGACCTTCGTAAATATTGTCGATCTGAAAAAATATTCTCCTAATATCACCAAACTCATAAAAAATTTATCATCTCGATATTTTACTGCCAAAACCAATGCTAATACGAGCAAAAAAGGTCCAGGCATTTTTGTAAGCTTAGCTACAAAATCATTTCCTACATTAATTAATCAAAACATTGATAAACAAAGTTATCATACACTTACTGACTTTATCATCAAATCATTTTGACGTGTATCGGAGGACCTGCCAAACAGTATCAGTAGTAACACATGGCTTACTGAATATGACGGCTTTTTCCATGCTTCAATAAAAGGTTTTTTAACGTTTGATATTTATATGAACTTTCAGTAGTGATGGCAGAAAAAATCTGAAAGGCGTTATCGGAAAACCAGTGCAAAAAAAAATTAATAGGTAATTTACTAGGCTAGCGTGCTTCACCGTCGACCACATCATTGCTTCATATCCATATCAGGTGAGATAGTGGTCAAACACGAGCCAATCAATCTTAAAAAAAAAATGTTACTGTACAATTAATCTCGATTGGGAGTTTTAGAGGCATCCTACGTTGTTTTTATATATTTCTCGCTGTGTATTTTATGTTTTAACAGTTTGCTTTTAGAATAATATTATATTAATCAAGACTTGCGATTTTCTTTGTGTAAATTATTTCATCACCACTGCTCTTAAATCGGTGAAGAAAAACATCGTGAGGAAACCGCCATGTCCGAGAACCAAAAATTTCGAAGACATGTGACGTCCACCGTCCCGCAATGGGCGCGCGTGGCGGATTACGGCCCATTACCTCTCTCACAGAGAGGATGCCTGTGTCGCAGCAGTGGGAACATTATAAAGCTGATGATGAATCAAGACTTCGCCAAGACGGTACTTTGTAGGTAATTCATCATTAAATCTAACTATCATAATATCTACATAAATGGTACATTATTTGCCTAGCGTTTTCCCAACAGATTTAGGATCAGCTGCCAGTCAAACTATATTCTGATAAATGCCAGTAATTTACATAATCTATACAAAGCGCAAGACCAATCCTGCATGGATCATTGCAGCCACTTTTCGGATGGCTCACCTA
Organism: Orthosia gothica; assembly: GCA_949775005.1. Classification (NCBI taxonomy): domain Eukaryota; kingdom Metazoa; phylum Arthropoda; class Insecta; order Lepidoptera; family Noctuidae; genus Orthosia; species Orthosia gothica. Next base: position 16,656,646 of record OX459038.1, read on the forward strand.
AATATCAATTCCCACGCTTGACTCGGTGGAACGCAGAGCTAAGAGGCTCATTGGCGACGTTGAACTGGTGGATGCCAAGCTTCACCACTTGGCTCATTGCCGAACGGTTGCCTGATTATCGGTCTTCTACAGACTGTACTACGGTGAGTGTGCTGAAGAAATCCTCTACCTCATCCCTTCGGTCCCCTTCCACCATCGGACATCTAGACGCACTATAAGTTGCCGTCCTTGCATGGTTGCCATTCCACCAATTTGCACAAAGCGCTTCCAACATCAATGAAAGAGTGGAACTCACAACCTGCGACTTTGTTTACGAACCGATTCAATCGGAATCTCTTCGAAGTTAGAATGAACAGGCTCCTTCTGGGTAAGCTCACTCCATCGTCGACTCTGTCACCTCTGACCTAAATGATAGTCAAGAGGAAACCAAAAAGGAAATAAAAAAAATAGAGTTACTGCCTACCCAGGACCTTCACAACGCAGTTGTTACTAGATAACACGACAATCTTCAATAAGTCTGGTAGTCTGGTTTCAGGCTTCTGACTATCAAAGATCTATGAACGGATTAGGGTGTTTTTCGGATTACGGAGAGGTCTCGGAATGTAATTAATGGTAACCTCTTCACGGACCGTCCTCACCAAGCGTTGCTTTATCTTGAAAATTTAGCCACAATTCATATATATCTGAATATATGTTTTGGTAACATGAACGGTTCTTAAATCGTAACTGGGCTTCAAAGGGCTTAATATATACCAGTAGGCAAACCAGCGTCATAATTGGGTACAAGTTATCTCGAGCCTATTGTTCAATCACCCACGTTTGCTTGACCCCAATGTTGTAAGACTTAATAGATGGCTGAAGGATTAGATCAAGTGTATGGAGGTAGGTAAGTCCTTTTGTTTGCTTAATTATGATCAACATATTTTGAGCTGTAAGGGATCGGATTTTAAGCCCATGTGAGTGATAGATTTAGTACAAATTGCCATGATTTAGTGTACATTCAGGATGAGAGCATCTTTTAAACTCCAGTCTTTCTATGATCAAAAGCGTTTTAATAGCGATTGGTGAAATGTCAAAAAGGTTTGGGAGTATGCGGAACAGGGTGTAAAGCCCCACAAACCTCCATAGAAAAGGAAGGATTCTCCGACCAGACGGATATTTTGTCTGGTCCGGGCAACTGCCCAACGGTTATTGTCGGACTGTTGTATGTTTAAATCATGGCGAAAACTTTGCTTGCGCAATGCACGATTTATGTGACGTCATGTCATTAGTTCGTAAGTAGCGGCGTTAGTGCCGCTACAAAGGTATCGGATTGCCAACTGCTATCTATATTTATTTTTTTCTAGAGCCCCTGGACAGTTACGACTTTCCGTAAAGTTTATTGATCATAAGTAGGTGAAAGTTCAACAGTATATGAAAGCTAGAATAACAAACATTCAATTTACACAATAAACCTTATCACTTTCACCCAGCTGGATTTTCTCTCCAAAATACATTGAGATAATATGTACATTATTACCTCAATGCCAAAATATAGATTATTATGACGACCCGTGATATTGACCGACTGAACAAAAATGCTCGGGTATATAAACATGCTAAATACTATTATATGTCTATCTTATATAGTAGGGAAAGTATAATGAAACATATGGGTGCTCTAATAAGAATAAATAAAGTAATAGTTTCATGTTTTGTGAGTCATATTTTTAGTAAACCTATATGTACGACCAGATTTTTATATCCCAAAAGTAATACAAAATTCTAATGAGTTTTGCATTTTTTATGAGTCGAAACATGACATCTTTTTTCCCAAACGAAATAATAAGGGTTTTACTTTATTTTAACGGCTTTTGACATCTCTATTTGTTACGAAAAAAAGATAGAAATAAGAGGTACGATTTTGGTATTTTGAAAGTGTTGTCTAGCTCAATAAAAATTTGTTCGTAAATTCAAGCAAAGTTGAAAGATGAATTAACCAAAAAAATATTTTTGTCGCAATGCTCGTGTCACAATTTTCAAACAGTTATAAGAATAAAGTAGGTAATAAAACAAATACTAGAAACTGCAGTTATTTTATTAAACACAAACATTCAGAAGAATTTCCCGTGTAAATATTAATAGACTCCGTTGAGCACAAAAACTACATATATCTATCATTGAACCTGTTTATTACGCATTTATTATCAAAGTGTTGGAATCGCCTGCATAAAATATATCATCATCATCATAATCATTTCAGTCGAAAGACGTCCACTGCTGAACATAGGCCTGCCCCATGTGTCGCCTCATTGACCGATCATAAAAATTATATAATATTACTAGGAAAACCTTGTATTTTAGACTCAGTTGTCTCATCTATAATCTAGCATTGAACATTTAGGTGTAGTTTTTTTTCAATCAACATCTGAATTTTCAGCTGAAGGCTTGACAAAGATTTCAATCAACCTTGAGTTTGGCAAAAACTGGTCGTGTTTTTAGGTCACACATCCGCATCTCGTGTTTTTTAAAAGTTTTTTTTTTTTTTTTTACTTTTTAACAAAAAAAAAACAACCTAGGTACTTCCATAAAAAACACTGCGAAGCGAAAAATAACTTTCTTTTCCGAAGTCGGTGTCTTTTGTACCTAATGTTTTTCGTGTTTCGACTATATAAAAGATTCTGACGAATTGAGAACTCCTCTTTTTTTGAAGTTGGTTAAAAACATAAAACATTGTCTGTACTCAAAACATCATTGTTTGTACTCAATTGCGTATCGTACTAAAATCTGTTGTCGTTAGACAAAATATGTATTCCATTAGAACACCTTTTGTTGAGGCATGTAACACATGAATAATAATTAGGTTTATTTACGTTCGTTTACGACGGAATGGATTTTCAAATATTTTCCTGATTTTTACACTCATAATTACATGACATCATGTGATATCATAATCAGAAATAGTCGATGGTCATAAAATAAATGATAGAATAACACATTCCAATTTAGCCGATGAATTATTAACGCGTGATTCACCGTAAACCAAAATAACACACGTTTTTGGTAACACACTTGTCCACTTAAAGTTTACTCATCAACTAAGTCTATACCAGCTGGAATAACAATACGTTGCTGTATGTGAATGTCGAGTGAAAATGTTCAATGTAACTCGTAAAGGGTCGTGCTCAGTGCTTCAGGCAGTCTTTAGCGAATAGTCGCCGTGAAGCGTCGTGCGGACGACCAAACGCGTCAACTCGCCGCGTAGAAAGTTTTCGTCGTTTTGTTTTTAATTAAATAATTATGAAAACTGTTTAAGTTACTTATATAATGGACAAAAATATTGAACACACATTTTGTTATAAGTGTTTTTGTTGGATAATTTTCTCGAAATTTGGAAACTATTACGTAAGTTTTTCGGTAATGCCTTTAACGTTTATTGTGTAGATTAAAATTATTTATTTGCTTGTATTTAAAAATTTAAACAGGGAGCAGTTTTCTATACTCGATTGTTACGTTAATATTGATAGACACTTTTTATATACTCTTGAGCATAAAAATCAATACGATTATGGTACCAAATATTAATAAAATGCCTGTATACAGCTTTTCCCATAAACAAGGATTAGGAAACTCATTAACACTAAAATGTTTATCTTAGGTGTGATGGCAATCCTTAATTAAGGCAATTATAAGAGGATGATAAATATGACATTGCTTTAGTTTTTTTTGCATGAATAAATTATTATCTTTATCATCATACAGACAACTTCTATAAAAATTGTCTACAACTTTTTGAAAAAATACATGAACGTTATCTAAATTGCTCCTAACATGCAAAAAAATCTCATTGAACATGAGTCAGGCATCTTTTATTAGTTGACAATAGATCTTAGAAAATTGCTATGACCAATATTATATTCTATTATAGTTAGATCATGATTTCCGTGACGCTATTTGTTGGGGCCCAGATCTGTTTTGAGCGCCTTTTCCATTCTGATTGAACCCACATTATTTGAATCTTTGCAAGACAACAAAACGAGACATTTTTAGCGAATGCGAGTTGCTTACATGTTAAATCGATTAAATTGTACCTGTGGTTATGTAGAAATGATAGAAATGAATCATGATCATCAGTGAATTTATTTTCTTGAAACGTCATTCAGCCGTCAGATAACTAAGTTTAAACAAGGAAATACTTTTGACGTTTTGACAGGCTTTAATTAAGGGCCCAAACACAAAACTGCGAATTGACGCGATACGAATTTGCGACGCAGCAAACAGCTAAGCAGTAAAAAGCTCGTAGATTTTTACAATGCGACGTCACACCGCAGTTTTATGGTTGGGCCCTAAAAGTTTAATTTATTTAAAATCAGCCCAATAGTAATCAGTCCATGCCCGACAGTGCAAGCAGCACTATGAAAATTATTATCAAGGCATTTACTAACTGCTACTAAATTAACAACCCACATCGTAACTCAAATATACTTAGGCTTTAATACATATGCCAGAAGCTTCAACTCTTACTTCTCTACTAGAAAAACTTTACGTCTACGACATAATTTTATTTCATACAACTTTTTGCAGGCTTTAAAATTTCTTTGAGTGTCTTCAAATCAAACTTTGGTATGAGGATATTTAAATCCAATTTTATATTAATTTTTACGACTTCCCTAAGTTTTCTTCTCATAGATTTATTCAAATTTTCTATGAATATATTTTCGGTAGGTATAATTAAATATGTAGTTATAACTTATAGAATACTGAAAGTATAACGCCTTTGGTGCAGGATTTTGAATCGGAACTGGTGTCATGAATCATGCGTGAAAGGCTATCGACAGATTTCACAATAGGCTTTTAGCCTTTCAGACAAATACTCAATTCGATATGGAATCATTCATTTCATTGAGGGTCATCCACTTTATGATATAATATTGGCATCGGCTGTTTGAATACATCAAAATCATCAATTTGTTTTCAAAAAAATTGTGCTATTTCGTAACAAAGGACAGGACGAAGACTGCTCATAATGAAGTCAAGTACAAGGCATCCCGATGCTTTTTAAATCCCAGTAAAGTAAAAGCTGAAGTATTTTGTGTTAGTAGCAAAAATTAAGGAACGACATACCTACTGATAATACCCTTTATACATACTTATAAACCGTATTTCAATAATAAAGCGGTACATACAACAAGTCCTTTGAAACACTACAAAAGCTTGACAAGACCACAAAATTATATTACTATTCACACTAAGGTACACCAACATATTTGTACCAAAAACGTATTGTGTAAAGCATATTTGATTTCCTCGACAGCAGTTTTCTATTCCTAAAAACATAAAAGGGCCGGCCTTCTTTAAATATGAACGAATGTAGTACACACAAAAGAACAGTACTTACAAAGTGCTGAGGAACGGTGTACGGCCATTGTTCTTTAGTTTAAACTGAGCATTATTGTATAACCTTGTTGTTTCAACCTCACTGAAATTTCATTTTACTGTGAAGTTTATAAAAAGTAATAAACAATTAAGTGCCCTGACATTACCTATTACAGTATTACTAACGCAATTAGAAGTAATGCATTGCATACTACAATTAGTTTTAAGAAATATAATTATAATTAGGCTATCAATTATAATTTAGTCTTTGTACAGGCAGTTCGGGTTAATCTAATACTAATTCACCTGGACCATATTTAATAGAACATTAATAATGAAGAATGTGTAGAAGCAACCATTTTACAACCTAAAAATTAACCAAAAGACGGAAAAACATCATGTTTGTTTTCATTGGTCGATTTGTTTTGGCAATCTCGTTACTCTGTTTAAAATATTGTTTTTAGTGTTGAAACACAGATTGCTGAAATGAAAACCGTAATATTATAGGTATGATTAGAAGCTCTGAATACTAAATTCTATACGTTGATGCCAAAAAATCTGTGAGATAACAGTATTAATCGTAGCATATAACAGAAGTATTCCGTTCAGGCTTTCATCGAGATTCGCGCCAGGTTACATAAGCGTTTAGTTGCTCATATAGGCAAAAGATGGCGTTACTTGTACTTAGGTTTTAATAAGTTTAACATTTTTTTACAATATTTAATATTTATCAGTAAAAATCTTATATAATATAGGGCCTTAAATAAACCATGATAATTGTATTTGGAAAAAAAATAACAGGTCTTGCGTTGACAGCTGTTTATTTCTGATACTCAGTTTTTAGAGTTCCGTACAAAAAGGGTAAACATGGGACCCTATTACTAAGACTCCACAATCCCTCTGTCTGTCTGTCTGTCTGTCCGTCAGTCACCAGGTTGTATCTCATGAACCGTGATAACTAGACAGTTGAAATTGTCACAGATGGTGTATTTCTGTTGCATCTATAACAACAAATTCTAAAAACAGAATAAAATAAATATTTATGTGGGGATGCCATACAAAAAAGGTGATTTTTTTGCCGTTTTTTTGCGATAATGGTACGGAACCCTTCATGTGCAATCAAAAAATCTAAATCAAAATTTCTTTATACAATTAGGCCATTAAGCGGCACATTCAAACGTCAAAAAAAAAAGTAAGAATAATTGAATCTACCGTCCATTCGGAAATGTAGCTTGTTGTGGAGAAGAACGGATAAGAAACTCCACGCTTACTCTTTAAAAAAAAAATGTGCTAGTCTGACTCACACTTGGCCAGTTTTTTGTACCTTAATTTCATCAATTGTTATCAACTCTTCGATACAAAGACACTATAATTATTAAGAAAAAGTGTTAAATTTAAGTACACAGCAGTTTTTTTTTATAAAAATGTCGGATGAACTAGTTACTCTATATTTAAGGTATACTGGCATCAAATATCGGGTGTGTTTGTGGCGTATAGATGATAATATTAAAAATAAAATAGTTTAATTTATTTGGCCTTTGCTTTTTACATGACGTCATGGTTTTACTTCTTATTTAAACTATTTTTCTCCCTAGAACTTATATTGATAAAGTCATAATAGCAATAAAAAAGACATAGTCCTTTGATTGAAGAAAGAAAATTGATTACGAAAGCGTTTAAAAGTCCTAAATTGTTTTTTTTATGGTATTCTAGTTCTTGCCGGTGGCTAAAATATCCAGAGGGAACATAATCCCGGCATCAAAATATCTAATGTAATAATAATATACGGATTGGGAGGAGACTTACATGCGTACATGTCACGCATGTAAGTCTCCTCCCAATCCGTTTAGTTGTTAAGACGTGAAAAAGTAACAGACAGACAGAGTTACTTTCGCATTTATAAGCATGGATTTAATGTAGTTGTACCTTTTCAAATATATTTATTTGCAGATAATCTTTAATTATATTATATTTTGAGAAAGATTTGGGTCAAAACTATACTGAAATTTGGTATTATTTTCGATACTCTTAGTGCCAAGTATTCGCATTTATCTGATTTTAAACTTAGTCTACCCGGGAGAACAGGTAAGTCTTTTATTTTATCTACCAAATCTTTAATGAACATAAATTCATGTTGATTAAAGGTATTAAAATACAACCGACTTCGGTCAGTCGGTGTCAAAAATGAAGAATTAAATGCAAGAACACCGACTTCCGAAATTGAAGTTATTTTTATTTGGAAGTCACTTGTATTTTTTTGTAAAATTGTGTTTACTTTCACTTTTTATAGTGGTACATGTCTATAATTCCCACCGTTGTGCCGGAATAGATTACCCAAATAACATGCAACTTGAACACAGCCGGTGAAATTGGAGTGTACCAGGGTGAACTGTACACATCTGTGTACAAGGGGTACGCAGATGTACTCTCTACCCCCGTACTGTAATGTACCAGTACAGTACGGGGGTAGAGAGTACCGGCGTGATGTTATATTATGAAATGTTGTAAACAATAAACAGAAATATGATTGCAGCAATACCCATGCAGTCTTTTATTGAAGAGTTCTGTTGTATATCTTCGAAGTTCTTCATCAGATCTTGATCAATTTGCAATAGGACAACATGCGAAGCAACAGCTTTCAAATAAAAAAACAAACAAAATCATCATCAAAATCGGTTCACCTAGTAAAAAGTTCTGAGGTGACAAACATAAAAAAACAGTTGAATTGAGAACCTCCTTCTTTTCGAAGTCGGTTAAAAATTAAATTATTTTTCCGAGAAAAATTGCCGTTTTGTTAAAATGTTTTTTCTATTTAATAAATTTCTAGAACTTTTAAAACGTGCTGTAGAAATATTCTTGGCTCTTTTCTGGGCCACTAAATCTAAAAATTATTGGTACTTAATTTTATACTCACACTCGTATTTTTATGTTTTCATTCGTTAGAAGTGTTTTGAACGTTCTCTAGCAGTTTTAATTTTAAATAATTCCTACTTGACTGTTCATTATTAGTTACTTGTTTCAGGATATTCCAGTTCTCAAGAAAAGCAGTTCATTTTTAGAATCGAGAAATTATTTCTTAAAAATGTGAAAGTTCGTAGTTTGTTTTTTTGTCATTTTCACGCTGCACTTTTTGGGTTTCAGAACTTTTTCATTAAATAGTAGCGTAGAAATTGTATTGTTGATTTAATTACTTTCGTAGTAGTACTTCTAACGACCTTGCTATTTTTAGGTCTTCTTGGTATACTCGATGGATGATAGGACAAAGTTTGATTTAATTAATTCAATTCTCATTATTTTAAGGCTTACCATAATGTAATAGTTGGTAGAGGAATAAATATAATTATAAATCACAATTATAGACCCTGTCGGGCACAGCATAGATCAAGTAGGAGACGGGAGGAAAAACACTGGGTGATTAACTTGATAAATTAAATTATTGGTTAGGTATTAGAATTGTTTTTAAATTAAGAAGTGATTAAATACAGTGCCAATCAAAAAGGAATGGAAAATTTAAAAACATATAGTTCTTCTTCTTCTTCTTTTCGTGTGAGGTGTGGCCACCGCTGGTTTCAGAGTTAATTAAGCCGCCTCTGGGAAACCCCACAGGCCTCTGACTTGGCTATTTCAGACTTATATTAACTATATAAGTCCAGGTTTCCTCACGATGTTTTCCTTCACCGTTGCCTGTGATGTCCAAGATATACTTAGAAAGTACAGTATATGAATTTGTAAAAGTCACATTGGTACTTGCCCGGTTTTGAACCCACGACCTCAAGTACGACAGGCGAGATCTTAGCCACTGGGCCACCACGACATTGCACGGCACGGCATAACATATAGTTTTGTACCCAATATGCCAGTTATAGTAACAATACGTGGGAGACCGAGCTCCTATCGAAAATATAGAAAACGACTTTTTCTAAAAATGAAACTAGCTAAGATTGATTTATCGCCCCTGAAACACCCTACACAAGAAATTTCATGAAAATCGTTGGAGCCGTTGCCGAGATTCAGATTATGTATATACATACATATTTACAAGAATTGCTCGTTTAAAGGTATTACATAGATTAAATACGTTTTCACGTTTTCACGGCTTAATGAATAGGCCAGACTTTTCATCTGGTATAATATTCTCTTGGGATAAAAAAACAGTTTTCACTCTTACTTACTTGGCTCGTACAAAATAAAGTAAAGGTGTAACTTTTCATTTAGCGACGTCCCAAATACTAAACTTTGTACACTATTTTGTTGAATTAATAAATATTACTAAATTAAATTATGATATCTATATAAAGATCTATAGTGCACCAGAACATTGATTATGGTTTGATGAAGTTAATATCATCATCATCATATCAGCCAAAAGACGTCCACTGCTGGACATAGCCCTAGCCCAAGCATCGCCACATTGACCGGAAGTAAATATATGTCTTAATGATTGTCAAATTATTTTGATTGTGAATTATTTTGATGACAGGCGGAAATAGTACATTGTTCACCGAGAGGAGAAAGTGACCGATTACCGTCGAGGGTGTCGTTTGAAGCCCGAGCCGTAGGCGAGGGCTTTAGAACACCCGAGATCGGGAATCGCACTTTCTCTCGAGTGATACATAGTGCTTTATACTACACCTACGAGGAAAATAAAAAACTAAATCTTTACTAATTGAAATTTATATTGAAATTGTTGCAGTTAGTGAACTGCAATTTTCACATGTTCTTTTTTCAAATTGTTTGACACCATCCAACACACAGCTAGTGGCCAGTGTCATTTTGTGAACTTGGAGATAAAACTCACTGTAAAAACTTTTTGGCTTTTGATATTTAGGTTACCAGCGCATAGTCTTACCCAAAATTAAAAAAGAAAAACCACGTAACAAATGGATTTTCATACACTTTTCTCTCCCGCTCAGATGCGTTTTCTCGCCGCATATCTGTTCGATATGCAATGACGTACTTTCTACCGTAAATTTGATAAAAGTATCAAGGTACTTTCCGAGCAGGTGTAGTATAAAAAAAATTACCTCCTTGTTTTTTAGAGGCCAGCAAAAAAAATGTGTTTATTATCTTACTTACAATTAAGTTGCCAGGGCTTCCCAGAAAATGATCCGAAGATACTTGTGATGGGATAAACCTCGCTCTTCCTCTATTAATTAACAAATGTTTTGCTGTGCTAATTAGGTATAAGTTACACATTTTTATCAAACTAATAAAAAGAAAAATGAAGATCGTGCTTATGGCAGTGTGTGAAAGTAGAGTGTGTTTTGTTTGTATGTGTTTATGTGTGTGTATGAGTGGGTGTGTTGTGAGTAGGCGTGTGTATGTGTGAAAGAGTGTTGGAGTTTGTGTTTATGTGTATGCATGACGTTCAACCCAGTGTTGCCAAAATGTATTTCGCGGCATCATAAGTGAGAAGAGCCATTCCGTTAATGTCTTCTTACACTCATATTCTCTCACTCTCACTTCTTATACCTATGTGTCTTTAGTTGACTTGTGTGTGCCCTGGCAGTTGAGTGTGTCATGCTCTCTCAAATGTCTCTCTGATGGTGGCGCGTGTGTTGGATCATTCGGTTCCCTTTATGATGGTTGAGCTGGGTGGTGCCGATTCATGCGTCATGTTCGTGAACGGGCGCCGTCAGTTGGGATTGGTCATAACTCAACTGCTTCGGATGTTGATGTTTTTCTAGTACCTATTGTATAACTGCACAGTACATGTGTGAGTACTTTTAATACTTTATACCTTTACATAGTATAGTGTGTAGTGCTATTCTGGGTGCATTGTCCTCACATATGTGAATTTATTAATGTGTGTACTCATGTACCTAAATATTGTAAAAATCTTTTTTTTTTTTAAAAGAGTAAGTATGGAGTTTCTTGTGCATTCTTCTCCATAACAAGCTACTTTCCGAATGCACGGTAGAATCATTTTTTTTTTTAAAAGAGTAAGTATGGAGTTTCTTGTGCATTCTTCTCCATAACAAGCTACTTTCCGAATGCACGGTAGAATCAACTTTTATTCCATGTAAATTTAAAAAGTATGGAGTTTCTTGTGCATTCTTCTCCATAACTAGCTACTTTCCGAATGCACGGTAGAATCAACTTGTATTTCATTTAAATTTAAATTGTGACATTCAAAAGTGCCGCTTGGTGGCCCAGTTGAAATAAATATCTTTTGTCTTTGTCTTTGTCATACAGCTGCATAGGGTAAATGTTAAGTATGCGATTTACTATAAACGATCATCATTATTTTTTATCAACACGTTAACTTACTATATGTATTAGACCATTTTCGTTTGACATTTCTGAATCCGGCAGTGTTATATGATCCTTGAAAAGATTTGCGTCAAACTATTGTTTATTTTTATTTACATGTACAGCAAATAAAACTCCATGAGCTTTTATTGTGTAACGAATCAAAAGATACACTTTTATTTTATCGAGTCCAATGTTGTAAATAAATTATTTTGCTACTGAAACTACGGGTAATTTGTTTTTTCGTGTTCGTTTCAGAAAACCCTTTCATTTGATACTCATGTCATGGTAGTGCACAAAAATACCTAGACCGCCATCTTGGGCTGTCCGCCATATTAGCTGAACGGAAACATCGGGTGAAAAAAGATAAACTTATGTAAGTTTGCAGTGGTGGCCCGGTGATATCGGCCGGGACTTACAACTTTACTTACTCGTTGGCCTTGGGTTCAAACGGGCGCTTTACTTTGTGTTAATTATTTCATGACCGCTGCTCTCAAAACTGTGAAGAAACCATCGTGAGTAAACCAGCATGTCCTAGAACCAAAACTTCGAAGACATGTGACATCCACCAACCCGCACTAGGCCCGCGTGGTGGATTAAGGCTCATTTCCTCTCACAGAGAGGAGGCCTGTGTCCCAACAGTGGGAACATTAAAAAAAGGCAGAAGATGATGATGATGATGTAACTTTTGTATACATGTTTAGTTTATTTTATGAAATTTATTAAGTTGAAAGAAGAAAACTATCACAAAAACTACTTAATTTCGAAGTTTTCATGAACCCCATAAACTAATTAAAGTGTGTATAGGTCATAAGATAAATTGTCACTAACATCTTAGTATGTAAGCACTAACATAGTTTATAAATATAAATATATTATATATATATATATATATACAGAAAGCCAAAAAAATAATCCTGGAACTAAAACCAACTTTGAGCTCATACATTATCATTTATCTCGCAAAATTACATTAGTGCAAAGTAATAATTAAGAGTAAGCCAGCGTGCATTTTCATTTCTCATTTTATGAGGATGTAGGAGAGTAAAGGCATGATTAATGCATGAAAATTTCACAAAACGTAGGTACATATTAGTTCTTTGAAGAAGCAAGATTTCAAAATGAATGAATTCACAATGTTAATTTTGAAAGTATATACGTACTGATTAAAACTAAGAGATATGGCTCTTCATGAATAAAAAACTCTCGAATGAAAAGGATGTTTAATATTCAAAATTAAAATAATTCACGTTTGAAATCCGAACACCTCGTTGATATTTCGCTGAAGTTTAATTCTACGTACGAGTTCTTATACTGGATATTGCAACTGCTGCAATACTTTTATTGATTTTATTCAGTATCCGTTCAAAGATTTAATTTGCGTGGCGAAGATGTACAATCGAGGGATGGTACAGCAGTTAGTTAATTGTTACAAATGAACAGATTTCAATTTGTTACCTGCAGCCGCTTTGTTTAATTAAAGTTACTTCATTAGCAGAGTTCAAGATTTGTTGAACATCAGCCGTGTTGGCAACTGCAGTCTTGGATTTTTTTGCAATGTAAGGGATCGCACAATTTTATGCTACTTTATGCCCGGAAAAGTGATAGGTGTTCCATATATTTTTATATTAAATAAAACAAAGTATATTATTATATCCTTCTATATATTGCATTTCCTGAAAAGTTTTTAATCCTTACTGGATGAGGTACTCGTGTCTACGCCGCAAGCATATTTAGGCGTCATCCATACTGGCACTTAAAGTGTGAGCGATGTCAAATGTACAAAGAATGCTCTATAAAATTAAAAGTTTATATTATATATAAAGATTTCGAAAAGGTTGTATAGATTATTTTGCAACCTTTTCGTAATCTTTATTTGATGACATGATTATAGAAAAATATGTTGTGAAAACTTATCAAGCCATACAATGCCACTATGTATATCTGAAGTGAACAAGGTAGGTGTTAACTCAATCCGACATTTCTCTATGTGAGATACCATTTGTCTTGCAGTTAGAAAATGACAAGTTAGTTTTAAAGATGTTTACAAACTACACACATTTTATGAAGTTCTTTATTAGTGAAGACGGTGTTCTATTCAAGGAAAATGTATGAGAAAAAGTCGTACACTTATCAATTTAGGTAAACAATCTTAATTAAAATAAAATAATTATCTATTTTTTTAAACAAGCTTTTTTCGTATTGTTCTCAGCAAACCTTTTCATTTGATACCCATATCATGTCATTGCACAAAAAATAACTAGTCCGCCATCTTACGCCATCGGCCAAATTAGATTTAGAAAGACGTCACTTAGCCAACCATGCATTGTCATCCAAACTAAACGTTTATGCAAAATTTCATATTAATCTGTGTAGGTTAACTGCTTTAAAATTCAGTTGCAATTTTTTTTTGAAAGGTAATTTTGTCGAGAGTGTTCTTAGCTATGTTTGAATAAAATCGGTTCAGCCGTTCAAAAGTTATGGGCGTTTTTCTGTTTGAATCGCGGTGTTTCCGCAAGATAAATGAATCGGGGGTTTTTTGAATTTTGAAATTTTACTTGTTCTACTACAAAACAAAACAAGCAAATAAATAACGACGATAAAACATATTGAATACAGAAGGTTATTAGCAGTAAATATATACAATGATTTTTTATGTTAATTTGTGACGTGGAACATTATAAGTATTGTGTAGTCATTTTTGTAACAATGAATAGTATGATTAATACTTATTGGTTTGGCTTATTGTTCTTTTAATTGGAGACGCGTTACTGAGTATTTAATTTGTATTTAACTTCTTATATTTTATAATTATTTGGTTAATCTTTTCTCATAACATCAATCTTTTTAACCGCCGCCGGAAAAAGAGGGGTGTTATAAGTTTCACGTGTGTTGCTGTGTATCTGTGTGCATCATAGTGCCTAAACGGATGACCGATTTCGATTAAGGTTTTTTTTTGTTTGAAAGTTGATTTTGTCGAGAGTGTTTTTAACTATGTTTGAATAAAATCGGTTCAGCCGTTCAAAAGTTATGAGTGTTTTACCGTTTTAATCGGGGTGTTTTAGCAAGATAAATGAGTCGGGAGTTTTTTAAATTTTAAAATTTTACTTGTTTAACCGTTGGTTTGTCTCAAGCCCAATGCCCTTTTTTTTGTATAATGGTTTAATTTTTTTGACACGGTATCTGTTATTTATTATATTAGCTTCACATTTTATAATATTAGTAATAGTTTTCCTCCATAATCAGCTTTTTAACGTTTCCACTGCTGGGACACAAACCTTCTCTCTATGAGAGGGAATAGGGGTTAATCCACCACGCGGTCCCAGTGTAGGTTGGTAGATGTCACATGTCCTCTAAGTTTTGGTTCTAGTACATGCCAGACTCCTGTCGATGTGTCTCATCACCGCGTTTAGAGCAGTGATGTTGAAATAATTTACACATAGTGCGCCTTTAAATGTGCTTTCTGGGTTAGAATCAACGACTTACGACACGTTGCGTGCCCAGGTTTAATAACAAAAAATATTATAATATTATATGAATATTTTTGAAAAAAACAAAGTCCTCTATTTTTATTTACACTACAGAATGCTTCTAAACGCAAATTCAGCCAATCCTTATATTAGAGAGCGACGATATAATATTCATCTTAACACCCTCTTCCGGACCTCATAAAAATTCTAACAATTTTCCGAAATCTTTAGTTTGCCGTCGATAACAGTTATTTCTATTTCACTGAACTCTGATGAAAAAAGGGTATAATCTTTTATTTATGTTTATAAGTACATGTCGGTCGTTAGTGGAAGCCTTTCAGAAACTTTGATATCAGCAGTAGGTAGATTTATGAATAGTTGGGTCGAGGTCGAAATTCTTTTATGTTAAAGTGAAGCCTATAATGCAAATCGGACCGGAAAACACAAAAGGAAACAAAGGGATTTGTGTGTTTTTATTTCCAGTACTCAGTTATAGTTTGAGTAGGGAAAGAAAGATTTTTATTATAACTTATAAACCAACTACTTACTAAATCAAAACATCTTACAGGTATTTAGCTTGTATAAAAAGACCGGGTAACTATACCAATATTTAATTATTTTTTTTGTGTACACTTGCTTGCCTTAATAAAATCTGTCCAGCACCGGCGCGCCGCCGCTTATATTGTCGACACTAAACAATTAACATGTTCAACAAATTCAAACCAATTCTTAATTCGAATGCGTTCACAAATCCAAC
This sequence comes from Orthosia gothica, assembly GCA_949775005.1. NCBI lineage: Eukaryota > Metazoa > Arthropoda > Insecta > Lepidoptera > Noctuidae > Orthosia > Orthosia gothica. The sequence goes on from OX459038.1 coordinate 16,672,480, forward strand.
CTTAAATAATTTGCCCTGCACATTTGCATGCTTAAGCTTCACTTTAGCAGGAAACCTTTACACTATCTTCCACTAAATCGAACGATCACTTCATTCCTTGTTTTCGGGTAAGCATTTTGCTTCCACGTGTTTAATTTAATTAAGGCTGATTATGGAATATTCTATGTTGACGTTCCACTGGTATGTCAGATTATAAAAGGTGAGCCTGTTGCAAAATTTTAACTTACTTAACAAGACTCAATAAGCTTAAATAAAATGTTTTGGAAGTTACAGTTACAAATTCTGAAAAAATATGATGTACAAAACTAATACAAGTTTTCTGGCAAGCTGTCATTTAATAAGATAAACTTTTTTGTAACTTTTTATGCAATAAAAATTGCTAAAAAACAGAAAAGTTACATAATTGTGCAGTGTACTCGGTATTTGTAAGCAGAAAATTCTTTTTTTTTAATTAAAAATAAAGGTTTTCTGCTTTAACAACATCTGACATTTAGTTCGGGTCACATCAAAGATGTAACCTGCGACGAACACGCATAGCATATAGGTAGTTGCTTTATTTATTTTGTCGTCTATTTATTTTGTAGTCTAGGACCTAAATGATCCTAGCAATATTAGTTTTCTGATGCCAACTAAGCGTCAATAAATAAACAAAGTTGAGTAATTTTGGCTCAACCCACTCCTAAATTGTTTTTCTTGTATTCAATTAATTGTAGTTCTTCATGATAATAGTTGTATTTCTTTTCTTATGCAAAATTCCGTAATATTATAATGTAAGTAGTTACGGATGCCTTCTTACGTGGACATATATTTTTTAGGCACTAAATGGACATTTAGCACGCGTTGGCAGGGTTTTTGTGCAAGAATGTTCTTGCTTTAAATAAGAGCCCTTTGGTCAGTTTTAGAATTCCAAAAAGGACACTTAAATTGCACTGCACGCTTTTGAAAACTTCAATTTGGATAAGGTTCCGTCGTCAGATTTTGAGAAAGATCAAAATTTTGCGTCAAGTCTTCAAATCGAACTATAAATCTAAAAATAACGTAGACTCTTCACTCCTCGCCTTAGTGTCAGTGATTTCTAAGGACCAATTTATTCAATACACAATTACATAACAAGGCATTCCAAAATAAGAGGACAAACTACTTAAGGATGTGGGTCCCTAAAAAAGGTCAAACGTCTTTAGTTGATTGGCACAAAGAAGACCCTCCGTCAAGTGACCACTTTGTTATTTGTGTTGGTTGATATATATCACAACTGTCAATTCTCGATAAATACCTACACGTAGTAGATCAACTTGTACAACACAATATAAAAAAAACTTTTTACAAAAAAAACAATAAAACATACAAAAAATAAAAAAAAAACACTTTGTAGTGTTTTTTTTTTTTTTTTTTTATGTTCTACCGCGGACATGTGTGGTCCGCGCTCTTTTTTAACTTGTTATATTTAGTTTGTTTCTTTTTTCATAAAAAATTGCAATTGTTTGACTCCTACGTCGAACATTATTTTTAGGCTTACTTAACTAACTTAAGACTACGTGAGTTCATCCCTCACTAAATACTATATCTATTACACACTGGCATTACAATTTTATGTTTATATTTGCTACTTATCTTTATGTTATTAATTATTTTGTTTACTTATTTCTATTGATACACTGCTTATGTTATTTGCTATTTTGTTTACTTATATCTATTGGTACACTTTCGGGGGAAGATGCATGGTAGTGCGAGCAAACCAGTCCCGGCCGACGGTTCCAGTTAAAGAAACCCCGTCGTTAGGACGTTAAGGTGAGTATGATTTACTCGCTCCACCATGCAGATTTACAATATATAGACAGGGTGATGGTTTGGGTATGTGTTTAGCGTGGAGTTTTTGGATGGGACTTGTTAAGTGGTGTTTTGGTGATGTCTGCTGACCAGGGACTTCGCTAGCGTGAGCGAGGCCTCTATGACGACTACGTCTCGATGCTGCATGGCCGTCTGAAGATTGTAGTTGACGACCGTTTTAGTCGGCGCATCCATCGCCCTCTTAGCAAGGCGGCCTGCGGCGTCATCGGCGTCGTCGGTGTAATAGACGCAACTGACTGTATGTCTGGACACCGCCACTACCGCGTGGGATATGCTGTCGTGGAACTGAAGCCTCCTGGACTTGGTGTTAATGATGATGACGCTGTCGTAGGTCGACCCCTGAGCCTCGTGTATGGTTAGCAGGCGTGACCGTTCGCCGGACACAAATCCCTGGCTCGCAAGAGAAGCTTTTTCCCCCTGCGTATGAACCAGGAACAGGGTATTTTGGGCAGTGCTCGGTATTTGCGCCCCTGTGTAACCTTTCACCTTCAGGGAGTGGACCCGCGACAGCGACGACTTGGAGGAGTATATACCAGGGTATATCTCACTCAGTGCAAACGCCACGTCCATTGGATTGCGGTGTGTGCAGAGAAACTCCTGGCTGATGCCAGCAACCAGGTCTGGACGGGTATACCTAAACTCGAAAAGGTTCTCTCTGTCCAAAAATGGAAGCTGGTTAACGTCTCCGACGAGGACAAGCTCGCTTGCTCCAGACAACTTTACTGCCATGACTATGGCACCAAAGTGGTTCATAAGAGCCTCGGCTACCGTAAGACGGTAGCATTTGTCTTGGCTCTTGAAACCGTTTGCTAGGATTGAAGCCATAGTGCGCACCTTGGCCTTTGCTCGGTCTCCTAATCGGCGCGCAAGCTTTTCCCTAAGATCTTTGGCAGCTTCTGTTGTCGTGGTGGCTATCACGTCCCTGTCCTCGTCGAAGTGCTTTACCAGCCAGGTTGTCTTACCGCAACCCGGAACTCCGTTAATCCACCTGATATTGGGTACCGCCCAACTTGCCTGCGATGCCGGGATATCTGAGGTCTCTGAAATGGACTGTGCCATTTCCAGGATCTTATCATCCGGCATGATTTTGGTACATTTGGCGGTAACCACTATCGGGTCGTCATTTGGCACACTGAACTTGAGTTTGCCCGAGCGCTCCGTCTCCTCCTTGTCCAGGGCCACAAAACCACTCCTCGCGCTGTAGGCTGCCATATACGACCCCGTCATTTCCCCTTTGATGACTTGGGATGTGACGTTGTCGTGCACCGCTGCCCCAGCTTCCTCGAGCAGTACTCTTAACAGACCCTCTGTGTCTCTCTGGAAGGTCTGCAGGATCTTCCTGCATGTCATAAGATTGACCTCTCTGGTCGCTCTTACGATTGCTACGTACTCGAGGAACGCGCTTTTTACGTGGTCCGTGGTACCCGACTTTACTGCGAGGGTCGGCGGGATGACTTGCCCTTTGTCAGCTCGTGTTAGCTCAGGCTTTTGCTGGGTTGGTTCCTTTGGTGTTTTTCTGAAAAACCTCTCCAGTGCTGTCTCCTGCTTATGAGATGGTGATGCGTGGCTGGTGCTTGGGAGCAGTGCACTGAGGAAAGTGCCAAACGCTTTCAGGCGACTCCTCGACCGGGCCCGGTCCTCTGGGTTTATGGTGTTGCACTGCTCCTTAGCGGGTTTATGGTGTTGCACTGCTCCTTAGCGGCTTTTTCGGCTGCTGCCTTCTGCTGGGCCCTTTCCGATCCGCTTTGAGTGGTGGGGCTTGTTGTGGGGCTCCTGGCGCTGGCTGTTGGTTGTCTGGGGGCTTTGAGGAAACTCAGGGTTTCTCCTTTGTCCTCGTAGACAACGACCTCATGATGTTCTGAGGCTTTTAGATAGCCAAAGCGGTCTGCGACGTCTCCTCTCTCCCCTCCCACCACCATTGCGTCCACACTTATGGTTCGGGCTGTGGCTGACGTGTAGTCTCCTGCCTCCCCGATCCTCTGAAGCAATGAGCTTGCTTGAGCAAATGGAGTAGCCTCTCCCCACTCGATTAATGCGATTGTTTTCCCTTTAAACCGCATTAGACGGCATCGGTGAGTGGCCACTTCCACATGAGGTAGAGCAGTACTTGCTGCCTTTTATGCTCGTTTTGGTAGTGCTTCCGTTAATCAGGGCGGCAAGGCCCGGCGAAAGGTGTATTCGGGCCGCAGCTCGACTTGAGCCTATGCAGAAGCCTATGCCTAACTTCTCCTGTTCCCTGTTCATGAACAGAGCGACGCCTCGCAGTCTGATGCCAGGGACTCCGTCCTCTCCGCAAGCCAGAAATTGTGTGGTAGTCATGCTAGGGGCTGGTTGTAGGCTGGCTGTTGCTGCTACCGCTGCTGCTACCGTTGGTAATGGCCGTTGGTTAGAGAGTATGTGTGTAATTTGTGTATCAGTCAATGGTATGCTTGTTGTTGTTTGTGAAGTTGTGGTTGTTGTTTGTGTGGTTGTGGTTGTTGTTGTGGTTGTGTGAGTTCGAATGTGTGGTCGACTTCGTAAGGTTACGTCTGTTCTGTTAGCCTTTGCTGCGATTGTGGCAACTTTGCTCGCGAATGCCAAGAATGGAATCCTAGTAGCCGGTCTCCCCATGATGGCGTGGAGTGTGGACTGGCTAAGTTGGGTTTCGAATTTTACTTCGAGCTCCATTCTGTCTTGGCTGAACCTTGGGCATTCGAAGAGCAGGTGCCAGACTGTCTCTTTGCAACTCGGGTCACAGACGCACGAGGGACTATCTTTGAGATGGAAGCGGTGGAGATACGCTGAGAATCCGCCATGTCCTGTAAGGACTTGTACGTGGACCGGTGTGAGCACTGCTTCTCTGAGTATTCTTTTCGCCGCTAGGACGTCTGGAAAGAACACTTTCGTGACTGATCCTGTACTCGAGGACTCGTACCGCGCTTGCCACTTCCTTATAGTCCCTTCCCGTATCTTCTTCCTCACGAACGAAACGGGGACCTTGCTGTAGTCTGATGTGCATTTTGTTAGAGCTGCCTCCTTGGCCAGCTCATCCGCTCTCTCATTCCCGGCAGTTCCCACATGGGCTTTGAGCCAAAAGAGCCTCACTTCTCTGCCCTCCTCTCTGATTTCACGGACGCTTCTCTTGATTTGGAGTGCCAGGTGGTGAGTGACAGACGGTCTCCTCAGCAGGTCAAGTGACGATCTCGAGTCACTTAAGATGCTTACGGAGGCCGCCTTGGATTCTCTTGCCATCCTGACAGCTCTGAAGAGAGCGTACATTTCCGATTGGAAGACTGTGTTGTGAGGCTCCAAGCCGAAGGTGCTGAATCTTGACTCCGTCCCGTTTTCCCACCAAGTTAGGGCAGCTCCAACTTTCCCCTCTATCTTGCTGCCATCGGTGTATATTTGGGGGCCGATTACTTGGTGGGTTGCCAGGGTTTCTGGAGTCAAATTCTCTAGGCATTCATACTCGGTTGTTGTGAGTTGCGCTGGGTGGGGATTTTTGGAGTGGTGCACGTTGCACTCCAGCACGCGGCCCAGCGGTATGAACTCTTGGGAATGTCCCTTTTTGATCTTGAAAAGGGTTGCCGCCTCGATTACCCGGAGGTCTAGGGGGAGTTGGCCTGACAGGATAAGTGCCGATGTCAGAGACACCGTGCGGTATGCTTTGCAGATCTTCTGCGCGAAGCCTCTCTGCAGTGAGGCAAACTTTTTCCTTGTCATCAGTTTCTCAGCTGCGGGTGCCCACGCACTCGCTGCATACATAGTGTTTTTGTTTGGAAGTCAGTTGTTTTTTTTGTTATTTTTTTTTTTTTATCACTTTTTAGTTGTGGTACATAATGGACCAGTTCTATTGGCTAGTTCTATGGACCAGTTCAAAGTGAAGTCAGAATAGATTAACCCAATAACATGAAACTTAAACAAAACCGGTGGAATCAGAATATACCAAGGTCAACTTTTTACACCTGCATAACCCTTTACAGTATACCAGTGTGATGTTGTGTTATGAAATGGTGAAAATTATAAACAGAAATGCGATTGCAGCTATCCCGAGTGATTTGCCGTCATTTATTGAAGAGTTCTGATGTATATCTCAGAAGTTCTTCATCAGATCTTGATGAAAATTAAATGGGACCACATGACAAGCACCAGCTTTCAAATAAAAAAAGAATCATCAAAATCGGCTCACCCAGTAACAAGTTCTGAGGTAATAAACATTAAAAAAAAAAAAACAGTCAAATTGATAACCTCCTTTTTGGGAAGTCGGTTAAAAATACATGTACGTTGTACCAGAGCAGTATGGATCCTACTTTTTTATTAATCCCAATATGATTTCTTGTTCAGCAAGTAGGTACGGGATTGTGAGGATTGGTAAAATGGAGAAAGTAATAGAGTAATATTTACTTTCATAGAGTTATAGTATTTTACCATTTTGGGCTTTTTGAAACTTATTATCGCTGATAGCATGACATTTTTTCTATAGTCCAAGTACAATCTGACACGTGTCGTTTGATTTGAGAGCATTTTTGCAAAGCCCGAAGAGAGTAATAAATAAATAGTGTTGCATGCAAATGCAACGTGGAGGCAATAACTTTAGCAACGCGTGGTTCTAAATGCAATTAGTTTGCGGTAGATTTCTGTTTTATTTTTAGTTCTCACGCGCCTCCGCGGATGTTAGACGAGATTTTTCCTCATTTGACTTCCAAGAATACGAGAAGTCTTACGAACCAGTTATTTATGGAAAAATATGTTTGTACCTTTAGTTAGGGGTACACAGGTTACAGTTCCTAGTTGGGAAATGTTAACATAAAAGATTTTTTTTTTCATAAAATCTGTTCTGAATTATATTTGAGGTTAGTGAGCTATTCCATTAAACATGTTATGTCAAAATGAAACATATTTCTGTCTCCCCAAATAAAATCACCGTATACCGTACCATACAGATACATAGAAAATTAAAGCTGACGATCAAAAATTTATTCCCAATAAAATACATTGAATATTAAGAATATTTTAAGAAATTTCAAAAGCTCCATTGAATCAAAATATTGAGACTCTTCGTAAAGCAAATGGGTACTTTTATACCACATTCTATGGCGTTATGATTCGCCTACGGGACATACCTAATATATCTACTTATATTAGGTATGTACCCTTTTATGGGACATAAAAGGGTGGACCCAATTCGATTCAATAGAATCACGGGTGTCTATAATATCAAAGGATAGGATGAACATCTACAAAATATCACGATAAAATTGGATTATTTGGGTTATCACATAATATTTCCAGTATAATTTTCAGAAAATATATGCTTAATCTGTAACTACGTTAGTAAAGTATGAAATTAGGAATAAAATTGGCCATTTGTTGCAAAAAAATGTGGCAAGGAAATACGTTATTCATAAAATCATATTTGGCATTCATAAAATCGTGCAGAAATATTCGAATTTATTTTTCGATTCATGTGATATTCTGCTCAATTATCTTTTATGTTTTTATTCAATCATTAATTCTATTGAATTGTTTTTAATTGATTAACGGTGCATTATTTAATAAATAGATTCATGCTTAAATTAAGTAAGTGTTATTTTTGCAAAACTGTTAACACCTAGTAATCTTCCTAATAGGTCCATTAATTTTATCCTGGAGTCACATTTTAAGCTTCTTCTTTATGTTGTCATTGACAAAAAATAGACTCGTCTCGTCCGAGTTTTACGATTTCTCTTTAGTTTTACGATAGTCTTAATGGATCTCTAAGGCTTTTTTACGGTAATTACCACGTCTTACGTCATTTAATTATGATAGGGTGTGACATTAAGGAGAACGCACTTTAAGTATTTCTTTCAATGATTAAATGTTGTTATATTCTATCTCCAATTGACAAAATATGTACATAGTTACATACTTAAACACGAAACTATACTAACGAAGAAGTACTACTACTATTGACTTTTCAGTTCGGATGCGATCAAATACAGTTTCATGCAACATATTATGATCACGTTGGATGACCCGCACTTGATCCGAAAGTCGTTGGGCCGAAACGTTGACTGACGGCTGGCTCAAACACCAAAAAAAAGAAACCATTTGGACACGGTACGCGGTCATTGTTTCCTCTCTCTGTAGCCCCGAAGTATACGCGCATGACCTTTTTATTGATGGTTTGTGTCCATCTCATGGGCTGCACGTTTCCACCGGGTGCTGGAACTATATTATAGACCAGTAAGTCTCGAGGCCTTAAGCGTTCCGGCGGCCGGCGTCCTCCCAGTCAACGCGCAGGTGGTGGTGTCGTCGGCGGAGAGAACTACTCGTCACTCGAATTCGACGCTGCCATGGCCGGTGGCACAGCACTCACGGTGGGGCTGCGTTCCGACGGCGGTGAGGTGGAGCTAGGTGACGAGGCCGGAGGTGATAGGCGTGCTTATATTGCGGCGGCAGCTCTTGTCAACATAACGTCGCTGTCGTCTTCATTTTTTAGGGTTCCGTACCCAAAGCTTAAAAACGGGACCCTATTACTAAGACGCCGCGGTCCGTCTGGTATGTCTGTCTGTCTGTCTGTCACCAGGCTGTATCTCATAAACCTTGATAGCTAGACAGTTGAAATTTTCACAGTTGATATGTTTTTTATTTTTATTTATTTTTAAATAAACGTTGCCCCACACTAGGAATTTCTTCCTGTATCGTGGGTGCGTTTACAAACATATAAACTCACATACACAAACACTCAGAGCCGGCACAACTATCTGCAGGTCATACAAATATTTGTCCTGCTCGCACGGGTGCCTATGCTTTGTTACAGCGGGTGAGGGTTGCTTTCTCTTCGCGCCACCGAGTTTTATATACACCAAAAGACTACGTTCAGTTGGGGTGCCCCGATTCGGTTTTGTAACAGATTCGACCTATTTCTAAACTATATTAGCTAATACCACTAGAAAGTGAATGTTGTACTAATTGAATATTAATTCAAACGTGAATTAAAGAAAATGTTCATCATACTATATTAAATTAAATCATTCATCATTTGATTGTTTTATTAAAAACAAAGTATATAAATGAAATTAGTTTACAACTTTTGTTATTAACTCAAACGTTTCACTACCCTTTTTATGATAATCTTATGTTGGCATGGCTATGCTCTAACGCAAAGTGATATTCTATAAGCTATGCAGCAATTTTAAAATTAAAAAAAGTTTGGAATTGACCGCGTGACATTTCGGTAGCGAATGTTAATCCCATATATTAGTGATTTTTGCTTATCAGTATCGCTGGTATATTGTCATTTTGTCTATAAGATAACATTTTTAGAATGAAAATTATGAAAACAACAACATTAAAAACCTTGAAATTGCAGTCAAGCCAGAGACTCGAATGCCCCTTAAATCCGTCACACTTTTAATAAAATTGATGGTTAAATCCACAAAATCTAAAATACTAAAACAGTTCGAATTCCATATCTTGCAAATTATAACCAAATAAAAAAAACAATCTTACGTTTCAGCTACCCGTCACAAAAATTTAACAATACGGGTAGCTTAAAACTCGGTAACCAATCAAAAACCAATCTTACGTTTCAGCTACCCGTCACAAAAATTTTACAATACGGGTAGCTTAAAACTCGGTAACCAATCAAAAAACAATCTTACGTTTCAGCTACCCGTCACAAAAATTTTACAATACGGGTAGCTTAAAACTCGGTAACCAATCAAGCACCACTTTTAGTTACCCCGGCTACAGCACAGTTAAATATTGTAATATTGAGTCCACGGTTGGGTCAATTCTAGGATGATATTTAAAAATTAATCATTTCCAATACTTAAAGGGATTATTAAAAAAATATGTCATGATTAGAAAATGTATTATTAATTGAGAGATTTTGACGTATAAGGTAGGTACCTACTTAAAATATCACATATTATGCTTTTATTGAAAATCAACAAAAAGGGTTCATGAATTAATACAAAAGACACCATCTGCCTTATGGCAAAACAATGATTACATAATATAAATTTATTTGAAAAAAAAACAAGTAATAATAATTTTAAATGTGATTTTATTGAAGTCACAAAAAAATGTAAGTATACAATAAAAATACACGTCCGTGGTCGTTTAGAAGGGGTCTGTGCAAATCCTTTCGAAATGAACTTTAAAAAAATAGTCAGAAATCTGTTTGTCGTTTGGGAAAATGCTATGTAATTAATTAATTATAAAAAAATCAAAATTAGCTATTGTGGCTGGTTCTGAATCGACAGTAAACCTAAACCTACACTAGAAAAAAACTCATAAATAAAACAAAAAAGTAACGGAATGAAAACATTGAAGCCATGAAAAAGGCTGTGAAAGGTATTCATAATGATAGCGAAACCGGCAATGACTGATGTATATCGATGAGTAGTCCCAATGTCTTTGATTATATACTTGTCTAGAGCGAAACCGGCAATGACTGATGTATATCGATGAGTACTCCCAATGTCTTTGATTATATACTTGTCTAGATGCCTCATTGACCCTACCTGAACGGCCCAAATAAAGTCTACTATAATTGGTAGACTCGCTAGCGTGTTCACGAAAAATTAATTATGCCGGTTTCTGCCGTCAGATTGTGTCGCAATTATTTGGGAAAACCGTATAATAACACCAAGATCACTTTTTATCGGAAAGTATTGTTATTTAACCACTATTATTATAAGAAAACACGATTTTTAATTCGTTATATTGTAGGTTAGTCTGATTTAGCCAGTGTTGTCAGTTTATTACCAGGGAGATTTAACGAAACTATGGGAGACAAAATACCAATAGCATTACATAATCTTGCGATCAGAAGAACATTATTTTTTTTTTAATTAGTTCATCATATATTTGATCAGTAAATGACAAGTTACCTATACAAAGTAAATGAAACCCATTATTACGTCATGCACTAAATCGTATTTTTGTTAGTGTATTATTTTGTCATTGCATTTTTTGATTTCACTGAAATAAATGATACACTAATCTACAAAATAATTATTTAATTCAACCTGTTTTGTTTAACTTTTATCATATTAAATAATGGAGAAAAGGTAAGTTAATATTTTGGAGCAGGCATACCTAAATACGCACACCTTGACAGTTTGACGACAATAAGTACACGAGCGGTACTCACACATATCACGCAATTAGAGACAATTTTAGCGCGTCGTTTGTTTGCATTACTCTATCTAGACAAGTATATAATTAAAGCTCAAAATATTTTCTTATATTATTACATAAGTAATATAAGAAAAAATATTTTTACTCAAGTTTATCAAATAATATTTTTTAATGTCTTTAGGCTCTCGCTTAAGTCACCTGCACCCGTAGCCAAGTTGACAATCTACAATCGATAACGTTGATAGAAAAGGCATCAATGTATGGAAAGGATATATCTGAACGTAGTCAGACCAAAAAAACAGAAGGCGGTAACGATTGTAGAAAGAGATCCGTTACGATACGTTTGCAACTTGACAAGGCGGGATTATGTTAAGCTATGATTTGGTCGACGGTGAAGCGCGCTTACCTAGAAGTAATCTATTCACTCTTGACTTAAAGATCTCTAGAATGTAGCTATCGGGAAACACAGACTTCCACGGCAGGGAATTCCACTTCTTAGCTGTACGTATAATAAAAGTATTTCCAAAACGTTTAGTACATATGGTAGGGATTGCCACTATGTACCGATGGCACAGCATCGTACATTTGGTAAGCTGGTGATGAAACCGGTAAGGCGGAATTATTTTGCGCTTGGAATTATGATTGCAAAATTCGATAAGGCCGCTAATTGTAGGAACGTTTCTTATTTAATGTTTTCTTTATAGATTGTCTTTGTCTAGGATTAAAATACAGTATGTATAAATAAATAAAAATAAATATCGTAACTACAAGAAGTGTTGACAACAGTACATTATTGCACATGGTATAGACCATGGTATAGATATTATGTGGCAACACACAAATCCAATAACAAGAATATCTTCCTCACTCAAATAAAATGCTTGAGAGAAAAATATACCTCATAACAAGTCAACGTTGACATAGGCGCTACCACACTTCTGAAAAAAAAAATATCCTGAGCCCTTAAGTAACCTAATGTCTCTCGCCAACGTATCTGCTAGAATATTCTTCACTAAATGTTTGAGGTTTCGTTTGTTACTACGACTGAGTTTACAAATGAAAAAATAAGCAAAGAGATACCTGCAGCATATAAAATTAGAATATTCGATGTTAGAGCGAAATGGTAAACTGATAACGAATTATTACGTCGGCGACTGATGGTATGTCGATATCTATGCAAACGTATGTATGATTTTTTCAGATGCATGTATGCGAATTCTTCGACATGTCATAATAATGGGCCAATTTATCTTTAGTTTGTACCCAACTGTGCGAAGGTAATGTTTTCAAGCGTTATGTATCCATTTCATCACGCTCTACAGCCCAAACGGCTTGACGGATTATGAAATATGAGATGTGTTGGCTTCGTCTCAATTGTGGAAATGAAATAGGCTATATATTTTTTAAATCTCTCACAATACAATTTTTATCGTTGTCATAACAATATGGGTATCAAATAAAACTACTAAATAGACCATTCCAAAAATATATCGTAACATTTTTATGTAACTATTTTGGCACAAATTCAAGGTAAGCGTAGCTTTGATAGCAAAATAAATAATCGTTTACCACATAAGTTATTTAGAGAACTCGTTCATTAATAAACCTCAAATTTCTGAAATAAAACAAATTATTATGAAAAAGGCGGCTGCAATAAAATAATTAACTGGAAAAACAAGTGATCGATATAATTTATACATTAAATATCACCCGGTACTGCAGGCGGCGATAAACAAAAATTATTGAAACAACCTACCAAAACTTCATTTGTAACTGCTGGTAGCACATCATAATATTTAAATATTCCAAAGTTTTAGCAATATATTTTTAATATCTGAACTAATTTTATAAAGAGGCAACGTTTAGTCATCATCTGCCTAGCCTTTTCCCAATTGTTGTTGGGGTCGGCTTCCAGTCTTACCGGATTCAGCTGAGTACCAGTGTTTTACATGGAGCGACTGCCTATCTGACCTCCACAACACAGTAGCTGGGTAACACGGAACCCCTTGGCAAGACTGGTGTCAGATCTCAAGCTTCTGACTACTCGTAACGACTGTCAAAGATCTTCAAATAACAGCCGGGACCAACGGCTTAACGTGCTTTCCGAGGCACGGAGGAAACTCGGTATGTTGAAATGGTCACCCATCCACGGACCGACCTCGTCAAGCATTGCTTAACCTTGATGATCGACCAGTGCGGCTGTTATTATTTAGCCACGAGCTCCTGAGACTGAGAGTGTTATTTTTAATTATGTTCGCAAAACATATCTAATCTGGGGTAACAAACACTGAGGGAATAGGTAAGGTTTTATCTTCAAATAATGCATGGTTTCTGTAGAGGTCACGGCAAAACCACAAGTAAAAACTAGTTTAATAAATAATATAGTAGTTACTGTATAGTACTGACATTGAATCTTCCCAGTTATCTTTGCAACACAACCTCATAAAACGAATTATCATAAAACAAAAAAACCCGACTGCTAAAAAACAACTAACTCAAAAGAGAAGCAAGTATTAGGTGTAATTTATACATTAAGCTTTTGCCAACACAAGTTTTCTCCCCGCATTTTGGGTATTCAATACAAAGATAAGCCTTATGCAGCGAAAACTAATTAACTTCAAAGAAACAAAACGTCGTCTTGTGCATGCGAACGGGCTTTTTTGTAACCCAGGTTCTAATTAAGGATCGTGTCTGTGAAAGAGATAATAGCTTTAATTAACTCAGAATTAAATTCATAGTTGTTCGTCAGGGTTTGAGCTTTGTTTTTAACGGAAATGTGTTCTACAGATTGTAGTTAATTGCTTGAAAAGTAATAATCTTGTAAATACGTGTAGACACCGTGTGGTTTCAAGTTTTTATTGTCTTCTAGGCACTATAAAGTACTTGCTCCTTTAAGTATTTTGTGTGTACATAAATCTATAAATAAAGGTGGCCAGCCTGTGATAACAAACCTTATAGCATGCAAGCAAGCAGAAAAATAGTTCTGGCTGGATTTTAATTCTCATTTGAATTTAGAAGACGTAATTGTGAGACAGACAGCTGTTTTCTGACATGTGCTTTTGCTTGATATAAAATCAGTACTTGGGTGGCTTGGGTGGCGTGGTCTAAATCTTATTATTATAATCTTAATCGCGCAAATTTACGTCATATGACATCCTATTTAATAACGTGATCATTGATTAAGATACCTAAAGAATCTTATTTGGGGGCGTTAATTAAAACAGTTGGATAAAAAGCTTACATGATAGCGCCAATATTTTAGATTAAGATAATATTTTTATATTTTTTTTACGTAAAGTGCGCACGTTTTTTAATTTACCTTTGTTAAATACAATTGTGTTAATGCGATAATCGCCATTTTGATGACAGTGGTGGTCGAGGCTAAAAACATATTATTTGGTCTCCCAAATTACACTACAGGGGTAGTGGATTGCTCATTGTTATTTTTTTTGATGAATGCACTCATATTGAAACTAAATATTTAGTAGTAATGAAGTTATTTGTTATCCAAAGTTGAAGTTTCGCGCCAATCATGTTTTTTACACGAATAACACCCAACCACATGTAAAAAATATTAAGACAATTATGTCTCTGAATATAATAAAAAACAAGAAGAAGCCGTCTTTCTCGAAGTTGGACCTACCTATCTGGACCGTTTTCCCAGGTAGACATAATCGTCCACAATTTCGAGTGTAGAGTCTCCGACTTTGATAGAAAATTATGACTTTTAACAGTGCGCAAGCTACTCACTTCCCAGCTCCATGCTTATAAGAAACGACAGGGATGTTGGTGGTGGTGTTGCCATATATCTCGGCGCATACATTCCATTCTCAGTTGTCAATGTGTCAGCGCAGCCACCGCCATCAAATGCCGGTGAACATCTATATTCTTGAGGTCGAACTAAATCATTCAAAATTACTTCTTGGTGTTTATTACTTGACCTTCTTTACGCAATAATTTGTTATCATCTTTCGAAAAGCTCTTGAAAATCTTAATCCCTTCTTACAGGCATAGCATAATCATGGGTGATTTTAATACTTGTCTCCTGAAGAACGACCATCGTTCGTCTTCCCTGACTAATATTTCGGCTTCTAGTAATATTACCAAGGCGATGTTGAATGCCAGTGTTGCACTCACTCCTATCAAAGTCGGAGACTCTACACTCGACTGTCTAACTGGGAAAAACGGTCCAATTAGGTATTTCCATGTTCGAGAAAAAAAATAAGAACGCAAATAGACAGATTATATGTATCTTTATTTTGTCCTTTTACATAATTTCAGCTAGCGAAAAGTTTGTTTATGCACATATTTTGAGCGAATCTAAGTTGTCTATCGTTTGGAAAGGTGTAGTAGTTCGTATTTTGTACATATTTTGCAGTAGACTGACGCGGTTTAACCAACCTCAAAATGTAAATAAAGATAATTTTTACAAATTTACTGTGTAATATAGCAGGTTAAACTTATTATTCTGAATAAATTCGAATGTTGAAAGTTCATGTAAATTCCCGAATTTCATGACGTAATTTGCAACACCTCGTTGACTCAGCTGGTATGTCATGTGTCAAAATCTTGTCGAGCAGAGTGGTTAATTAAGATGACTTTGAGTTAACTGGGAAGACTGCGGTTTGAAGAAATGTTTTAAGTTTCATAACAATAACTTCAGAGACTTTTGGAAATCGTCAACAACGAACATTTACAATGAAAAGACAGTCCTAAATTTAATTATTTTACCTGAGAAATCTTTTGAGTGAAATGTGCTAAAACAATTGTTATTTATTCAAGCAACCATTTTAATAATTTACTGAAAATAGATTAAGCCTGCAGCCCTTAGTACCTAATTTAGATGATGTTAATTTTACAGATGAGTAATACCAAAGTTCAGGATGTAGCTGGATTAAAATAGCAGTTGTTTTGATTAAAGAAATTGCTCAATGTAAAAATATACGAAAAGTCTAAATATTCAGCATGATCATAACGTATGAAGAGTAGGTGTGGTTTTTTTAGCTATAGAATCAATCTGGTATGCCATTTATTAGAAGTAAAGTTTATAAATATAGACTTTCTTCAATATATCATGATTCACCGTACGGATGAAAAAAAAAACAATGTAGTTTAAGCGCAACTGCCCAATTTACGTAATTGCATAAACCAATAGTCAACTTGTCTATCGTTTGTTTTATTAAACCAATCCTATTTTAATATGTAAGCATTCGTAAGTTTAGTACAGAACACGAAATAGATACAATGGCAGCGACTAGAAACGCCAATATTTGAACGCTGAGCACAACTTTCATAGCCATAAGGCGCGTTTATATGAAACGAATTCTGTGCGGCTGATCTACCTACCCGTACCTGTCCGGAAACTAAGTTGTTACAGCAAAATACGCAAAATTTATTTAACTTCTAAGAAAGAAACAACACACAATGAACGAATGCACGTCTCGCTTTGTACTGTCTCAGGCCTCTGTTTAGCGAGAAAATTTCGCGTCGTCTACAAAATTGAGGCCTTCATCAGAATTGTCACGGGCTATCAATTTGAGAGCAGTGATGGCCCAGTGGTAACGGCCCCGACATACGTGTTGTAGGTCGTGAGCTCGAACCCAGGCAGGCGAATTACTTTGTGTAAATTATTTCATCACCACTGCTCTAAAAATGGTGAAGAAAACATCGTGAGGAAACCGGCATGTCATAGAACAAAAACATCGAAGTCATGTGACATTGCCATTTTCTCACAGAGAGGAGGCCTATATCCCAGCAGTGGGGACGTTAAACGGCTGATGATGATGATGATCGATTTCTATGAATAAATGGTCAATGCCAAAAACGCTTGGTTCGTATGCAAAGTTTTAACAGTGTCATCGCTTGTAGCAATGGCAGCAGCTGCTATAGTTTCAATTTTATTCAAGTGGCTGTTGCAATTTTATCTCAAGTCAAAAGCTGATGAACTAGCTAGATAGCTCTGCGCATTTCAAGGTCTGTTCAGTGTACTGCCATTTTATTTGAATATCTATTTTGTTTGTATTGCAGACATGGGTTTAATTGCATTGCATTTCTAAAGGATGTATACTTGTACGAATGTATAACATAACTGTTTATGTATGTACATTGAATCTTTGTGTCAGTAATAATGCTATTTCTAAACATTAAACGTCGCTAGTAGGTTTCTACACTCTGCCTCTGCCTAATTCTTTCAATATTTGTATTCCAAGTTATGTTTTTCAAATCGACACCATCTCAAATCATCAAATTTACAGTTGGATATAGCTTGTTATAAATGACATTAGTCGACGGTCTTTTTCCGTTATCATGCCAACTAAGACGAGAAGAGGTTCTTCAAACTGACTTGGAATAAGACATCTCAAAACAGAGCCTGTCTCGTCGCTACGCATACTTAGGCACTTACTATAGCACCATTATTCCTTAACCTGTAATTCCGAGGTAAAATCAAAAAAGTTTTAGTAGTTTTGGTCAATCCACTTAGCTTACTCAGCCATATTGTATGAAATAGAAAATATTAAGTCATATAGGCGATGATATCTATCAGTCAATGCTTGCTCACCATTTCAATCCTTTCAACTTGATTAATATTTTTACGTTTATTTTTAAGTTTTGAAGGTCTTGCTTACAGTTTCAGAATATTGAAATTCTATTTATGGTTTTATATTATTGATGTTTCGTTTCAGTCTGGTAATGGTCATTGACCTTTCCTTGTTTCCTCTTTTATAACGAAAGCCTTGTCATTATTAGAAACTTTTAAGGGTCACGTTTCAGAAAGGGTATATTTGTTTTACATACGCTTTTAAAATTATTATTCAGCTTATGGCATTAGTTGGACTGCTATATTTGCATGACAGAGAGATTATGCGTTTGTATGACAGAGAGTGTATTTATACCAATAGGCGCTATTTTAAATATTTTCGTTTCTTTTATATGAATACAATTAAATGTTTTTTTGTTTTTATTATCGATAGGCTCGCGTTTGACCACTACCTCGCATGATGGTAAGCGATGATGTGGCCTACGGTTCAACAAGTTTAATTTAATATTTTGCTATATAGTGGTGACTCTCTTTACTTTCTGATGAGTTACTGTTTTTTTATATAATCTAAACTCGAACTAATGAAAGGGATGACAAAAATAATATTTATAATATATGTAATTTAGGCCCACGAATTCACCGCCCACTCATGAGTTAAGAAGCAAATCTCATGTCGTTACTAAAATGTAAGGTTAGGTGTGTCATTGATTTTATTAATGTATTACCTTTTGTTAATTATATTTGTTTTGGGACGGCGATAATTGCATTGCGCTAAGAAGTTAAGGTAGCTTAGGAGTGCTATTCCCTGCCGGAGTCTGTGTTTCCCGATAGCTCAAACCTAGGGGTCGTTAAGTCGCAACGGATATGCCTTCATGACCCAAGCCGCCGCAGGAGACGGCCTGGACATCAGGAGTCGCAAGCCGATTGCCAGCCACCGTAGGCGCAGGCTTGTGGACGGCGAGTAATAGGTAGCTTGCCGTCCGATAAGGAACGATTCGGCAGCGCGTACAGTTGCACGCACGCCTCAAAGACTTGTCAGCAAAAACTGACAAGGTCCGGTAGTACTCTACCGGACAAGTCAGTAGCCTGTCTGGGTCGCGGATAAATTTGAAAAAGAGTTACCGCGGCCCTGGCTCAAGCAACTGAAGGAACACGGGCGGATTTTAGTCAGTAAAGTCTAACACGCCGTTCCGCTTCAACCAGAGCGGGAGAAGTCATTGGACGATTTCTCGAAAAAAATAAAAAAAAGGGTCTTTAAGTCAACAGTGAATAGGTTACTTTTAGGCAAACGTGCTACACCATCGACCACATCATAGCTTACCATCAGGTGAGATAGTGGTAAAGTGCGAGCATAAATTATAAAAAAAAAAATCCTTAAGGATCTTTATATATAGAAGGATAAAGACCTTATTATTAACTAACCTGTGCCAGTGGCATCGCCCGCGTTAAAGTAAGAACCAAGGGAACGTACTCCTGGGATAAACTGGGATATCAGCCCTTAAGGTTACCTTTACACGCTTTGGACCTTAAGCAGACAGAATAATTGGCTTTTGTAATATATCTGTGAATATCGTATTACTTCTGCGCAGATTTTTATCTGGCAACCTTTTAGTGTATTTTATCGCATATACATTACCACACTCTAGTTGTACAGGCGTCCTAATTTCTTACTTATCAACTTAGTTCTTAACAAAGGTCTACACCATTATTTTATCCCTCTGCATTAATTTGTTCTTAAAATAATTATAATCTCTATATTTATATTTTTTTGCAAAGTTTAAAATGTACCTTATGACCTTAAACTTGCGAGAAATTATTATCTTGTGCAAACAGCTCGAAGAGTCGTCATCATCATCATATCCGCCGAAAGACGTCCACTGCTGGACATAGGCCTAGCCCAAGCGTCGCCACATTGACCGGTCCCATGCATCTCGTAACCAGCGGATCCCCGCAACCTTCACCAGGTCATCGGTCCACCTGGTGGGAGGCCTTCCAACGCAACGTCTTCCGGTTCGCGGTCGCCATTCCAGAACCTTTCTGCCCCATCGGCCATCCGTTCTGCGAGCAATGTGCCCTGCCCACTGCCACTTAAGTTTGGCAATTCTTCGGGCTATGTCGGTAACCCTGGTTCTCTTGCGGATCTCTACGTTTCTGATTCGATCACGCAAGGAAACTCCGAGCATAGCCCCCTCCGTTGCCCTTTGAGTGACTGTAAGCTTTCTGATAAGGCCCATTGTAAGCGACCACGTCTCAGAGCCATATGTCATCACTGGCAACACACACTGGTCATAGACTTTCGTCTTGAGACACTGCGGTAAGTTGGACGAGAAGATACCGCGCAACTTCCCAAACGCTGCCCAGCCGAGTCGGATTCGACGGTTGACCTCTTTCTCGAAGTTGGCCCTACCCAATTGGATCGGTTGTCCCAGGTACACATAGTCGCCCACAACTTCAAGTGTAGAGTCTCCAATCTTGATAGGAGTGGGTGTAAAACATGGGCATTCAACATAACCTTGGTTTTGTCCATGTTCATCCTAAGACCCACTCTTTCGGAAGCTCTACTGCGATCATCGAGCATTGTACTGAGGTCCTCCATGTTCTCAGCCATAACCACTATATCGTCGGCAAACCGAAGGTGAGTGATGTACTCGCCATTGACGTTGATGCCTAGCCCTCTGAGTCCAGAACCTTGAAGACATCCTCCAGTGCAGCTGTAAAGAGCTTCGGAGATATTACGTCTCCCTGTCTCACACCTCGCTGCAGAAGGACGGGTTCCGAGGTCTGATCCTGAAGTCGAACTGACATTGTGGCGTTTTTGTATAAACACTTCAACACTTCGATGTACCGGTAGTCAATTTGGCACCGTTGAAGAGACTGCAGTACAGCCAAAGTCTCGATCGAATTGAATGCTTTCTCGTAGTCCACAAACGCTAAACAGAGAGGCAGGTTGTACTCGTCGGTCTTCTGTATAACCTGCCGCAGCGTATGTATGTGGCCTTTTCGGAATCCGGCTTGTTCGGGAGGCTGGAAATCGTCAAACCTGCGTGCGAGACGATTCGTGATGACTCTTGAAAACAGCTTGTAGACATGGCTAAGGAGTGTGATGGGCCTATAGTTCTTCAGTAGGGCATTGTCACCCTTCTTGAAAATGAGTACCACCACACCCCTGCACCATGCCTGTGGTGTTTTCCCCTCGAGTATGACGGAATCAAAAAGCTGCTGAAGGGCCTTAAGGACCGGTTTTCCACCCGCCTTCAGGAGTTCGGCCGTAATTCCGTCATCACCCGGTGCCTTGTTGTTCTTAAGTTGTTTCAGAGCCATCCTAATCTCATACAGGCTGACGTCCGGAATGTCTTCGGTATAGTGTCGGGTCAATCTAGCTCTTGGGTCATTCGCTAGATTCGCGACGGGTTTACTTTTTGACGTGTACAACTGTCCATAGAATCTCTCGATCTCCCTCAGAAGCTCCGGTTTGGCGGACACGATCCTGCCATCATCGGTCTTCAGTTACGTGAGCTGGCTCTGCCCAATAGACAGATCTCTTGCAAAGACCTTGGAGCCTTTGTTCCGCTCAATCGCGTCTTTAATACTTTCAGTATTAAAGCGGCGGAGGTCGCTTTTCAAGGACTTTGAGATCCGTCTATTTAGCTGCCGGTATTTCAACGAATCGTCTGAAGACTGCAGGATCATCTCACGCCTCTCCTTCGTGAGCTTGAGAGTATGATCAGAGAGCTTTTTGTTTCTATCTGTACGGCGGCTCTTGAAAAACTTAGACCCGACAGTATGGACAGCTTCCACGAACCCATCGCTGTATTCGTCCACGGAGCTCCCTAGGCACTCGAAACGATTCTGGAGTTCGAGCTGAAAGCTCTCGGGGTTTTGGACCTGGATTAGTGCTGGACGGAGCGTGGACTTCATCAGTCAAGACCTTTCAAGCTTAACATTAATGTTCAATATGCCTCTTACCATGCGGTGATCACTCCCGGTTTTCACCGAATTGATCACTGAGACATCATTGAACATTTGCTTCTTGGTTAACATGATGAAGTCGATCTCGTTTTTAGTTGCACCATCGGGGCTTTGCCAGGTCCACTACCCGTGCTCACGCTTTCTGAAGAAGGAGTTCATCATGTAGAGGCCCTCCTTCTCCATAAAACTGGCCAGTAGGTGATACCGGTGGTTCCGACGTCCAACTCCAAATTGCCCCACTTGCAGCTCATCCTCGTCTCGTTTGCCCAGTTTCGCGTTGAAGTCCCCCATGAGAACGGTGAAGTGAGTTTTGAAACCATGCATGGCTATAGAGATATCCTCATACTTGGCCTCTACCTCGTCGTCGGGGTGTGCCGAGGTCGGGGCGTAGACCTGTATGACCTTCAGCGAATATCTTGCGGATATTCTGAGTATAAGGTACGCCACCCTGGTCGACACACTCTCGATCTTCACCACGTTGTTCACAAGAGACTTGTGGACGATAAACCCAACACCACCCTGGGACTGCCAGTCTCCCTCTCGGAAATAGAGCAGGTTATCGGATTTGAGGATTATCGAGTCCTCCCCCTCTCTTCGGACTTCAGATAACCCTATAATACTCCATCGTAACCTGCTCAATTCTTCCTCAAGTTCGGCTATCTTCTCGTCGGTCCGGAGTGTTCGCGTGTCATATGTTCCCAGGTCCAGTCGTCGGTATTTGTAGGGGTAGCCGGGTCCACTCCGGGGATTCTTAGCACCCCTTGCCACGCCATCGCCTCGACCGCTACCGTAGCCGAGGGTAGACGGGCGGCCGGGCACTCGGGGCCGTTTTTTCGGTGTGCTGTTCATTAGGTTTGGGGGGGTTTGCCATAATCGCCACGCTTGGCAGGCGGGTTGGCGATCGCAGTTTGTTGTTTAAGTGCACAGAGAACGCTGCTGCCCATTCTCTGGTGTGTCCCTTAGTCGCCTCTTACGACACCCACAGGAAGATATGGGATGGTGAAATTCTTTACGTCCGTCACCATACGGTACGTGTAGGTACGTACGTACGTACGGTACGTGCTCGAAGAGTACTAAAAATATAATTAAATAAAAATCGTTTGTCTTTTACAAACATTATTTTAAAGTAAAATACTGTAATATTTTTTAAGGAACCAATTACAATTAATGTTTAGTACTTCTTCTTCTCGCGGCTTTACAGAAGCTGTTTATTTTGCCGGAAAAAAATAAGGATAGAAGAGAGCTCATACTGTAGATTCGCAACAGAGAAAAAAAATAGCTTCTTCAAACAAAAAAAAATCTAATAATTTTATTTATTATTTTTCTTCATCATTATCCACAGTCTGACTTTGCCCGCTTCATATGCCTTTATATTTCTCGATGACTTGAATTTGCGTTAATATTGTGCAAGACAAAAATCATTCAAAACTAAAAATACAATCTATTCAAAGACCAACGTGCAATAAATTGTTTATCTAGTGTTCATAATAGTGGTGTTGCACCAGGCCTGGTCTAAATATACCAATATCTAAGTGAAGATTCAAATAAATGGTACCTTCACACTTATTTCTTTTATTTTAATTTTTTAGTTGGTAAATAGGACAGTTGTTAAAAAAATAATGAGCTTTGCTGTTTTGAACTTATAAAGTTCTACTATTACTAAGTACTATTTTGAAGGAAAAAAACAACTTACCTTAAACTACCTAGAGGCGTGGGGCCTCCATTGATATAATAATTATGTAGTTCGTAGTACATTATTACCTCAATGGGGGCCTCATCCCATACAAAGAAACTGTCCCGACGTACTGTACTGATTATTCTGATTATTTGATTTATCTATCGATATCGATTGATTATTAGATAATGATCTATCTATCGCCATGGAACGGAACGGAACGCAATCGATTTACAAAAAATAATCGGTATAATCAGATGAAAAACGCTAGTTACGTGGCATGGTTTCTTTGTATGGGATGAGGCATCTGTATGCTAGTATTATATGGACGTAGTTATGCGAAAACGTTCCATCCCACAATTATTACTATTTGAGAAACACGCAATTTAGTGTTTTAGTGGTACACTTTTTGGGCTTTACTTGTAAAGCCGAACAATGTAGGTATAATCGTAGTAAAATATGATCATTGCATACTCATGTACCAGTTTTTATTATATTTACGTTAAAGCGGTAGGTATTTAGGAAAAATGGTATTGGAACATTTTTGCTAAACTATTTTTTGTATATGAACCCACATTCTTAATCAATTTGCAAAAATGTTCCAAAAAGTATATTATATACATTTTTATAAATAAGTTTAATATATATATAAAATCAATAAGGCAAAATTTAGGAAATAATTTATTTATTTATAAGGGTCAATCAAATCGTTCGGTTAACTCAATATCGTCATCGTTATCAACTTGTACGTCGAAGTCTGGGTCTCCGCCAAACCCATTCACATCATCGATGATGTCTTCCGAACTTGTTAAAATTTTATAAAATTTGAGACAATCATTAGAAATGTATTGGTACATTTAATCATTTATGCATCACTTTTTATATTTAGCTGAAACGTTCCAAACACATTGGAACATTATTTCCAAGAAAAAAAAAACATTACATGGGTTTCATAAAACGTTTCAAGATTATTGAATCGTTTATGCATCACTTTTGTTATTTAGCTAAAACGTTCCAAGCACATTGGAACATTATTTCCTAGAAAAACATACACTAAATGGGTTTTCTAAAACGTTTCAAGATTATTGAATCATTGTATAAAAATATTAATTAAGAATCCTGTTAAATAAAAACGTTTCAGACAGATAAATACATTCTATTCTCAATGAAACCATTTGATTGGTAAAACTTGTGGGTTGGAACATACAGTGAGAAATATAAATAACGAAATATTACATGTGGGATGGAATGCTTTTGCTAGAATGATGTAAGGTGTCAAAAAAGGTATACCACTCACTTTATCTCATTTCTGAGTGACTTGTGGGTTGCAACGTTTTCACATAACTACGTCCATATTATCTGTGTTAGACGGTAACATTTATAAGCAGTCAAAAATAAAACAGATTTTAAAACTTCCCTGAAACCAAACACGCATTGTGGGTTGTTTATTAAGACGCAGATATCCCTCAGTAGCTGATTTCAAAATGATAATCAAATCTAAACGGCTAGTCGTAATTTATTTAAAAAAATAGTTGTTACTTCAGATCATCTTTTAATAACTAAATTTATTAAAATTTTGGTATTTATTCATATAACATTGTGTAATTGATTTGTAAAGTTATGTCTAAAACGGACAAAAACACGACAATCGCAACAAACATACCGGGTGTATTATGATGTTATTTTCACCATCTCAAAGACAGTTAGTCATCTAAATTTTGATCTAAGGCTTTTTTTAAGTCAAAGAATTAAAAGGAAAGGACAAAAATCTATTGAATTTTGGGCCCTCGTGTGTGAAACGAGGGCGCGTTTCGTTCCCTTAAGGTCATTACCGTCTATCGTCGCCTTAAAAGTGCAACTATGCTTTATTTAAATAAGTTTGTAATAGACCCCGTAAGGGTTAATTCTGGCATTGCAACATGTTAAGTTCAAGCTAAGTGCTAACGCACGTCCTTGGCGGTAAGCTACGTATTTGAACTCAGTATATTAAGATGCCTTTAGCTTACTATGTTCCTCCTGTCAAAAAGCTGGTATTCAAGTTGTTTATGTACAGAAGCAGCCATAAGTACAGTACCAATCAGTGTAAAAAGACGAATTAACGCTTATTTTTATGCAAGTGTGTTGTATTTTTATTTAAATTCCCTTGTTGTTATTGCAAAACATGAAGCTTACGGAACTAAAGACTATGGCAATCGTAATATACCACAATTAGACAATAATGTAAACACTGTTGAGACACAGGTCTCCTTTATGTGAGAGCGATTGGTCGCAGTAATCCACATCGCAAGCCCAGTGCGGGTTGGTCCTAAACATGTGAATTATTAAAAAAAACCTTTTGTTTGCAAATTGTTTTATTCTTGTTCGATGATGGTGAGATTATAATTACCCATAACAAACACTTTATGGTTATCCTATCGATTTAGGTAGGCACTTATTACAACATAGAATACATTATCTACTTGATGGATACTTAGTAAAAATAATCTATAAGAAAAAAAACAAAAGAACAACGTTACGTGACATAACGTTAGCAGAACAAAAACAAAAGAATATCGCGTTTCAGGACGCGTATCGCGATGGTAAGTGGTTGGGTCGTAACCGCATAGCTGGGTATCGAGTTCACAGAACAAATTATCTCATAATAAAGTTTGCACATTAAAGTCAAGTCCTAATATAAATCCATTTATGAATTCTGAACTCTATCTAAACATCAGAATATCTGGTATTTAGAAACGTACTTTGACCAAACAAATGCGGTCACTGGGTTCTTGCTTGAAAGTTTTATATCCTATGAATTCCTGAACCAGTTGATTTACTTATCTACATCGACCATACTGCTGGTACTGCAATATTAGCTCGAATAGATTGAAATAAATGAATGATCAAATTGATGTTTGTGCATAATGTTATCTAAATGATGGAAACGATATTGGTGGTAGTTCGAAGGATGGTTGAATGCAATATGAACTCAGTCTCCTCAATGAACTAAATTATGAATTGCCTGAATAATTTCTATGCTTTTTAAATGGTTCATTTCATCTTTAGAAAATTACTGTCAAGAAAATACGTACTTGCCTGTCGCAGGTCTGCAAGAAGAACTTTTTTAATGGAAAAAGCAGTTCTATTGTGCTCTTCAATCTATATTCTTTCTTTTTTCTGTAAAGTGTTTTTGTGTGTACATAAATAAATAATACAGTTTGTTTTTCCTACATTATGGATGCTTCTCATAAGGGGCTTCAGACAAAGAATGTCGCTTCATTCTAACAAAAAAGTCCAAAATGTTCATTATTGACCACGAGACATTTCAGTAGGGTACCTCCACGACAATATGATACATTTTGA
Organism: Orthosia gothica; assembly: GCA_949775005.1. Classification (NCBI taxonomy): domain Eukaryota; kingdom Metazoa; phylum Arthropoda; class Insecta; order Lepidoptera; family Noctuidae; genus Orthosia; species Orthosia gothica. Next base: position 16,698,963 of record OX459038.1, read on the forward strand.
TATTAATTTATCAGCGTTGCGAATGCGACCTTATCAAGGCTCTAAAACATTTCAGCACATGTACCGATCTTTTGCTGCCTTAAGAGCAGTGGTGGCCTAGTGATAACGGCCGTGACTTATAAGTTGTAGGTCGTGGGTTCGAACCCTGGCAGGCGCTTTACTTTTTGTAAATAATTTCATCACCACTGCTCTGAAAACGGTGAAAGAAACAATAGTAAGGCAATCTGCGTGTCATTTTGTGGTCTTAGAACCAAAAATTCTAACACATATGTAATACTTCCACCCGCGGGCCCACATGGTGGATTACGGCCCATTCTCTCTCACACAGGGGAGGCCTGCAGGCACAACGGACCAAATGGGAGTCTAAATGCGGATAAGAGGGTCCATCTAGCCTATCCAGATCTTTGCCTTTGTCAAGGGCAAATTATGAAGGAAAACCGATGGGTATGTTTCATCATCGTCATTTACAACTTGCTTTTACTTTATCATACATTTTGGCCAGACAGATATCGTATCAGTTTTATTACTGTTTTGTAAACGATACTACCAATATGCAAAGTTGTTGCTATTAATACTATGCATAGTCACGTGCAATGTTCTGGTATATTGCAGAACATTTAGTTGTATGGCTATCGTTACCCAAACTATGGGTCTGGTGCGTTTCAGTATGAAAAAGCGGTTATTGGTTTTAACTTTTTGTTTTATTCCGGGTAATATCTTTTAACATTTAACAAATAAAAAACGTTAATTCAAATTTCCGATCGAGCGTTTTAATTTTTACCCGACTGCCGAAGGAGGGTAATGTGTTTATCAGTCTATGTATGTATGTATGTATGTATGTTTGTTCCTATATGGCGTTCCAGGGACTAAACGCGTTGGCCGATTTTTATGATTCAAACGTCAATCGATGCGTTTTAACCCTGCGAGTGTCATAGGCTACATTAAAATTGGATGATAGAAAAATGGCGGATTTTGGGTGCCATATTGTGGGGGCCCAAAATTTTTTTCCTTCCAAACCCATCGTGTGGGGTATCAAAATAAAGGGTCTTAAGAGGTGATTTCAAAAATATATAATACTTATATGTTTAAATGTATCTAATACAAAAAAAACTAACTAAAAAGTTATAAATAAAAAAACTTAATTCAAAAAATCAAAAAACCCGACTGCTTCAAAAGCGAACTAAAAAGTCGTAAACAAGGGAAAAATCATGCTGTGCAGGCGGAGGATACACCAGATTTTGGTCAGCCAGCCCGCGAATATGTATCCTCCGACTGCACAGCATGATTTATCCCTTGTTTACGACTTTTTAGTTCGCTTTTTTTGAATTAACATTTTTGTTTTTAAAATTTGGTACATTTAAACATATTAGTGTTTTATATTTTTGAAATCAACTCTTAAATCCCTTTATTTTGATATTTCACACGATAGGTTACGAAGAAAAAAAATCCCCACAATATGGCGCCCAAAATTCCCCATTTTCCAATTTTAATGTAGCCAGTGACACTCGCAAGTTTAACAAATCGATTGACGTAAGAATCATCAAAATCGACAAATGCATCTGGTGTCTTAAACGCTACTTTGGAACAAACATAAATACATACATAAGCTGATAAACACATTACCCTCCTTTGGCAGTCGGGTAAAAAGGTTTAAATATATAGCAATGTAAAATGATAGCGGACAAAATTTCTGAATACGAACTCGTCTACTAGAATCTGTAAACAAATATATTGATCGTTGACCGCTATTACCATTCTAAAATGCACCATCTGTCTGCCAAATTTGAATGTTCAGTTATTAGCGTCCTTACGAGTTCTGGATGTAATAAGACGTGTAAATTATCTGAAGCGAAAAACTTTCATTTGAATTGGTGCTTAGTGTCTCAACTACCTACACGTGTCTGGACATGCGGTTACGTGGGTAAATTGAAAAAAAACGATCACGTAACTTAACACATGCCCATCGTAGTAAATCCTCTGACGTGTAAATCTGTATCCGTAGGTGACAAGTTGATAGCAAAAAACTGAAAAAACCGGCGAAATAAACGGTGGGTCTAAAATAAATGTTGAATTTGATTTCCACGAATTTCATTCGATAAATCCCGACACTCTTATCTGGAACGATTCGCTTATCTTCGCGGAACTGTATTTCATTCCCAACCATCGTTTGTTTCATCTGTCGAGTACATATATCATGGAAATCTTAGATTTGTATAGACTTTCCAGCTATAGTTCTCTTCTCTTTCGAACAAAAAACAGTAAATTGGCTATTTGCCAGACAATTTCAGTGTAATGGACGTTGTTTAAACACGTACGTGGAACAAGAGTATAGCTGATAGATATTATTAACAGGTAACTGACGCATAAATGGTGTAAGTGTTTGTTGTGTTACATTTGTCGACAGCTCTTTGATATTTTCAAGTACTTATAAAGCTCAAATTACTCAAATACAAGACGTAAACACATACTAAGCACAGAATTAATTCTGTGCTTAGTGTGTGTTTTTGCAACTTTTTATTTTATTTGGGAAAACAAACAATCGTACATTGTATATAATTAAAGTCAAAAAATTTGAGCAAGGCGCGTCTTTTTATATTCATGTTTAGATAGGGAAAATACATCGATATCGTTAAAATTATTATTGTAAGCTTGAATCAATCTTCGGAGCGGCACTCTTTCCTGCATTTGTACCATAGATATTTGTACACATAAACCAACTAATTAAATTCGTGGCATTGAAACTGCGTTTAGCACATATACGTACATTCTGTACTGACCATCTTCAAAACCGTCAGTTTCTAGAAGTTATTTTGTTGTGTCGTGGTGCTAGTAATGAAATAAATGACAAGATTGGTTTTGCTGGATAGATAAATTTATTTTAGTGAACAGCCTACCATGGTAGGGCCCCTGTTCAATAAAATAAACTAATATAATGCACTTCAAATATCTATAGGTAATTTAAATGATACCCACGTCACATATCTAATATCACGAATAGTTTTGTACAGATAATATAATCCAGAAGCGCACTTTGCATTTACATAGCAATGTTTTGCTCAAAACAGAAGTTTGCTACCACCAGCGCGTGAGCAAGAAAAAGTACCGAGATTAATTTTACGAAGGCACCCTTGTTAAAATATTATGATAAGAATCTGAGTAAGTTAGAAGTTAGAACACTGCTTTTACGTCCACACTTTCAATGAATAATTTTGTTCAGAATTTCCTAGAAGCTGTTTTAAGCGGAATTCTTGGATATAAGTAATGAAGTTAATTTTCTGTGGGTTAATACTTTATCGTGTTGAATGGAGGTTTGTGTGAACTAACTTATACACTGTGTGACGGATAAGCAGTTCATTTACTTACAGATTTTTAAGTTATTACATTGATTTTTGATTTCATTAGTTGCATCATTTGTTAGCTATTGATTGATTGATTACAAAAAAAAGAAACAAAAGAAAAGCATAAAAAACCGGCCAAGTGCGAGTCGGACTCGCGCACGGAGGGTTTCGTACCATTATCGCAAAAAATGGCACAAAAATCACGTTTGTTGTATGGGAGCCCCACTTAAATATTTATTTTATTCTTATTTTTTGTTATAGCGGCAACAGAAATACATCATCTGTGAAAATTTCAACTGTCTAGCTATCACGGTTCATGAGATACAGCCGGGTGACAGACAGACAGACAGACAGACGGACCGCGGAGTCTCAGTAATAGGGTCCCGTTTTTACCCTTTGGGTACGGAACCCTAATAAAAAATGAGTATGATGATGTTTAAAATCTTTCGCAATTTCCTGGCCATAAAAAGCAAAACTAAGCTAATAAATTGTTTTCCATGCTTCATTATAATGTTGACATTAGTCATTGCTATCATTAGGGGGCCCCCTATATATTATCTGGATCGTTAAACAACTTCAGAAGAAAATAATATACCTATCTATAGCTGCTAAATACAAAATTATGGCTATAGCTAGATAATTATTGTAAAGAGGCGTCATTCATCTTATCAGCCCTTCGGTGTCAACTGTTTAACATAGGTCTTTTAACAGCGGCTCAAAGGGAAATTAATATAATCAGAGAAGAGTAGGATTGGTGATTGCAGTTGTTTCTGACAGGATATTGTTGTCTATCTTTTGGTTAAAATTCGTTTATAATAATATTTTAGGAAATTATGTGTTGCTCTAAAATAAAATATATGAGGTAGGTTTCTATAAAACCAGTCTAGTTACTGCCCCAATGCAGGGCAAAGGCCTCTTGTCATACAGAGAAGGTAAAAAAGCCAGTAAAAAGTCTTACAACTTAAAGTCACAAAATATTGAAGGTTTATTAAAATTGTATACAGGTAAGTTTAGTGTTCTTTTCTTCGAACACACAACAAGCTACGTTAATCTCATAGAAGTTTGTAACTTCAAGATTATTTTATACATTACATTCACAAGGTAAGCCGTCAGCATCGTGTTCAATGAATTTAATTTACAAGCAACGCAAAAGTAGTAAACTTGGCTCACCATTCGGAGAACATGTATGAATGCCCAACTAGCACACAAGCGCTATTGGAATCTGCACAGTAGCCAGATAAAAGATTTTCATAACGGTTTCGGCTCCATTATTAAGAAATACAGTGGTTCTATAAGCGGCTATAGATCTCTTGTAGCGCCAAATATGCCCATATTATCCTGCTTACAGGCTCTACAATGGGTCTACAGTGGTCATAAATGTAAGTTATAATAGCTCTACAGAGGTTGTTTAAAGGCGATGGTTAGAACCATGAGATTTCGAAAAAGCTCTTGTAGCACCACTATACCATCCATCTTCGCTTTATTTCGGCGCTCCTGTATTGTGTAGGCTTTAAATTTGTAATATGGTAGGTTTAATGTGGTGTCAAGTTAATAAATTTAAATAAAATTAATCATACGTACAGTCAATCAGCAACAAGTGAGGAAACATTCATATGGATTGGATTATTAAAATTACAACAGTAACTCTAACATTGTGTGGTTCTTCTCCATAGGAATCGACCAACCCGAAACGTGCACATTGTCGATGTTTTATAAGTGCCCATGTAGGCCTATGTGAAATAAAAATTATTGTTTTTTTTATTTGATTGTTTTATTTCTTTGTGTACGTGAAATATCAGTGCGAGTACCTTTCATAATATTCAGTTTTTAATGCAAAAATAATATTGATATGTTGGTTATGAAATTGTATTTTTACATAAATCAGACTTTGAAGGTAGCATATAGTTTAATTAGGGCCACAGCTAAAAAATGGTGACTATAATTACGCCAAAAGGTACAAGTGTATGCTTAAATAGGATCTCCAAAATGTCGTAACAACCTTAAAAAAATACATTTATATATTTTTATATCCATGACTATTTTCTTTCCATGTTGCACTCACTAATCTCTAACACAAATGGCAGATCAATTATAGGATAGTATAATATCTGCTGTACGGCTATAAATTATATAATAGCATTTGTAAGGTTTATTTTCCCCCATTGGCCGATTAACGCAAAGATGTACCTTTCAATGTACAGCTTTTCATCACATTTCCCCTGCATAAATCTCTAATATAGCGCTTTGAGCTCTAGTATAAAGTTATGTTTATATATAATATCTAAAAAAATTTTTTTTTTATTAACTTTTTACTTGAAGGATTTAAAAACTGTAAATGTATTGCATGAAATAAAAGGCTTTTTTATTTTATTTTTATAAAGTTATGTTTCACCGTTATAGAGGTATAGTTACAAGAGCGCTAGTAAATACTATTAAAATACTCAAAGTACTATAACACTATTCTGTAACCCCCATGGCTGTTTAAAATGTTTCGTATGATTCCTTATACTACTATTTGCCGTACAGTGGCCATATAATAATCTCATATAACGCTCAAAGCGCTATTCTAGAGCTACACAGCTCTATTATAGATTAGTAATACAATAGCCGTTAAAACCACCGTTAAAGAACCTAAGGCTTTAGAAAATGCTTACCTACACTCTTGAGCTCTATAAAAGCAACTTATAACTCTTTTTATACCCCTTTATCTATTAAAGTACTCTTAATCATCTTGCGGTGGTATAAAAGACTTCATTAACTCATTTATATTATACTTCTTATTGCTGTCTACCGACGCTTTTTGCTACCAAACGGCTACTGTACCACCTAGTTGTTAAAGGGTTTTTAAATATACTACTGTACATCTTAAGGAAAATTGTACAGCCCTTGAACGACTCCTATACAACTACCAGGCTGTACAATGCCTGTATAAGCGGCTTGTGTGCTAGTTGGGTGAAAAGTGAAAAACAGACAGAAAATGGACATGATCTATCAGTGCTGAATAAATTCCTGGTATTTATTTCTTATTTATCAGGCGTTTCAAAAGATTACGTTCATTAAATGCTTGGCTGTAAAAATGGACTTCTTCATTTTTGAATGTATCGTTGTTTATAATCTATTCATCTACGTAGTTAATAAACGATGTAACTTTATTAATCCGATGTCAGATGAAACTCATTACAGAGTTTTCTTGGATGAAATAACGACAAAAACAGTTTTATGTTTATATTTTATAGGAATACGGTTTAAGTTTAAGTTTTGTTTTCGACTACGAAAACAAAACTTGACTGCAATAGCAAGAGTGCATTTTGAAAGAACAATGGGATGTTATGGAGACTGGATCTGCATATAGTCACAAAACATATTAAAATAGTAAGAAATAATAATATTATACACACATTACTTCAATCTTATTTTAAATGTATCTTTAATCTTTTTTTGTCTGATGCTATATTAGGGCAAATGCATAAATTTTTTTCTTTACTAAGTGAAATACTTATTAATTATAGTAAACATATAGGTTTTTTTTTTAAATATCTCGTTCAGAGACGAATTTATAAAGCATCAAAGTTGAGAATTAGAAAGAGACGTCCAACGTGCCACATGACGTCAAATGGCACGACGCCAAAGCCCATACCGCTGCCATAGAAAACGGCGTTTTCTTAGAGAGGGACAAATACATTTCTTTGAATTTTTATGTCTTTCGTTTTTTCATCACTTTTGATTCTGTTTTCACTATTTATATTCTATTTTAGTCTTTTCATAAAGAAACTGGTCAAATTACAAATATGTTTGTCATTCATATTCCCTAAACATAATTTTGAACCTTTATAACACATGAAATAGATAACATCACTCCCGTATTCCCTAAAGCGTAAGACTGAACTATGAATTATACCTGTATGTTGCCAGATTTAATATAATTTATACCAATTCAGCCAGTCAAACTTACCTCAATTGACTTGCTTTTTGATAATAACCATTAACAGACACTCTTTAATATTACAAATTAGCATGAAGGACGGAGAAGCTAATTTATATGACTAATAAAACATTGGCTAAAACATTACTTAATTTGGCAAATGTGTTCGATTATAATCTGAAACGTTTTCGTAAAATTTGAAGGGACAGCAATCAATCTGCCTAGCCTTTTCCCAACTATGTTGGGGTCGGCTTCCAGTTACTGGAGCGACTACCTATCTGACCTACACAACCCAGTAACTGGGTCACATGATACCATTTGGCTAGACTGGTGTCAGATATCAGGCTTCTGATTACCCGTAACGACTGTCAAAGATCTGCAAATGAAAGCCGGGACCAGCGGCTTAACGTGCTTTCCGAGGCACGGAATAAACTCACTATGTAAATATGGTCATCCATCTACGGACCGACCTCGGTAAGCGTTGCTTAACCTTGAAGAGCGACCCTTCATCACCATTCTCTCATCTTCATCTCATAACGGTGAAGGAAAACATAGCGAGGAAACCGGCATGTCCTAGAACAAAAAATTCAAAGACATGTGACATCAGCCAACCCGTAATGAGCCCACGTGGTGGATTACGGCCCGTTCCCTCTCACAGAGAGGAGGTCTGTGTCGCACGCAGTAATTATTGTTTGCACAGCCAAATTAAAGCACTCTCTGGCAACGTCGGTGTTCCTAGGGTTTGGCTACACGCTCAATCTAGCATGCACAAATAGGTTGTGCAAAAATTGGCGCAAAATCTGCACGGTGTCTACACGATAGCGATTTGCATGCTTGTTGCTTGTATGCTTGGTGCTGCAAACGTTTGCGCAGTTACATTGTAATGTTTTCACGGACATGCATTAATTGTAAAATCAGTTTTGTTCAAATTAGCGTTTTGTGCAAGCCTTTTGTGCGGTATACCGTTTTGCTGTCTTAACGCACATGTTTGCACAAACAAAAAATTGTGCAAATAAGTTTGAGCAAACCCTTACCATATAACCCAGAAGAGTTTTTATAAAGTAGAAGATTTCAAAACAACAGAAAACAGATATCATCCGAGCGTTGTCGTCCTGTCGTAGAATTTATTCATCGCATTCCATCAGGGGGCATTTGAGGTCAAGGGCTCATCGCGATAAAAAAATAATAATTTTAGCCAGCTATGAGTATCATTTACATTGTAAGAACATTCTCCTTAAGTAGGTATTAAATTAATCTCTCGGAAGGCCTCTTTTTTGCCGGTACCAACGTAATCCCAGGATATTTTTTTTCACATTTTGCTATTAAATTACTGACGTATCTGATGAAAACACTCATTTTTACATCCAATGTATATAGTTATAAATATTTATTATCTTGTTTGTACTCATTTAAATAACTATCTACGTTATAGATTCTGCACTCTAATTGTGTTATAACTAATTCACAGTTTTAACCACAACCAAAAATATGCAATGAGTACTGTACAATTGAAAAAATACAAGCGTTTGCGATTGATTATGTGAATCGTTGTCTTTCTTTACTATATAAAAATATCATTGTCACGCGAAATATTTCATTTGTAGCGGTTTAAAAAGTTTTTACACGGTTTAATTGGATCAGAATCCTTTTGAAAAAATGTCCTTTTTGAAATTTGATAATTTAAAACACTGTATCGAACAAGAGCATTACCAGAAAGTCACCCAAAAGACAATGGAGAGAGCTATACTGCCGAATCAGAAATGACAATTTTTCACAGGAGGACCAACATTTTTGTTGCTGACATAGACCGAGAATTTTTCAAACATGCAGTGGCAGTGGGTAGAATATAATAGAATAGAATATACTTTATTGTACACCATAAAATTATACACATTTACAAGAAAAACTTATATAAATGGGTACAACGGCGGTCTTATCGCTGACAGCGATATCTACCAGACAACCTTTGGATGGACTGAAAAAAAAAACTTAGAATAAAAAGGGGGTAGTCGGTGCTATTGGGTAGTATGCACTACTCGCAGAACAGATGTGCGATGGGGCCGAAAAATTATGAAAAACCTTGTAGAAGCATTGGTTGTAGGCCTCTTACAAGATGGACCGTTGAACGGTTAAAGACTGTGTAAATCCCTTCGATGCAAGACGAACAGGACCGGTTGAAGTGGCAACACTATGAGGTAGCCTATGTCCATCAGTGGACATATTTCGGCAGAATTGATGATGAAACCTGAAAAATAATATGTTACTAAATACTTTAAAACTGAATACTTCTTAGAGTGCTTAAATATTGGAAAAGGAAAGTTTCAATTGGAAACAGATTGAAGATTCAGTATGAAGTTTCTGTAACAGAGGAGGAAATGTCTGACATTGAGTTCTATGTTGCCGGAGTTTCATTGTCCGTGTCAGAACTTTGTTCCCACATTGGCCACAGACTCTTGATCTACAACTTTTGGATAACGAATAGTTTCGATTACTATTTTAATGAAATGCCAGAACGCACAATGACCTAACAATCAAAATAATGATCAGCATCTTTGGCAGGTACGTGATTTACCTTAGCACCCAGACAGCTTGAGTCTTGTTTTCAGCGACCAATCATATTTACCAATGTATTTGTAATTGTATTTTTTGATTTAGTTCCTACGCCCTTACAGGTGGTGGTGGTTATTAATACAATTGTTGAAAACACAAAACGACGTGACGACGAAGTGACGTCCGATCTTCGATCGATAGATCGTTCCGATCTTGATCCGAGGCGAGAGGCTAGCTGCTCCAGTCCCATATATTTGATGTGTAGTGTAGTCGTAGATACCATAACCATAATGTGTAGCGTCAGCCCTTACAGTTAGCTTAATCCAAAACGGTCATAAGGATTACTAAAATCAGAATTTTACTGTGTCTTTCAAAGAGGCTTTCCACTAAAACGAAATGCATGCAATACATTTTTGAAATTTGTGTATTCGTAGTTACAAACAAAAAAATATTTAAGGCAGCAAATGAAGAGTGCTTTCGGAACAGACAAGATTCCTTTAAATTGGTTCTAAATGATAGCCTAGACATAACAAGCACAATTAAAGCTGCCTAGCAATGTGTGTGCATATCTATACCAAACCACTTTAAGACTATGAGTACCAGATTGTTCAAAATAAAATTATACACGTGGTTAGATGAATATAATTTTAATCATATAAAATAATTTATGGCTATGAAACCTTATAAAAGACTCAATAGCTCATGATTTAATTTTTCTTTTTGATAATTAAATTTAACCATTTTTTTTGCTTGTTACTAATTTGTGTGTTACCCAAAAGTTGCATGCCTTGTCATCATTTAGCTAAACATGGTTGTACTTTTTCCATTATATTTAATAACATTTTATGCAATTAAGAGATTTGAATTTCCATGCAAAATATTAATTGCAAAAGCCAAGTTTACAATTTACCTACCTCATCGTAATTGTTTTCCCCAGGCCGATCAACAACTTATTTAAGCTGAAGTTAATTACGATTGAGCCGAACTAAAGTCTTACTAACTTGGTTATCTACATTTTAACCTAATATTCTAATTGGAGGACGATGGGTGTAAATAACAACTCTGCCTTCAGGGAATCTCGTAAAGATTTATTGGTTTTTAGGTAAATTTATAGGCTAACGTAACATGCGTAATGTTAATGAACACATACCTACGAATACCGAATTAACATTGCAATTTTTAATTCTTTTTTTATACGGATTTGATTTTCATGGGTTTCAAATCTGATAAATGCACCCACTTATTAATAATACTTGGTTTTTTCAGGCAAATATAAAGTAACATTCTATCAGTAATAACAATGATAAAGATAAAATATTATGTGTATTTGCATTTGATAAATAAAAAAATAGCGTCTTTAATTATGCGTATTGCGTGTTTCTTGCAATATTGTCTGATGTAATGTGTCTCTTACCGATTAGAATAATCAAGGAATGTTGTGCAGATTGATACATTACCATTCCTTTTATTTTGTATTTACTGACGAACTCGTGCAATATAAGTAGTGTCCCCAATATGATTTAGATACTCGTAGTATGGTTTTCCACGAAGATTGACCACCATAACGAAAATCGGTCACCTCCTGACCGATTTTTGACTACCGTATATTTTTTTTGTAATTTAAAATAAACGGGCATTAAAGTTTATAGTCAACTTGTTTATAATCAAACTTAACAAATTATTTTTTCAGACTTCTTTCGTGAGAACCGTTAGGTTTACTACCTCGCAGTATATACAGCTCATAATCAAGTTTGAATCCAGTCGAAAAAGTCCTATTAACGTGAGGCGAAACTTTCGAAAGTCATTATACAATAGAATATAATATACTATATTGTAAATGTACACTATAAAATTTACACATATCTTTTATAAAAACTATGAAATAATATTATGAGTTCGCAAAAAGTGTTGATGCTTTAAAAACCATCGTCCAATCAAAATTTATATTGGTATTTACATACAACTTTATTAAAGGTAATACCAAGTCTAGCTAAAATCAGATCATAGAAATAGTGGTTTGACTGCAGTTTAAAAGTAACTTAAGATATTTAAAACTGACTGCGTGGTCAACGCGAACACGAACCACGAATTAATATTAAATTAAAATTCCTGCATTTAAAACAAAATGAACTTTACCGAATTATATTCCACTGCTCTTCTTCATTTCTAAAAATACTTAAGATCGAGTGCATTTTGTAAAGGGCTTTCGCATTTCGAAATTTTAATTTTTTGAAACTTTTTTATTTTTTGGTTTACAAGTACGCTGAAGAAAGATGATAACATAAATGAGAATAGTGTTGATTTCACGGAAATATGCGATCGAAGAACATTTTTGAACCAAACAAGCTATCCCAGCATTGCAAACGTGGCACTTCTAACAAATTTATCTTCTAATATAAAATACTCATAAAACTCCCTCATGTTCGTCATACGACACAAGTTTTGTTCACCAAAACAATAAAATCACGCCTGAAATCTTGCAGGGTTAAACAGAAGTGCATTTTTATTAAATCCACCTTTTACCAGTTATATATAAATCCCAAGTAACATGGAATAATTAAGTTTTATTTTTTGTTTCAGGGATTGTTGAACTCGTTGAAGTGGATTTGTTGAGCTGGAATTATTTGTGATTGCTTCAACATGGTTCAAAATCACGCACTGCAATAACGTAAGTAACTAATTTAAAAAGTATGTTATTTATTAATTACCAACGTAAACTTTCATGGCCCACCTGGAAATCTCTAATCCTATAACGAAGCAAAGTGGTTCGCTTCAGACAAAAACGTTACTTACTGCAATGACCCACTGTGCGATTGCAGAGTTACGTCCCAAAAAATGTCTCACCTCTTGTCGTGCTCGCTTTGCAACAACACTTACAAAAGACCTTTGTGAGGTAAATGATAACTTTGTCAACGTGGCTGTATTCTGATCAAAAGATAGAGAATGTAAACAGTACTGAATCTCTAGATAAGTAACATTATATCAAAGAAAGCGTCGCGGTACCGATTGGAACAAAAACTGTTAACAAAAAATTTTGGTTGTAATTTTTTTCCAAATAATAACACTACGAAGTGAAAATTCACTTAAATTTCGGAAGTCGGTGTCAAAAAACGACGGAAAAAAAACAGCTATTTTGTAAAAAAAGATTTTATTTTCACTTTTAGTTTTGGTGCATAAAGAGCAAAGTCCAAAGTTATGTCAAAATGGATTACCCAAATAACATATTACTTGAACATAACAGGTGAAATGAGAGTGTATCAGAGTAAACTGTACACATCTGCGTATGTGTTTTGTATCGACATATACGATAATAGTGATGCCCAAGCATTCGGCCTGGAACACCGTGTTGTGGACCCCCAGTGGTGTGGTTAAGTGGATATTTAGGTCCTCTGAGAAGACTCCTGCACCCGTGCCTGTACCTGTTTTGGATCCATCCGTGAAGATCCGCAGTTCCTCGGGGCGTAGCCCCTCGCAGCGGTTATCCTCGTGTAACTGGATTCTGTATTTTTTATCAAAAATGACTTTCTTGGGTATCCGGTCATTAATGGCTCTAGTTAGTGGGATTTCCTGGTGGAGACCCTGCGTGATGTTATGTTATAAAATGCGCGTAGCTATTAATTTTCACTTTTTGGTTTTGGTACATAATGAGCAACGCCCAAAGTTATGCCAGAATAGATTACCCGAATAACATAAAACTTGAACATAACCGGTGAAATGAGAGTGTATCAGAGTGAATTGTACACATCTGCGTACCCTTTTACTTCGTACCGGCATGATTTTATGTTATAAAATGGCGTAAACAATAAACAGACATGCGACTGCAGCAATCTCGAGAGATTTGCCGTTGTTTATCAAAGAGTTCTGTTATATTTCACATACTAATTCAAACTAAAAAAGAATTTTCAAAATCAGTCGACATTCGGTGAACATAAACAATAAAAAAACAACAGCCGAACAAAGAACTTCCTCCAAAGTTGGTTAAAAACTTTAAAAATATATGGGATTGGCAAGTGCTAGTCTAAATGTAAATGATCAATTCTTCACACTTTGGCATTTCGACTATCGGCATCGTTTATAAGACACCTTTGTCCAAAGTGTATGTAGTAGGTAGTTTTGTATCGACTTATCTGTTATGTGGTGAAATAATACGGTAGCATATATGTTATTGGCAGCTCAAAGTCCTACTATGTTTTAGTACCTACTTGTCTGCCTATACCGGAATGCCACATTTCTGCCATTATACGACAACGAGTATTTCTAGACACATTTTCATCCACAACTTGCAGACGTAAATCTATTAATCAAATCTCGTTGATAAATTGAACAGTTCATAAGTCAGGCTTCAATCAATCAATAAGCTTACTGAGTAACGATGTCGATTTGACATTAGAGTCAAACACATAACCCAATTAAATAAGCAAATAAAGATAGACTGTTATTTACGTTTCAACAGAAAATGCATAATATTTTAATCCATTTCTGGCTTCAGATTGTCTATAAACCAAAGATGCATCTATCTAACATTTTTTTTATTATTATTTTTCGCAATACTTTAATAAAATTTTATTAACTAATTTATGAACACGGTGTACTTACGGCAAGGAGTTATTTTATTAATCTACATAATATATTTTGACACTCAAATTCATGATAACAGTTTATAGTAATTCGTAGAAAAGGTGACGCTGCTGCATGAGACAGGCGTCCTACAGGCGTCTTTCAGACGTAATCTGTCTGTCACCTTTTGGAACAATCACTACTGAAAAATCGGTCGCGTATACTTCTCAAGGATCAAGGTGATGACTTGGAAAATATGAAGATTTATAACAAACATAAAACTGAATGATGCTTTAATACCTATTAAATATTTAAGATGGCTGATTAGGAACCCTAATCTATACAAGTAAAATTTCAAAATTTTGAAAGCCCCGACACATTTATCTTGCGAAAACACCCCGATTCATACAATAAAACGCTCATAACTTTTGAACGGCTGAACCAATTTTATTCAAACATAGCTAAGAACACTCTCGACAAAATAACCTTTCAAATAAAAAAAACTAAATCAAAATCGGTTCATCCGTTTAGGCGCTATGATGCCACAGACAGACACACAGATACACAGATACTCAGACACACAGATACACACGTGAAACTTATAACACCCCTATTTTTCCGGCGGGGGTTAAAAACTTATAACACCCCTCTTTTGCCGGTGGGGGTTAAAAAATGAAACAATGTTATTCGTTTAAAGTAGAGACTCAGAAATACAATCAATTACGTCGCTAGCAATAAAAAAGTATTTTTATTCGCAATAACTTTTCAAGAGACATATTTAATACCAAGTCAGTGCCTACTGGCCTTGATAGCTTTTATTAAAAATATGTACAATATTACTGCATATTAAAATAGCTAAGAGTGCGACACGAGCAATAGTTGAGATGGTGACTTCGTAAAATAGACTTTAGGAATGCGCTGTAAGGTTATCAATTTCATTTCTAAATAGTATTATTTTCATTTGCGTCAAATCTTTTGGTACCTACATAAACAGATGCTATTATTTTACTATAATATTAGAGCATTGAAACCTATATTAAAATTATGTGAATCCGATTGTATTAACTTTTGACTATCAATAAATTATTTACGGCAATCTCACTAATTTACATAATACACAGGCTTTTACCTTTGACTGCCTTTATTTTACTGTCAGAAATCTTCAATACAATTATATTGAATTCTGCCATCTTTAATCGTTGATTATAGGATCTTTTCTTATGATGGAGTTCGTATTGAAATTGCTTCTGTGTGTTGAGCAAAAAAATACCTTATTCTCCTGGTAGCTAACAGCAGAAACGAATAGCTTTTGTTTCAGAAGCTTAACAAAACAATAGGGATGTTGACAAAAATATCATAACTTAAAAATATTGGACTCGTATATTTCTTTTGCCAGGTAAACAAAAAAAAAAGACGTTACAGTGCGTTGAAATATTGTGTGTCGTCACGCTGTGCTAAACTTTATACTGACAAAGTGAAGCACAAGCCCCCACTCCTGATCTTTAATGCGCTTTATCTTTGTCAATTTTTACTTATTTGATCAAAAAATATGCGTGTTTAATATTATCTGATAATCTCACCCGTCAGTGTGAGTACTAAATAACTTGTGAGTAATTAAATAGAACTATCATTTTTCTACCCAGGAAACATCCCTATTATTAATAATATTTTTTTGTGACTACATGCAAAATTCAGGCAAAACATCATGTTTTACAAAAATTACAAATGTCTTCCTTCACCCAGAAGTTACCGATGTTAATAAATGCCCCAAATGGCCAAAACAACAAAAAATACAATTGTACCTTTTTCTTTTCATTTCGCCCATCTCTAAAACCCTCTGCTTATCCTACAGCCGAGGAATTCGGGATGCGGAAAAATATTTAAATCCTGGATTAGGACTGTGGACATGGTTTTTGTACTTAAATATTTGAATGGGTGGTATAATGGAATATGCTTAGTTTTGTCTGCTTTTAATATCATGAAGGTTACACGCGTTACACGTGCCTCTCGAACTTTGGTTTTATTAGCAAAAAAACAGAGTTTTCCTATTTGCTAATTAGTTTTGTATTATTTTAAGTTGATTTTCTATTTTATTAAAGTTTGTTGCTAGTAAGAAATAGATTCTTTCAATACTGCTTCCCGTTTCATCATTTTCCTGATTCGCCACCATAACAAAATACTTTAAAACTGATGACGCGTGTAAAAATGCTAGCGTGTAAATAGCTCACCATATGCAGAATAATTTTAAATGTTAATTATTTGTAATAGATAGTACATACCTACATAAAAAATGTGGATGACCGCGGTTTTTACAACAAGAATCAAGAGAACACCAAAGTCAATTTGCAATGTTTATGAAAGCCCACTCACCTTCAGACCGCTTCGAATATCACTTCTGGAAATCCAAAGACGGGAACAGCAGCAGGAGTGGTCTGCCTGAGCATCCAGCAGATCGCTGGCCGGCGGAATTTATCGCAAGTAATCTCAGCGAATTTGGGGCACTCACAACATATCAGCATCACAATTTAATGTCTGAAGATTCTAGTTCAAGGTTTAATATTTATTTTGACACTTGGAGTCTCGGTTTTTAGTAAAAAAATGTTTTTATTTAGCACATATTGAGAAGGAATTATGTCCACATCCCACAGACAGCGACCGAGCAAAAAAAACTCGACCATCATTCGCGCGTTCAGCGTTAGCCAATGAGAGCTCCTTATTTCATTGCATTTTTGTTACAATGAAAGACAGCTTACGCCATCTAGCAAGAAATCCATCGATGATCTCTAACAGCCATCCAGCTAATGAGCTCAATACATTACAAATATATCTAGTGCTTTTAATGATTCCTGTCAATAAATGATGAATAGGTAAAGATAGCAACTAGGCGAAATATTTAAATTTATAGATAATACGTGAATGGCGAATGTATTAAAAAAGGCATTGACGCTTCACCAAAAACAAAGGTGACGTTTCGTCACTATTTTATTTTAACCTTCATACATAAC
Source organism: Orthosia gothica (assembly GCA_949775005.1). NCBI lineage: Eukaryota > Metazoa > Arthropoda > Insecta > Lepidoptera > Noctuidae > Orthosia > Orthosia gothica. The sequence continues at coordinate 16,716,335 of OX459038.1, forward strand.
GAACATATTAATACATATTGACGCAGTTTTTCTAACTTCATATCTATAATAATAATAATACTAATGCCCTTTTTTCTGAATTGTATTCTATTTGCTAAATTCAGTGTCCCTCAATTCAGTGTGCCTTTTGGCAAAGGCCTCCACTAGCTCTTTTCACTGATATCTGTCACGAGCCACTCTCCTCCAATTGAAGCCCGCTGTTTGTTTCAGCTAGTCCTCCCATCTTCTTATCTGCTTCCCCTTGCAGCATTTACTGTTCCTTGGGTACCAATTAACCCATTTCTCTATACTTGATCTCATCATGTGGCCAGTCCATCTCCATTTTTTTTGGTCAATTCTGGTCAAGATTTCATATCTAACTATATATAAAAAGCGGAAGAGTTTGAGTGTTTGCTTGTTCTTTTGTTTGTTGAAATCCACGATACTATAATATGCATTTTGGGTCAAATAATTTATGCTAATATATAAAACACAAAAAATGTCTAGACCAATTGTCCGGTCCGTTATAGACTTTGAAACCATCCCACCGATGTGCCCCAAACCGGTTTCATTAGAAAGGCAATAATTCGAAAAAGGTTTTAGACAAATAACTTTTTGGTTTTTATTTTAGTATACTAGTCTGTGTGTGTATAGAATGATGTTCCATTTTACCTTTCCCAAACATCGACTGGTCTATTATGATGCAAACCAGTAATGTGAAAAATGCCATTAATCTATTTTATTGAACGTGTGAAATTGTTTCACATTTTCTTTAGGAGAGATTAATGGCATTGGAATTTGTGAGTTAGTTCTTGGTAATAAATGACGCACATCAATTGCACTTTTTTTAAAACAACATCTGAACTTTCTCAATTATTGAATTTATTTAATCATATAAAAAAATATAGAGCTTATATGGATAACATTCGAGTTTCAAGTCCAGAAGTAAAGAAAATGATCAAAAACCTCCACATAAAAATCGTTCGGTATATACAAGAGATTTCTGAGCTCTAACGAGAAATGTAAAAATATATGAGATACGTAAAATTTATTTTCTTTATATTTTTGATTTACCTATTAAAAATAGCGTATCCACCAGCACGACAATTTGACATATTAAAAAAGGAAATAGCAAGCACTTACGCGCGTGTTGACATAACAATTTCTTACCAGACAAATTGTTGAATAAAAAAACTGTTAACATTAGTTTTAGAAATCAAATATAAATATTATATGTTTTTTGGAAAATATTCTTTTCGTGAAAAAAGAGAAACAAGCCAGCGACAATTGATTTGTAGTGTGTTTTTGTTTATAAACTGTATTTTAAGTGAGTTTTCACACATTGTTAAACGAGCTGACAGCCTCTTAATACAAAAACATTGCAATGTTTTTGTATTAAGAGGCTGTTTGGTGGTGTTTCTGTTTTCATTTCTTCGTTTAGACACTGACTTCGGAATTTGAAGTTTTTACCCGACTGCCGAAGGAGGGTAATGTGTTTAACAGTATATGTATGTATGTATGTAAGTATGTATGTATGTATGTTTGTTAATATATGGCGTTCCAGAGACCAAACGCGTTGGCCGATTTTGATGATTCATACGTCAATCGATTCGTCTTAACCCTGCGAGTGTCATAGGCTACATTAAAATTGGACAATAGAAAAATGGTGGATTTTGGGTGCCAAATTGTGGTGGCCCAAATTTTTTTTTCTTGCAAATCCATCGTGTGGGGTATTAAAATAAAGGGTTTTAAGAGGTGATTTCAAAAATTTAAAACACTTATATGTTTAAATATATCTAATTCGAAAAAAAACTAACTAAAAAGTTATAAATAAAAAAAAAACTTAAAACCCGACTGCTTCAAAAGCGAAGTAAAAAGTCGTAAACAAGGCAAAAATCATGCTGTGCAGGCGGAGGATACACCAGATTTTGGTCAGCCAGCCAGCGAATATGTATCCTCCGACTGCAGAGCATGATTTTTGCCTTGTTTACGACTTTTTAGTTCGCTTTTGAAGCAGTCGGGTTTTTTGTTTTTTTTTCACTTTGTAGTGTTTTTATTTGGTAGTCGGGTGTAATTTTTTGTAAAATGTTTTTATTTTTCACTTTTTGGTTGAGGTACATAATGGACCAATTCTATAGGTAAGGTACCTATAATGCCGAAAAGTGATGCCAGAATAGATTAACCCAATAACATGAAACTTATACAAAACCGGTGGAATGAGAATATACCAGGGTGAACTGTTCACAGCTGCGTACCCCTTCATAGCGTACCAGTGCGATGTTATGTTATGAAATGGTGTAAAAAGTAAACAGATATGCGATTGCAGCTATATCGAGTGATTTGAAGATTTGATGAAATTTAAATGGGACCACATGACAAGCACCAGCTATCAAAAAAAAAAACATCAAAAGCGGTTCACCTAGTAAAAAGTTGTGAGGAGTAACATACGTGAAAAAAATAAAAAATAAAGTCGAATTGATAAACTCCTCCTTTTTGAGAAATTAGTTAAAAATATGACACAATAGTCCATAATTATGTATCTAAGCGATTTAAATTCTCATATTGTTTAAGTACACCTACTATACCAGCATATTCATAGAAGTACAGCAAAATGGTCCTCGTGAAAAGATTTGGTGGGCAACTAATCGTACTGCGAAAATCATGTGGTGCAAACTTAACAGGTGATCAACAAACATAGATCACGCTTGCAATCCAGCGGATATTAAAAATAAAGTATGACGTCATATTTCTTGAGGTTTATCTTAGAAGCTTCAACGAGAGAGTTTCAAGCAGATACAATTTGTAGGATGGCTTTCTTTTAGCAGACTAAATGGGTACAAAGCTATAGAAGCACTCTAGGTATACAAAGAATGTGCAGCAGAAGCTTAAGCTTTGTTGTTTTGTTGCGGACAAAGAGCTTAAAATATTGTTGATAGACGATTATTTCTGTGAAGGTATACTAATAATCTCAAACAATCTCAGTTGAACTGCCGTTCATTGTCCTTTGCAAACAATAAACCTACGACGGGTAACTGTTTAAACAAAGCATGGAAATTAGATAGGAATAGTTTAGATTGGGTTTATTATTTATATAAGCATTAGATAAAACACGTGTAAGCCTTTAAAATACATTTTGTACGTTGTAAGATCTTGAAAGACTGTTGTGTGTTTTTCAGGGTCCGGGTCAACCCTTATAGTTTCGCGATGTCCGTCCGTCTGTCCGTCCGTCCATCCATCCCTCCATCTTTCCGTCCGTAGCCTAGCTCAGAGATATTTTGTACTAGAAAGCAAAAATTTGACATGGATATGCATATTAATCACGCCAACAAAGTATAATAAAGAAAAATATTCCTATTAGGTTTCCTGTACACGTAAAGTGGTAATGTTTTATGTCTATCCCATGGTTTGGGGTATCGTTGGATAGACCATTCAAAAATATTACGGGTTTGTGACAACCATTTTTCTCTTCCGGTATCCGTTTGAATAAAACTAAGCTTTAAATTGCATTTTTTATAAGAATCAAGAAGGGTGGGGGCCCTGCTAGAAATTAAAAGGAAAACTATCACAGCTAACTAGGCTTTACAAGTTTACGAGTAATAGTAGACAAACTTACCTTTAAAATTTACTTGGAAAAGTAAAATTTTGTATATGGATGTATGGGGTCCACAGTTGATTACACTTTGTGTAATCTTTGTTCGGCAACGGCCTTTTTTACTAGTAAAATTCATGCTAAGGCCTCTCTTTATTGTAAATTACTATGGAAGTAATGCTAACTTTCTCGATACTTCTATTTACTGTTAGAAATTTGGAAAACCATTAAAATGTTATTGTAGAGATATTCAACTAAATTTTTGAGGGTAATTTGGCTTCACTAATTAAGATTAACCAATTTTGAGAAGGTTTATTAATTATCAGATATTTTCTACTGCTTAGCTGAAATAGATAGATTTACTACAAGTATATTTCGGTTCCAATGTTTAAGTATGTAGTTACTGTAAGCTAGCTAATTATATAGTCTTTATTCTTAAGCGACTCCAAAAGTACCCTCCATCTACTTTTGAAGTCACTTAAAAATGAAGACTTTCTCAATTTGACGGAATTTTTTTGTTTATTTATTTATGTGCCCCAATTACTCAAAGACGCCAATACCGATTTGAAAAATTCTTCTTCTGTTTGACAGGGTATGCTTTCCAGGTAGTTTCAGTAGAAATTAAGTGGTAGATCTTGATGTTGCGTAATATTCAAAAACCTTTTTTCTTTTTTTTTGTAATGAAAAAAATGTTTATTTCAAAAGATAGCACACATACAAAAAGGATTTTACTTCTGCCAAACTGTAGGACAGTTTGTTGGCAGACGCAACTCCCACAAAAATTATATACATATTATATTTCTTGGTTCATTTTTTTGCTTAAAGAAATTCATTTGAAATGGTAGTAATTTTAGTAGTGGTATTCAATATAAATTAGTTATTGTTAGTTAAGTATAATCGATATTTTCCCCAAAAGTTCCAAGGAAAAACTTTCTCACTTGGTTTTTAAATACATTTTTTGTGGTACAACTGCTTTCCATATCAACTGGAAGGTTATTAAAAATTGTTGGAATTAAATATTTTCTACACCTGCGCCCATAATAATTATTACAAGTGGGTATTACAAATCTTCCTACGCTTACATTCCTTTGAGACCTTGTACGCACAATAATTTGTTTAAACTCCTCACTACGAAGCTGGTCTCAAGCAGATAATAACACCACTCTCTCATGGATTGACAGCATCTTGCACTCCAAGAATTTAAGATTGCATGCAAAATAAACTACCTGGAAAATAATAAATAATGAACCAGGTAGGAAAAAACAACTGAATTTAATTTAGCGACTGCACATGGCACCACATACTCAGATATAGAGGTAGCTCAGGAAATTGAAAACTTTTTTGTTAATATTCCACTTAAAACTACAGCAGCCTTAAACTCCTCACCCGCTCTGTCTGCTGCCTGACTTAGAAAGAACGTAAATGTGTGCCCTTCGGAGTTCAATTTTCAACATACAAATCCAAAGGATATTTTAAAAGCTTTAAAAGATCTTAAAATTAAATCAACAGAAGATCTTTAGGGACTATCTGTAAAAGTGTGTAAACCAATCATTGAAACTGTTGTACCCTATTTAGCTTTCATATTAAACACTAGTGTCGAACAAGGAGTTTTTCCGGACCTCATGAAACACAGTAAGGTAGTTCCATTGTTTAAATCCGGGGATAGCAAAGAAGTCAATAATTATAGGTCAGTGTCAATTCAGCCGGTTCTCAGTAAGGTCTTCGAAAAGTTAATGCCAAATACCAAAGGGCGTTGCACAACAGAAGCAGTTGTCACCCTAATAAAGAACATATTTAACGCCTGGGAGGAAGCACAGGACGCTATTGGAATCTTTTGCGACCTCTCGAAGGCGTTCGATTGCGTTAACCATAAGACACTATTGTTGAAGCTATGGAGTTAGACATACAGCTCTTGAGTTACTTAGATCATATTTAAAAGCCAGACAAGTTGAAGTTCAGCTAAACGGCGTAAACTCACTAGGGTTTGAAATGACAATGGGTGTTCCTCAAGGTTCGATATTGGGTCCTTTCCTCTTTTTAGTTTATATTAACGATTTACCACAATTACAAAATCAACCGAAGATGGTGTTGTTTGTTGATGACACATCTTTAATATTTGAAATAGATCGGCGCTCTTGAAATCTTGATAACGTGAATAACTCCATTCATCAGGTCCAAAATTGGTTCACGGCAAACAATTTGGTACTAAATGAAAAAAAAACCAAATGTATTAGATTCACATTGCCGAATGTTAGAAGTACCGAATGCGATATCATATTGCATGGCGAAAAGCTGGACTTTGTAAATCAAACAGTTTGCCTGGGAATCACTCTAGACGACAAATTGCAATGAGGTCCTCACATAACATCTCTTGCAGGTCGGCTAAGATCAGCCGCTTATGCTGTTAGAAAGATAAGACAGTTAACGGATGTAGAAACGGACGCGCGTTTGGTCTATTTTAGTTACTTTCACAGCATAATGTCATACGGTATTTTACTGTGGGGTCGAGCGGCTGACATTGAATCCATATTTATATTGCAAAAGAGAGCTGTCAGAGCCATATATAAGTTAAGTCACCGTGAATCTCTTAGGGAACTGTTTAAAAATATAAATATTATGACAGTTTCTTGCATTATCTTTATCTTGAATTTTTCATTATCTTGAATTACTTAATCAACATTTTTGTACTTCCTCTAACTTCAATGGTAATATCAAAGCGAAAACGTTAAATGATCTTTCGTCTCTTCCCACTCCTGATTATTCACCATTCGTCTTTAATCAGTTCTCCGATTGTGATGTTAAGAAGAGCATAGAATCTATCTCGTCTAATGCTGTTGGTAGTGACTGCATCAGTCGCAAGATGATACTCCCTATCCTTGACGAAATCCTTCCTATCATCTGCCATATCCTTAATCATTCCCTAACCAGCGGTGTTTTCCCCTCTTCTTGGAAAGAAGCCCAAATTACCCCTCTTCCTAAAAAGCATAATCCTGTTTCCTTCTCTGAATTCCGTCCTATCTCCATATTACCGTTTCTTTCCAAAGTCCTTGAACGCCTTATCCATAACCAACTTAGTACATTCCTGTGCAAGAACCACCTCCTTAATTTTTTCCAATCCGGGTTTCGTCCAGGACATAGTACTACAACAGCTCTTGTAAACATTACGGACGATATTAGACTTGGTATGGAAAATGGAAATCTGACGGTTCTTTCCTTATTAGACTTCAGCAATGCTTTTAACACCGTCGATTTTGATATCTTACTCGGCATACTTGGCTCTCTTAACATATCTCCAACGGCAATTGATTGGTTTCGTAGTTACCTGTGTGGCCGCCGGCAACGTATTTGCATTGAAGATTCTTCTTCGTCATGGTGCAATACCTCTGCAGGCGTACCACAGGGGGGCGTTCTATCTCCTCTGCTCTTCGCTATTTTTATTAATTCTATTTCCAATGAACTTCTATCGTCTTACCACCTTTACGCTGACGATCTGCAAATTTATTCGCAAGCTCCGGTAGAAGAATTGTCTGAGGCAGTTGATATGGTCAATAAAGATTTAGATCGTATTTCTGATTGGAGTTTGACTCACGGTCTGAAGGTAAATCCTACGAAGACTCAAGTCATTGTTGTCGGCAGTCCTAGGTTGCGTTCGAAAATAAACTGGTCGCAGCTCCCCCGGATTGTCTTTGATGGCTCAGCTATTCCATACAGCGACTCAGTGAAAGACCTGGGTATTTTAGTTGACAGGGACTTTTCGTGGGGTCCTCAGCTGCAGGAGGTTAGTCGCAAGGTGTTTGCATCTGCGGGGTCTTTGCGCAGACTGCGCAATTTCCTTCCAACTGCCACCAAAACTGCACTCGCCCAGTCCCTCCTTCTCCCAATCCTCGACTATGCCGATGTCAGTTATTTAGATCTGAATGAAGTGCAGCTAGATAAGCTTGAGCGACTCCAGAACTTTTGTATTAGATTCATATTTGGTTTACGCAAATATGACCATGTTTCTGAATTTAGAATTAAGCTCAAGTGGCTGCCAATCCGCCTTCGCCGGAA